>JAAIXJ010000717.1:286496-562241 GCA_013403705.1 Heliconius hermathena | reverse complement strand
ATACTTATATATATATATATATATATATATATGCAAATGCAAATTCGAAAAAGTTACTCAAATATAACATAATTACTTAAGTTCAGTACACCTAATATTTAAATCATAAAATCTGAGTAGGTCCTATATTATGTAAATATTTTTTTATAAATTCATCGTGGCATTGGGGCTACAGTGTCTAACTATAACCATGATAGTTGTAGGTTCTAACTCAATTTAAATGAACGATCAAATTTAAAACGCTTTCATTTCACCGCCCTCATAAGACTAAGAAGAATGTTGAGTTCTGCCACTGAAGCAATATCTCGAAAACCGGAAAATGAAGTGTCTTGGGTCCTCAGGCCTAAGTATAATAAAAAACTGTTTTTTTTTCTAATCCTAGCACAATAGGCAGAGTGAACTATAGAACCTAGTATTAAGACAATCCGTTCTCCACTCTCCACCGAATTCTGACTTTGAGTGGCGGAACTCAACGCCGCGCTTTGCCTTGTTACCGAGCCGTGGAAATAAAAATATTAAATATTTCATTCCCCCGAGCGAGAATCGAACTACAACCGTCGCGCTTAATCACACTCATGTGCCTAAATTGTAAGCTACCGTATGAGTAGAATTTTATATCAGTAGTTGATTATATTCGCGTCGCGTACGTCCAACTCCCTTTAGCTATTAGTAGTAAATTTAATATAACTACTATAGGAAAGCTGCAGTCATTTGGGGGTTTTCCTAGTACGTTTTTATTTGTAATAAGTAAATGTAATATACAGGAAAATGTATATATTTGATATACATTTTTTCACTCCTCGACACCAGGGCAAAGATATGAAACTATAAATGTTAATAAATATTTCTTTTCCTCGAGTGGGGATCGGACCCACAACCAGTCGATTTTCCAGTCACACTTTGTGCCCCTGCGCCACGACTGGTCATTTCGTCTATTTTCACAATGGCATACGTATTTCTTCGAAAGCTGCCCAACACTATTTTTTATTTATTTTCTTTAGATATTTAGTAGATTTGCTAACTGTTCGATGTTTTCACAGCTTAAATGCCCAACTAATAATGAAACTATAATATATTTATATCTATTCTAAACTAACCCAAGGTATATATGAGATCAAATCGCATACATTTTAAATATAACATAATTGTTTCCTTGTCTTGATCATAAACATCAGATGTTAAATAAAATATTATAATTTTAGATCATGATGTTAAATGTTCCATATCAAATAAGATTGAATTAGATTTCTATTGCAATGCCAACTAATACTGTACTCCTTTGAAAAGTTTACAGACATACATTAGGAAAATTAGCTTTCACCATTTTGTGATAGAGCCAACGAAATCGATGACAAAATTTACCTACTGTATTAAATTGTACCTCATTTAACCTTCACAAGTGAAAAACACGCATTAATTATATTAATACGTTGTAATTTTATTTACATTTTGCAAGAGCAAATACTAATATAGTTGGCGATATTTTTATCCATGATATAATAAGACAGTAAAAAAAATATGTACATTAAAAATATTCTATGAAAATATATAATAGTTTAAAAACAAAATAAACTGGCTTTTCAAGCAAACTTTCACTAAACTATCTTTGTAGTGTATCTTTTCCAATAAAAAAAGAATAATCGAATTCAGTTGGCAAGATATTGAGTTATTCGTCCATTTGTCGCGCACATACTTAATGCAAATTTAAGACTTATATGATTTTCTCATGCATACCATTGTCAGAAATGAACCAAATTAAAATGAGACCACATGGAAAATACTAGCTATCAAATAAAAAAAGAATCATCAAAACCAGTTCACTCAGTCAACAGTTTCGAGGTAACAAACCTTAAAAAAAAATATATTGATTCCTCCTTCTTTTACGGAAGTCGGTTAAAAATCAATTGTAATAGAGTGAAAAAATAGACCCGACGACACACTGTCAGTGTCCACCTCTCGGCTCCGTATATATCATAACTGGGAGGTCGCACTCGTTAAAAACCTTCGTTTTAAACTTTGCGATATCGATGACCAAAAGACTTGACGCAGTTGCCTATATGCTGCGCAACCAAGCTCTACTCCATATGTACCTATACAGCTCAGCGAGCCTCCATCTCGGAGTTGCTTCTACCTAAATGTACATTTCTTCAAAGGTAGACTAGATAGATATATATTATAGATATTACTTTTTTGGCTCCACAATGACAACGACAAATTGGGAAATGGCAGTAGTATGGAAATAGTCATTTATTTCATATATTCATTGTCTTTGAGTGAAATCATTTATTATAAGTACTACTTCGACCCAATTATATAATATTACATCAAAAACTATCCGATATGTTCATACATACCAGATATATGTAAATATTTAGGTTATTGCTACATACAGATGTGTAATTTATGAACAAACAAGCTGCATTTAGTTTACTTTATGAATAGGCTCAGTGTCCGTATTCTTGTACCCAAAGTTTATATGTTGTATTGTGTGTTAGAAATAATATTGTCAAATTTGTAATATTATTTTATATAAAAATGTGTAAAGGAAAAGAGTTTTTCATCTGATTTAGCTCTTGTAAATGAATCAAATACTATTCATTTCATTTTACATTTCCTCCATAGGTGTACTGCATAAACCAATGCTTTTTCCAAAACATTGCTGGTGAAGTTCTTCGAAAGCTCAATTAACGTCGTGGATTCATGATCAAGAAGCACTTTCGACAATTTACGAGTGTCTTTTCCTACTTTCCGCAAATATAGCAACAAGGCCGTATACACAGTCTTAACTTAATGAAATTATATGTGAGCAATTTCATGTAAAGCCTTATTTATAGCATTTTGTAATTAACATTAATAATATTTTGAATTTCAAATGTAAAATGTCATTTATTTACTCTACTTGCCTGGTGTAGGTTCTAGATTTAAGTACCTTAGAAGAAGTTTTAAGTAACGCCTAAGGCAATATTTTAATAATCATGATCAATAACGAGTTTATAGTGTAAGAAATATTTTTTAACTGCACACAAAGTAGGGCGGGCAGAGGGAACCTGGGGACCTAGTGTGAGGATACTCTGATCCCATTAAAACGCTTCCGTTACCCACTTTCCTCCGAACTCTGGAGGTATTGCGTGTTAAGTGATAGAACCCAATGCCGCGCTTTACCTCGTTACTACAAAGTGTCAAAATAGATAAAAAAAAGAAAGTCTTCGTCCCCTGCTGTGAGCAACGCAATGCCGTTATTTATCAGGGAGGAGGAAATTCTGTGTGCAATAAGTATATAGCAATTTTATATATAGCAAATATCCAAATATTATTTTCCAAAATAATAAACAGTCAAGGCCAGTCAGTTTATATTTCAATTTCTTCGCTCTGGTGTCGAGGTTAAGCGCGGCGTTAAGTTCTGCCACTCAACACGCAATGCCTCCAGAATGCGGCAGAAAGTGGGGAACGGAGTGTCTAGGTTCCCTCTGCCTACCCTGCTGTGTGAGGGATACAGCGTGAAGCTGATTTTTAAAATAATAAATATAATGCATAAAATAAAACAGAACAACACAAAATATTTTTTAACATTAGAGATTTCTTGATTTACTACGGATTTCCTTTCAAATATTTTTCTTCCAATAACATTATAGTGACAGAAATCATTTTTGATATCGTTTTGTATGTAGTATTCATTTCTTATTATATTTTTTTGTTTACTTATTAGTAACATTGATGCTGTCAAATTTTGTGCATTGCAAAAGAAAGCAAATAAGGACTAAGTAATCATGAAACTCCTTGTTTTAGAATAAATAATGGTAAGAGAGCTCTCTTAAATTAAATCTTAAATTAAATCTTAATCATAGTATTTTATATTGCTTATTGTGAACAATTTAGACTTTAATATATTAAAAAAGTTTTTAATATTCTTTCTCTTATTAAAAATTTATAAACATATTTTACAGGTCCGCTCACTCATCAACACTGCTCGCTCCCGTCGGCATCTCTTAATAGCACATACCCGTCTGAACTCTTAGCAAAAAAAATTATTGTGCACGCATTTTTTCTTATTAATAGAGAAATATTTTTCTAGCTTTACGCTGTATCTCGATTATAAGGAGAGGAAGCCCAGTGGTAAGACACTACTCTGTTCTCCAAGCATCGCCCAATTTACCAGAATTCGACGCCGCGTAAAGAAATCTTTACCCTTTAAGATTAATCTAATATATTTTTTTAAAATTATACTATAGTAAATATTAATATAAAATGACATATTTATATTAGTAATTTTATTAATTAAATTATTTATATTAAGCACAATAAAAAACTAAATTATATTAAAATTTTATTCTCTCTCTACATCTATCGTTAACATAATAAATTAGATGAATGTTAAAAAGAAAACTTATACCTACTATATATGAGAAACTTCTATATAACACAATCATAAGCTAAAGTTCTTCGCAATATTATTCATTGCGATTGAATAAAAAAGTTTCTATGAGTTGATTATATTAGTAATTTCCTAATACATTTTACCAACTATCAAAGTTTGTTGTATGCCTCGTGATTAATATAATAAATGATAATCATACAATTTATATATTCCACATAAATAATAATCCAATAATAATTATTTTTATCGAAACTGCCACAACTAAATATATAATATATATCATGATTAGATATATACATATTTAAATTATTACTAGTCTAATTAAGATCAACAATAATTATGAAAATAAAATGTTGCCTGTTTTATTGATAATTTCACAAAGTAAATTATATAAAGTTTCAAATTTATCACAAATAGATTTAAGATATTATTAAAATTATTAAAACAATTATACTGTATAGATAATCAGTATATGATTATATTTATATTGAACCGTTAAATATATTTAAATATAGCCCCATAAATTTCCTTTGGCTGTTAAATTAAAAATATTATAAAAGAAATTATTAAAATAACTTACCTAACGGCACCAAATCAGGTAAAATTTAAGTTGAAAACAAAATTTATTAACACGTTTTACCAATATTTAAAAGTCATATTCCATAATTTTAGCTATAACAAATGCACTAATTATTTTATATTAATTAAATCACTAAACACTTTAACTATCAATAACAAACACAATTATTAAAATTTAAACATTTTTTTGCATAATTGCCATATATATATTTTTTCAATATTAAATAGTTTACATAATTGCCGCCAAAATTACACAGATAATAAATAGTTTACAGTACTTTTCGTAACGGCCAGCTTTGCCGCGCTCGGTGTTCGTAAGCGTGCGGTCGGAGTGACACTGTTGACCCGACGCTGTTCTATCGCGATTTGAGTTCTGAATGAGGAATCGCGCAAACGTCAAATGTGTATACAGCCCTATAATGTATGGAATTTTTAACAATGTTATTAGTAAAATTAACTAATAACAATACAGTTACTCCTATACTGGTTATATTTGATTAGTGATTAATTTTAAATTCACATAACAAATGTGGTTTATGTTTATGTTGATGTTAACCAAAAATACGTCGGAATGCTGAATGTTTACATGTAAATTAAATGGATATTTTAATTAAAATAATAATAATAATAATACTAGGAGCCGACGTGGTGTTCATATTTTTAATTTCGTCATTCTGGTACCTAGGCAAAGCAAGGCGTTGAGTCCCGCTCCCGCCACTCAACACTCAATGCCTCAAGAATTCGAGGGAAAGTGGGGAACAGAAGTGTCTTAATGGCAACAGAGTGTCTTAACAAGTGTCTCAACTTGGGTTCCGAAGAAGTTGCCTCTGGTTACCCTGCTGTATTCGAGAAAATAAAACAACAGTAATAATAAAACACATAACGTAAAATTTTCAGTACGTAATTTAAAAAAAAATAAAAATATGGCATAACGCTGATATTTTAATCGCGCTTAATTTGTAACATAAATGGCATTATTTGTGCGTAAGACAACGAAATTATATCGTATTTGTCCTAAATAGTCAGATATTTTTTGAAAAGAAAAATGGAATAAACTATTATACTACAAGATCAAATTTATAATTCCATTTCTTCGCTCTGGCGTCGAGGCAAAGCGCGGCGTTGAGTTCTGCCACTCAATACGCAATGCGTCCATAATTCGACAGAAAGTGGGGAACGGAGTGTCTTAACACTAAGTTCCCTCTGCCTACCCTGCTGTGTGCAGGATACAGCGTGAAGCTGATTTATTTGATTTATTTACTATAAGATCTTTCTTTTAACAATTAAACTAAATATGTATAAAACAAGCAAAGCTAGCAACTATATATGCGAGTAAAACATTATGCATTATTTTAGAATATTTCGTTGCGTTGAGCCATTATCTCATGGGAAAACGTACCATGCTGTTGTGTTTACAAGAACTGTTGACGTCAACAATGTTCTCAGTATAATAAAACTATATATATCGTATTTGGTAATATATTTTCGTAAAATATTTATTTATATTATAATATATACAGACGTTCTAATATGTGGGATAAATTAATTTATATTGTGAGAACTATCTCTAGTTGTTTCAGCAAACTAGGCGCTAACTATTTAAAATGATGTTTAATCGCGAAAACGGAATTCGTAAATATTTGCCAGCGTACGTATATCACGGCAACTTTATATAAACATTTCTCTATTAGTTAATATCAAATTTAGAGTTTGTACGTAAATGTATTTGTAAAATACAATTTTGTATCAGAATAAAGCCAAGACACACACGTTCATGATAGTAACATGTTTTTGACTTTTTCATTAATATATTGAAACCATTGATAATTAAAATTAAATAAAAATCAGCTTCACGCTGTATCCCGCACCCAGCAGGGTAGGCAGAGGGATCATAGTTTTAAGATACTCCGTTCCCCACTTTCCGCACAGTTCTGGGGGCATTGCGTGTTGAGTGGCGGAACTCAACGCCGCGCTTTGCCTCGACTCCAGAGCAAAGAAATGAAAATATAAATGTAAATAAATATATCATTTCCTCGAATGGGGATCGAACCCACAACCAGTCGATTTTACAGTCACACCTTGTGCCCCTGCGCCACGAATGTTTAGAAATTGCGAATTCCTAATATAAGTATAGGTACCCAATATGAAGCCGGTGGTGGCGTAGGGGCACAAACATGTGACTATACGCGGCAGGTTGTGGGTTCGATCCCAAGTGGGGGGAACTCTGCCTACCCTACTGCATGCGGGATATGCTAAGAAAAATTATATGTTTGTTTTTTCAATGATTATTTTTCGAGTTAAGATTTTTTCTCTTATACATATAATGCCGATAATCAGCGAATAAAAACAAACATATATTTTGGAATACATATTACGCTATAATTAAAGAAAATCAGTAGAGTATTTCTATTTGCTTAGAAAAGCAAATATTTTTCATATATAATGTTACGCACAAAATATCTATGAGCTTTTTATAACAGATAGAATCTCCAAGCTGAACTTAACACGCCCCTCGTTTAAGATATCGCGTTTAAGAAGTTCGTTCAATACACGATATACAGTATTTTACTTGACTCTGTAAATATCATACATAATATTGTCTACAGATTTTATAATAATCTCAGTTTCAGTTTTTTTCGATACAAGCCATTCTAAGCTTTGCGATGGAATTCGAGCCGTGCTTTACTTTGCAGAGCAGGAAATTAAAATAATTTATTCTCCCGCGGGAGGATCGAATCTACAATCATGTATTATAGGTAAACGCTGTAGCATCGCACGAAGGCCTCAATCGTAATAATCGTTTTATGTAATTTTTGAGACATACTTACAAAAAATTTTTTTTTTAGCTTTATACTATGTGCGTGTACTGCGCAAAGCAGGGTAGGAAGAGGGAATGGGAACGTAGTGTTAAGATGCTCCGTTCCCCACTTGCCACCGAATTCTGAAGGCATTCCATGTTGAGTAGCGGAATCGAACGAATACCGGAGTATGGGAATCGAACCCACTGCCATTTTGTTTAATGTCACACGCTTGTGCCCCTGTGCTGCGGCGGCCCCTTTTTGACTAATAAAATTAAATAATTAATAAAAAGTCGATTTTATGGGATTCTTTTCAGTAAGTTTAATAATATATTTATATCTAAAACGGTAAATTCCAGAAGTTTCTTGTTATTTAATAATTGAACGACTGAGTATCTACGCTTTTACAATAGGATCCCAGAACACGTAAAAAGAAGAAGAAGAAAAACTTGTAAAAAGACGTTTGTGTGTTGAAGGTTATTACCAAATTATTAATTTTACAAATATACGTCTTGGTAATGAAAAGCTCCAGTCTGGTTGAAAGGTATTATTGTCACTAATAAACACTTATTAGTGACAATGATACTTTGTAAATAATTAATATTAAAAGTAAAATCCGGTAAAGATACTTGCGCCGGTTCTTTTCGGGTTTATGGCATTAACTTCAGTGAACTATTGGTAAATTATTTGAAATTTAAAAAATAAAGCATAATATTTCTTATTTTGTATAAAATTATTTGACTTTGACTTGACTATGATAAAAAAAAATATTATAGTTAATTGACTGTGTATCGCAAAGCCATAATTAAAAGAAAACTCATTAAAGTCAGTATAAATAAAATAATTTCACTTTAGATAAAAACAAAATGTAATTTTGTAATCAATAAATGTTTTTTTCAATATTTTTTTAATATTTTTTTAGATACTGTTATTCAGATTACAGTTTTTTCTTATAGATTTCAATAATTTCTTAGCAACTACTTTAATTATAATAATAACTAAATACCGAGGCCACTCGTGGCGCAGCGACACGAAGTGTGATTGTAAACGCGACTGGTTGTGGGTTCGATCCCCATTCGAGGCGTTGAGTTCTGCCACACAACACGCAATGCCTCCAAAATTCAGCAGAAAGTGGGGAACGGAGTGTCTTAACACTAGGTTCCCCGTGAAACTGCACTACTTTAATTAAAAGTGAAGTATCTTTTGTGTATAGAAGATTAAAAATCACTTAAATGTTCTACTACTTTTAATAAATGAAAAATTTATGAACAAATACACGAAAAAAACAAAATTAAAAGATATTCTACGTTAATTCCAGCAAAGATTTTGTCGTTTTTTTCAATGGAATTAAGTATATTAATACGTATGCATAAGAGTAGCATAAGAGTAGCAGCAAGGGAAATAGCACCTAAAAAGTTTTTCGACGAAGAATATTATTTATCAGCGAAATTCGAAAATTTTCAATTCAGTCACTTTATTCGGTTCGTCTCTCCCACAAGGGTGCTTCAAACGCACGAGATACTCAACCTTTTATTTTTCGAGTAAACACTATTTAATTAATTTCGTTTTATTTGTTAACTAAGCCCGTACTTTCTTTTTAAACAAAAGGTGACGTTGACTTCTGCCACACAATGTTTCGATTCGATTTGCAAAGAACGGAGAGTCTTGACATTAGATTTATTTTGCCTACGCCTTCTGCTTTATTCCGGATCAGAGCAAAGCTATTATATAATTCAATTATTGATTGAATTTTTGAAATTTTAAGTTTTTGGCAACAAGATAAAGTGCGGTGTTAAATTTTGCTATTCAAAAGTACAATGTCTCAAAAATTCGGCGGTGCTTGGGGAACGGAGAATTTTAACACTTGATTTTCTCTGCCTACCTTAACAGGGTGTGGGATACAGAATAAACCTGAAAAAAGGTATAAAAATTTCATATACGAAATTCATAGTAAAGTCTTATTTTTTAAGTCATTTCTGCTTAAATTTTATTTGAAATCTTTTGTTCTTAACTTAACAATAGAGCGCCAGGGGATAAGGATTTGACGTGCTTAGTTAAGTGATGTTCATGTTAAGTCGGATCCCTTTTATGTATTCATAAATGAAATTTTCACATCAATAAATTTTAACTTGTTCTTGCAATTGTAAGATATAAGTTTTAATTAAAAGTGTTTCTATGAAAGCGTATTAACCTTGAAGTTGATATTCACTATTAAATAAAAGTAACTAAAATAAAACAGGAATAGTCTTATATTTTGCAGTCCCTATTTTGGAGTCCTAAAAAGAATAAAACGGAATCGTATTAAGATCACTCGAAAATCGAAAAATGGAAATTTATATTTATACTAGAGGGCGCGCGCGGCTTCGCCCGCTTATTAGAAGTGAAGTCTAAAAAAACCACGAAACACGTGTTCAATAAAATTTTGTTAACAGTCTGAATTTAAATTTTTATAAAAATCGGTGGCAATTTAAAGATTTTTCCATATAAACTTTCAACCCCTTATTTGAACCCTTAGGGGGTGAATTCTTAAAAACCATGAAACACGTGTTCAATGAAATATTTTTAAGAGTCTGAATTTCAAATTTTATAAAAATCGGTACAGATTAAATTTTTTTTCCATACAAACTTTCAACCCCTATTTCATCCCTTTAGGGTTAAAATTTTTCAAATTCCCTTCTTAGTGGATGTCCAGAATATGAAAATAAACATCTGCCCAAATTTCACGTTTCTACCATCAGCGGTTACGGTTCTGCGTGCGTCTTACCTCAGTCAGTCAGCACAAGTCCTTTTATATATATAGATAGATTATAGACTAACGACCCCCGTGCGGCTACGCCCGCTTGAACTATACGAATGTTTATTTGAGTGTAATTAAGAAAAAACTGGGCAAATATGAGTCGAACCTTTGCACTGAGGGTTCCGTACCGTACGTAAGTTTTGATGACGCGCCGAATCAGTTAACAAACTTAAGTTTGCGATGATTTGTAATTATTATTTTTTCTATGAAAAATCTTAATAATTTTTAAGTTTTTGGATTTTTTCCTTCATTTGTATTGCAAGACTTTACTTCGGGCGAAACTAAACGCCGCGCTTAATCTTGTTAGCAAAACGAGAAAATAAAAATAATTCATTTTCCTGGGTGAGAATTGAACACACAACCATCGTGTTCAGTCAAGCGCTGTGCTGCTATACTACGACATCCTCGCTAATAACCTTTACCCTTATAACCTTATTTAAAAATATCTTATTAAAACAAAATAAATGATGCCGTCAGATTTTCCAAAATTGACATTGTAATCAGAACCGTATAATAAGTAGGTATTAAAGAAAATATAATACAGATTTTTATTTTCTTTTCGTGTATATTATATCGTAAATATTGAGAACATCATTTTGTTATTTTAATAAAAAAATATCAAAGACATTAAGCAATTCATAAGGGAACTTTTCGGGATAGCGTAATGAATAAGGAATAGGTAACGGAATATAGACTTCAAATAAAATTTTCAACTCGCCTGAGGCTGAGACTTTCAAATATAATCTTCAAGTTTCCAATTCTGGATTCATATTTCATCCACTTATTCACAATTAAATTTGATTAACCTAATTTGTATAATTTATGAAACACGAATAGGGTAATAAATATAACCAAAGTATTTAGTATCATTGCACTTTCTTAAATCACGTGATGTTTTTAAATATTTTTTAACAAAAACATTTTTAAAATAAATACAC
Source organism: Heliconius hermathena (assembly GCA_013403705.1). NCBI lineage: Eukaryota > Metazoa > Arthropoda > Insecta > Lepidoptera > Nymphalidae > Heliconius > Heliconius hermathena. Next base: position 550,754 of record JAAIXJ010000717.1, on the reverse strand, counting down.
GTGATATCTTGCTCCACCCCACCTCCCTCCTTGTTGTGTATCGTGATTTTTGTCGAACTCCTCCCCCCTTTTAGAGCCTTACGTGGTTTATGGACGGCCCCTTAGATAACTATATGAATATCTATTACGTCAAAGCACCATGTAAGTCATTGTTAATGTAGCTACTGGTCGCTTTTGGTTTAAACTACATATAAGGTGAAACAATGTAGATAGTGACACTATGGGTTATATAAAATTAAACAGGTTACGATTGTACCTTAATTTTTTTTATTAATATGCTAAATAACTCAATTGCTTTACACATTATATGGTATTGTCTTCATATAAGCAATAATATAAGCAATAAATTTCACACGTAATTTTGATTCTTTTTTTATTTTAATTCTTTTTTTATTGTTTAATTGAGATTATTGAAACGCTACAAGCGTTTCAATAATCTCATATTAAATTTAGCTTTATTGAAATTGTAAAATAATGTTTTTTATATTTTTATAATTGTTATTAATGGAAAAAAAACGATATATAGGTATATTATTCCTTCTATTTTATTACATTTACAATATAATTTTTTATTATTATACATTTCAGATGCCTTATTCGATTGTAACAATCTATTGACAAACATATACAGCGAGCACCAATCCTTATATAAATAAGTAGCATAAAGGCTCGTAAATTAAACCATACCAGACGTATTAATACTCATTTTATTTTATTATATACAGTTTAATTTTCTTGCTATTGTTTTGCTATTTTATTATGAAAACTAATATGAAAAATAATTTGGGAGTATTTTCATAATTAATAAAAAAAAAAATCAGCTTCACGCTGTATCCTGCACACAGCAGGGTAGGCGGAGGGGGAACCTAGTGTTAAGACACTCCGTTCCCCACTTTCTGCCGAATTCTGGAGGCATTGCGTGTTGAGTGGCAGAACTCAACGCCGCGCTTAACCTCGACACCAGAGCGAAGAAATGGAAATATAAATTTAAGTAAATATTTCATCTCCTCGAGTGGGGATCGAACCCACAACCAGTCGGTTTTACAGTCACACCTCGTGCCACTGCGCCACGACTGGCCTCAAATATCATATAAATCTCTGCTTTATTCCTGTGCTTATATTCAATGTTACAACACTCCGGTTATCATTTTTAAGGCATTTAGTGTATTTTATTTGCTTTTTATTTTATTTTTGCCTAGATGTTTTATATAATATATTTAAATATAGTTGAGGCCAGTCGTGGCGCAGTAGCACAAAGTGTGACTGTAAAACCGATCGATCGATCGATCCCCACTCGAGGAGATGAAATATTCACTTAAATTTATATTTCCATTTCTTTGCTCTGGTGTCGAGGCAAAGCGCGGCGTTGAGTTCTGCCACTTAACACGCAATGCCTCCAGAATTCGACAGAAAGTGGGGAACGGAGTGTCTTACATTACGTTCCCTCTGCCTACCCTGCTGTGTGCGGAATACAGTGTGAAGCTGATTTTTAAATATAGTAATTTTATATTGCTTCAAATAATAGACTTTCTTTAAATTTAATAATTTCAATAAATTTAATATAATATTTTTATATCAAGACGCACCAGCATGTCCAGCCAAGTGAAAAACTGGAAAGGCAGCAAAGCAAAGTTTACACGAACCATTTCAACTACTGGGCTCTCAATAACTCATTAACTATTTAGTTTATTTGCATGAAAGCACATTTATTCCCTATAAATTGTTATGTATATAAAATTTAAACAATTTAACTCAAACAGTTATTGATGTATTTACCTTTAAAAACTTAATATTTAACTTGGTACTCATTTCACATNAAATTTGCTCTTTTTGCCCCATCCAGCATGATTCCATTAGCCTCAAAACAAAATTTTAGTCTATCAATGTAATTGTCCCAAATGTCGATTTTCGGGTTAAATCCATCAAATTTCACTGCTTTATAATCCATTTTTTACAAATTTAGCCTCGTCGCCACTATTATGTTTAAATAATACAATATTTAATGTATATTCATTTATTGAGCTTGGTAGCAAGACACAAAGTGTAACAATCAATTTATTATCAAATTACCCACTTGATTTATCTTTTTATACAAAAAGGTAAACAAATGATCAAATCATATATATAACACGTACCTTTTTAGGAAAAAAGAACCCTTATAGGATCACTTTGTAGTCCTTTTTTAAACATTTTTTAAAGTGTTATTCCACACTTCAAAAACCTTTTTTTTCCTGGTCGGTTTCCAGGAGGCGCGGGTTCGAGTCCCGCTACGTTCAAATTTTTATACGTTTTTTAAATAAGTACTTTGTAGTCTGTTCGTATCTCTGTTAAGAGCCTTTATCCCAAGAACGTTTGAAGATTTCGACTTTAAATTCAAACTTTTTTGTCGATTTCGATTTAAGTCGCAAAAAACGCGTATTTCGACCCTGTGAATGGAATCAAAATTAATAGGGTACTTTCGGTTGATCTAGAAATATGAAATTTGGCAGCTAGCATCTACAGGCTGTACTAGTTCAGGAAAAAAATCTGAAAATTTGTGATTAAATTCTAAAAAAATGCCTTAAAAAGGGACAAAATTTGGTATTAAAGCCGCTGAGGTATCAGATGAAAGAACTCTGGCCGGCGGAACCCTCGGTGGGTGAGTCTGACTCGCGCTTGTTCAGTTTTATAATATAATATATTATAATACTTTTGACTTTAAAATATTCTAATAATCTAAAAGCTTAAAGCTTAAAGCTAAAAAATATTTGTTGAAATACACTGCAATAAAGACATTAACGCCAAATAAAACAAAAATATTTATAATATATGTAGTTTTTTATATTCATAGCTTAAGTTCAAATTTTAATTATATTAAATTAAAGTAATACAACTGAAAAGTCTTATTTCGCTTTAACTGTATGTCAAATAATGTATTTTCAATACACAATTTCAACGGAATTACTTTACAAGTAAAAATAAGCGCCTAAACATATATTAGACTTGACACATTATCATTGTATTGCCTTTATATTTTTGTATTATGTTTGCTCCATTCTTACTCTAAATTCTGTATTATTTTTATTTTTTTTAATTAAGACCATCGCTTACCTGATTATTATTTTTTTCAGCTTCACACTATATTTTGGCATGTATGGGTAGACAAAGGAAGTCTAATGTTAAGACACTCCACTGCCCACTTTCCACCGGATTTTAGAGGCATTGTGGGTTGAGTGGTGGAACTCAACTTCAATGTTGCCTCGTTACCAGAGCGGGGAAATGAAAATGTTAATATTTAATTTCCTCGAATGGGAATCGAACCCACAACCTGTCGTATTTATAGTTACATGCTTGTGCCCCTGCGTCACAATTGACCTCATTATCTATTGATTTTATAATTTCTAAACAGTATATAGTAGAATATTACATTGCTCCGCATGAAAGGTGTAAAACTACAGAGAGATTTTCGTCAACAATCAACTCGATCTAAGTATAATTTATCGTTAAGCCTCGCGCTAAGACAAAAGCAATTTTGTAATTATGTTCCAACCATAATAGGCACTACAAGCACTAACAGCAATAATTATACCACTCTGTTTAATCACCATTTAAGTTTTAATTTAAATTGCCGATGAATTCTGTAGTGTTACCGCTTACAATAAATACAACAATCAATAACTTCCTTTGGATATTAGGCGAAGTTTTTAATGATTGATTGGCTTCTAATATTTGATTTGCATCTATATGTGGCTAAAATGTATTGGACTCCAACACACTGTTCGGACAAGTGACTTCTTCAAAATGGGTAGAAAAACGGAGAATAGAGAAACTTACCACTTTACCTTATCTTAGATCCGTTTCGCAATTTTATATGATAAACTAGCGGCCCCCTATTTAATATTTTTTAAGTGTACTTATTTGAGGAGAATTGATTGATTATTTTAATAAGGTTATTTATTTTATTTATTTCAAAATAATGTAAATAATTTATTCATGCTATTATTTTATCATATACGGAAACTGTTTAATCTTTCTTGTATGGAACTCCATATATGGCAAGAAGCCAATGACTTGTTAAAGTAAATTTAACTGATGTTTACTTTATCAATGCAATAACAGCGACGTTCTATTTTACCTATTATAAGTTTTACAACTGAATTCATGATGATTTTAGCAAAATCAAATCAAACTAAAATAAGTTTTTTTGAGTCAAATTTGTTATAAATTAAATAAATAATTTTATTATTAAATTTTGAGATATTTGAATTGTATCTTTTTAACCCACTTCTGTAAGGAGAATGTAATCAATTTGACTGTATTTTTTTACGTTTGTTACCTCAGAACATTTGAATGAGTAAACCGATTTTGATGATTTTTTAATTTGTAAGCTGGTGCTTCCCTTAAAAACACATAAGTCTTAAATTTGCATTAAGTATGAGTATGTAAGCGACAAATGAACGAATAACTCAATCACGCCAACTAATTTTGGTTTATTTTTATTCAGTAGTAGTTTAATGAAAGTTTTTTTTTGTTAAAAATTATAATTATAATGAATTTAGTCAGTTTTGCCCGTTAAGTAACAAACTCATATTCTCGAGTGTCTCTCTCCCACGCTTGTGATCCCGATATAGTCAAGCACATTGTGATATTATACTATTTTATCATATTATTTTTTTATAAATATAATGGTTGAATAACAAATAAACTTTGTTGAGTGACATGATAACTCTGCCACGATGTCTTTTTCTGCTTATCCAGCTTTAGTAAGAGTTGGCAATATGCGGAAGGTTGATAATATCGTAGACTGACATCTGAGCGAGAAATTATTTTTATTTTTTTTAACACTACTAACTGTATTATACAAACATACAATAAATTTGTAAGTGATCGCTGTCTGTACATAGTAATAAATAAATCTGTTATTCGAGGTATTTATAGGAGCATCTGTAAGGGAACACAAAATAATAATTTTTACAACTTATCGTCATTTCGTCAGTTGTCAGTGTCCCCCCGTCCTTCTGTCCGCAGCAGCAAATAACAGAAAGGAGAGTGCAATAGCAGCCTTTCTCGACGTAACACTTGCCTTCGACCGCATTTGCCACCTGGGGCTACATCATAATGTACTCAGAGCAGGCACCCCGAAAACATCGCGCCTGTCCTTGCCGAGTCCCTCCGTGAGAGGAAATTTTACGGGAGAGTGGAAAATGCGAGGGCTAGCAGCCACTCGATCGCCTCCAGAGTTCCCCAGGGCAGTGTTTTGTCACGCATCGATGACATCCCAACGCATCAGGAAACGATGTTGGCACTCTACGCCGAAAAAATGGCCCTGCTCTCGAACTCTTTGGAGGAGCAATGGAGAGTCATCCTTAACATCGCCAAGATACAGGCGATTACATCCTCCGCAGAGCCTGCGGTGCCAGCAAGTCCCCTGGAGCAACAGAGCAACCTACCCCCCAGAGGTCATTATTGACAAAAGACTTTCGATGATAGGGTAAGTCAAGAAAGCCGCCAACGCAGCGAGAATCGTAACGTTCCTGCTGGAACCACTTTTCAGATTCACTCATCTACCCCTAAGAATAAAGCTATTGTTCTACAAGGCGTACAGCGTCAAACCTCATCTCACTTACGTCAGCACGGCGTAGTTCGCCCTAGCGAGCACCAATCATCGGGGAATCCTGCAGGTGGTCCAGAACCTCGCTTTCCAGCAAGTGACCCAGGCACCATACTACGTGAAGAACACCAGGCTTCACCGCAACTTAACAATAGAAAGCCTGGAAATACCCATATTGATGGGTGCCGCTTGAGATCACGGCCAGAGGGCCAACGCGCTGATGCCGTTCCCCAGCGCCAGAAGAAAGGAGCTGGACGAGAAAATGCTTCAATGCTGCACCTGGCTCTATAGCAAAGCAGAATAAGAAGCGATTGCACGTATGTTGGAGCTCTCCAAATAATTATAATATATTACTTCAGCTCGACACAGTTGCTTAGTTTTTTTCGCTAATTATTTTGGTTAAGAGAATATTAGGTAGTCTGTTGTTTATAATCTCTTGAGGGTAAGTATTCTGCTATTTGTGTCATTTGTTTAAGTATTAATAGATAATTTGTTTTTTTTAAACATTTGAACATACATATGGGAACTACGAAAATGCAACGAGGTAAATAGGAGATAAATAAAGTTTTAATAATTTTAACATTAGAAATCTTAAATGCTTTGCAAACATACATTATATATTAAAACAGGATCGTATTTCAATGTATCAAAGAAATAATTCAGTTATTTAAGCGGGCGAAGCCGCGAGCGGGTCGCTAGTATTTATCATAAATAAATAAGTTCTGATTACGATACGATTACTTTTATACTTTAGATATAAGCTATGATTATAGTAAGACTGTATGATTTGCTATATCTAAATATTCATGCCATCTAATTTATACTAGACTTAACAGTCTTAATTTCACATGGATATTGTGTTACAGGCAACCGCTAGACATAAATATGTGAATCGTGAATATTTTTTTTTAATGTCACGCTAAAAAATTATACAAAGAAAACCTAGTGTTAAGACATCCCGTTCTCCATTTTCCGCTGAATTCATTACGTATTGAGTGGCGGAACTCACCGCCGCGCTTTCTTTTTTTTTTATTTTAATCACCAACACAGCGTACACTAATAATTTAAACAGAAAAAGAAAATCATACAATTAATAACAAAGTGTCGCCGCAATTATAGGCGATGACGACAAGCATATACAATACAATATACAATAGTATTTTTTAAATTTTTAAGAAACTAAAGTAAGCATACACTAAAATTATATATAAAAATAATCGATAAAATACTTAATTTAAACAATAAGAACATTAACAAGAATATGATATTGTTATTTAATTTTTCGTCTCGACACCAAAGCAAACAAATGAAAAACGTGAATAATTGCAATTCTTCTACTTATTTATACGTACTCAGAGCAATATATTAGGCATGGCATAAAGAAAAATCGAATAATCCAATTATTCGTGACAATCCAATTTTTCTATATGTCCATATATATATTTTCGATTCAGAATCACAATTCACAAAAGTCGTATAAACACGACTCTTGTGGTTTGCCATTGTAAATTTATAATCATGTACTATAGTAATGTGAACTTGATTTTTGGGGTTCCATATCTCAAAAGAAAACAACGGAACCCTTATAGGATCACGTTATTGTCCTTCTGTCAATACTACTTATATAAAGATCACGTGGAGGTATCTGGTTGAGATTAATATTAAATATCCAGTATTTAGTATGAAAGTTGCTACGTAATCAAAACATATCGGGTATTTCCAGTGGACCTATAATTATTAAATTGATACAGAACGTTCTATTCGGTGCACTTGACAATTTTATTCGTAAACCCCAGCAAGCTGTCCTAAAAATATTACGTTTTTATTTTTAATTATTATTACATTGATACATTTTTTAAAGTTATATGATCTATTATATATTGAGGCCAGTCGTTGTGGGGTCGATCTCCACTCGAGGAAAATAAAATATTTAAATTTATATTTCCATTTTTTTCGCTCTGGTGTCGAGGCAAAGCGCGACGTTGAGTCCGCCACTCAGCACGCAATGCCTCCAGAATTCGGCAGAAAGTGGGGAACGGAGCGTCTTAACACTAGGTTCACTCTGCCTACCCTGCTGTGTACGGGATACAGTGTGAAGCTGATTTAATAATATAATACATATAAATTATTAGACACATTAATTTAAATACTTAATTAAATCAAGGTTAAGAAGACCAGAGAAATGCCGCGAATCATCTTTATCTTAATAGCCATCTTTGAATTAATAACGTGATGAGCAATCTGTCTAAAATCTATAAGTGACAATACATAATAGATTTTTATAACATTATGCAACTGGCATCCTGAATTTTAAACTTCAAAATTAATAATAATTTTAGTTTTGATTGCACGCTATATGATAAGCATTTCTTAAAGAGAAACTAAAAAGGTTAGAACTTTTTAACTTTTGAACAAGTGTATATATTTAATTAAAATAAAATATAAGAGTAAATAAAATAAANCAGAAAGTGGGGAACGGAGCGTCTTAACACTAGGTTCACTCTGCCTACCCTGCTGTGTACGGGATACAGTGTGAAGCTGATTTAATAATATAATACATATAAATTATTAGACACATTAATTTAAATACTTAATTAAATCAAGGTTAAGAAGACCAGAGAAATGCCGCGAATCATCTTTATCTTAATAGCCATCTTTGAATTAATAACGTGATGAGCAATCTGTCTAAAATCTATAAGTGACAATACATAATAGATTTTTATAACATTATGCAACTGGCATCCTGCATTTTAAACTTCAAAATTAATAATAATTTTAGTTTTGATTGCACGCTATATGATAAGCATTTCTTAAAGAGAAACTAAAAAGGTTATTTTGAACAAGTGTATATATTTAATTAAAATAAAATATAACAGTAAATAAAATAAATAAATCAGCTTCACGCTGTATCCCACACACAGCAGGATAGGCAGAGGGAACCTAGTGTTAAGACACACCGTTCCCAACTTCCCGCCGAGTTCTGGAGGCATTGAGTGTTGAGTGGCGAAACTCGACGCCACGCTTTGCCTCGACACCAGAGCGAAAAAATGAAAATATAAATGTAAATAAATATTTCATTTCCTCGAGTGGGGATCGAACTCACAACCAGTCGATTTTACAGTCACACTTTGTGCCACGACTGACCTCAAAAATATAAAAGTGTATGTATTTAATCTGAAATAATTTATGTATGCGTGTACTAAAGACTCACAATTACCTTAAATCAACATCAATAAAGACGTAATATGTAAACTATAATTTCACACCCAGAATTTCAAAACACAACCTATAATCATCTTTCTTCTAATTACATTACGTAAGTAAAGGCATAAATTCACACAAAAGCCACTTGCTCTCAATCTGAAGCCCTAAATTTTATCGTTATGAGTAAATAATAGCGAACATCATTTCGTATTCCCTTTGACTCATTCATTGTACGTCGTACTTTACGCTCTGTTATTCACTGAACGGCTCTCAATACCATGCTTCAGTGATTGGGCTGTGACACACCCATATAACCACTTAAATCTATATGTGTGATTAAAATTTAAACTGGGCCTTTGTATAATAGATGTCATTACATCTGTGGAATCATATGTGGAGAAGCTAAATAATATGTTTAATTCATCTATCGCAAGATTTAAATAACGTGAAGCCAGTAACAGTTAAGATATGTTATATTAGCAACAGGTAGTAAAGTTACGTTTTTCTAATTTGATATTGAAAAATATTTTTTGTTTCTAGAAAAAAATATGTCTACGTATTGTCGTACCATAAAAAAAATCTGATTCTGTAGATCAGGTACGTACTATTAAGATTTTTTTAACAGCTTCACGTTGTATCCCGCATGCAGTAAGGTAGGCAGCGGGAACTTAGTGTTGAGATACTCCGTCCCCCACCGGCGGTACTCAACGCCGAATTTTTGTTTGTCCAGAGCGAAGTAATGAAAATATTAATAATTAATTCCTTCGAGTGGGGATCGAACCTACAACCGTCGCTTCACAGTCACATCCTTCCTCTCCCGCGACACCACGACTTCTACTGTTTTGAATAAACGTATTTATTTACTATTAAGTTGACTTTTCAAAATACGTTAGCAATATCATTACATTCATTCACAATAGTAAAATCCGTGGACATCAAAAGAAACCTTTTGTCTGTCTCACAAGTTTAATGTCTGTCAAACCAATGTTAAAAGATTTGTAAATTCAAAACGTATACAATGGAGTAAGCTTCAAAATGTTACGTAAAACAGTTTAACACGATTGGGTCATGACAGTTTGTTTTTTCCTTTCATTTGTCTACTAAAATTTAAAGATCATAGAATATTGTAATGGAAATATTAGTAAATATTTACTTTTACACAGAAACCAAGGTATCGTTTTTTCATATAATTATTAAATCAATTTTTAAATCTAAGACCCTTTATCCGTAAACTTAGTGTATAATAAAAGAAAACAACGTATGAAACCTTTTACCGTAAAGCTTATTTTATGTGAAGCTCTCCGACGTTCTCAATAAAAACGCGCTACGTCGGCGAAATCGTTTTAACATCACCTTGACAGTGGCCATTGTTCAAGGCAACACTACTGTTCGGCTTGATAGATTTATTTATTTTAAAATATATTGATATTATAATATATAAAAATATCTTGTGTAATAGTGATGTCCAATATGGGTTGGTCGATTAGTTTAATTGTTTTAAATATTATTAAATAATAAGTAGTGTCCAAAATTTGATTTTTTAAATTTAAATTTGCCTTCTATAAAATAATTGATATTCAATTAAAATACGTATTTTTAGTAAAGTGTTTTGACATTGGCCTAATATAAATAAGGCACTGTAGTAAGTACAAATTGCAAATGGATTTTCAAGGAAGGTTAAAAAAACCATAACAGACTTATAATAAATATTGAATTTGTTAACAATATTCGTCATTGTAACCAACCTTTTTTTTCGCAGGGGAAATCTTCAAAAGATATCCAATCCTTGGGAAGGACCAGATTATGTAGGATTTTTACCCACTAAAACCCCTTCGGTTGCCGACTTCGTCACAATGGCAGAACCCGAGAAATTGGTAGGACCGCGTTCGTAGCCCTCCTCAAATGACGCGCTCCTCTACGGAGCTCACTTATATTTTAAAATTATCCCTTGTTCTGACGTACTCGTCTGTCGACTATGGACCATTTTATAAGACAGATACGATGCGCAGATTCCGCACACTGCACACCAATGGTCAAAGCTAAAAAACTAATTTATCTGATTTGAGAGACCAGGACGATTGGCAAGCACACGTCCACGGCAACGCTGTCTTCTCTTAAGAGATGAATCAGCCCTCTCCCGATCTCGCCCAGCAGCCTCTTTTTGAGACATGACCGTCTCACAGAAGGTGACTACGGCTGTCCACGCTGATTCTCTGCCCAACATTTGTCTTATAACTACGGGAAGGGAAAGATTACGCCCGACTTCCTGAACTACGGCCCACCTTTCCGTGTCCCAGGCGGGACACGTTTCACGCACCCTGCGTTGGGCAGTATCAGTGTCCTTGTGCAGTGAATGCAAATCGCCGCTATCTGACGTCCAATCTTAAACAAATAATCACCGAACCAACCGTGTCCGGTGATTATCTGTGTAACGATACGTCATAACGGTCGGTAAAGCATAACGCTCTTCGCAAAGCCTTGTACACCACGTCTGGAAAGCAACATTATTTTACCGTCGTCTGATATCAAACGTACTTAACGGTGAACATCCAGCCATTTCTCGGATCCGACTGTATATTCTCGTATTCATAGATACCAGAATATCTAAAGGCGGGAAGCATGCCAGTAAGGTCGGTGCTTCATAAGATATCGTACGGTAACCACGTACAATCCTAATAGCCACTCTGCGCTGTAGACTATAAATTTTGGTTCTACATCGCCAAATTGACAGTCTATGAGACCAGACGGGCACCGTATAGAATTATTGATCGAACAACGCCAGCATAAAGTAAACGAACTTCCTCTGTCGGTCCACCAAAATTAGGCAGTAGTCTGTGCAGAGCACCCACTACTTTGTCTATCCGAGGGACTAGGTGGTCAAAGTGTTCTTCAAAGCCCCCGCGGCTGTCTAATGTGAGCCCTAAGTATTTTATATGCCGCCCGACGTAAACCTGGTGATCATCTACACGAACACACGGGTCAGGCGGCTCCCTACTTCTCGGTAGCTTCTGGAACCATAATGCTTCAGTCTTGTGCGCCGCTATGCGCAATCCCAAATCACATATTTTTGTGACGATCATTTCAACACCAATTTCTGCAAGCCTTTTAGTGTCCTAAAAAGTAGGCCCAGATGCCAGTACCAACGTGTCATCTGCATAACAAATAACTTCGACATCCCTAGGAAGTACCATACGTAGAACAGCGTCGTAAGCAAGGTTCCATACAATCGGCCCTAGAATTCCACAATCCTTCTACGAATTCTATAACCCTTTTGATTTGTGTGTAAAATGTATCTATCTCGCAAATAATTCCTAATAATCGCCTGAAGATACACAGGCACCTCATGGTATATTAGTGACTCTCTAATCGTATCCCAAGGGATAGAATTAAAAGCATTAACGATATCTAAACTTACCGCTAAAGATATTCTACCTTAGGATGCAGCTGCCATTGTAAGAAAGCGGACACGCAGAATAGCCTCGATAGTTGAGCGCCCCTGTTGAAAACCAAACTGATTATCCAATATATTAGGACCGTCGCATGAGATGTTCGTTGAGGCGATTATCAATAATCCGCTCAAGGAGCTTACCAACCTCATTTAATAAGCATATGTGGCGATACGAAGAGGGTGCATCCTGACTACTAGACTTCTTCTTCAGAAGTACCGAATTCGCCTCTTTCCAGGCAACTCTGAAATGGCGACTTGAAGCGCCTCCATGGCCCCACGAACCAACATATTGTACCAACTCGATTAGTAGGATAATCCGCCGCACTTGTTCTGAAACTCCCAACGATATTAATGTTTAATATGACTATCGTAAACTTAGTATAGCGTTACAAATATAACATAATATAAGAAATTAAATTACATTTTAAATATTATTGACGATAATGACATGCTGACTAAAAATTATATCTTGTGTTAAATACTGTAACTGATATCCCAAACTCCTTTGAAAATATTATTTAATAAATAATGCCTTGGCTCGTGATGTGTCTAGTGGTTAGAACCGTTTATAATTGTGAACGTAAAGAACCTAAAATCTTTTAGAGATTCAGAGATAACAGTATTAAGAATTTTATATTTATTATACATTTGGTACGAGTCTTTATGTGCATCATATTTATTTGTACCGTAATACTTTAGAGTTCGACTCGACCGCTGCCTTCCAACCACTACACCCACTTATATAGACAGAACGACGGTCGCGACACTCGGGACGACAATACACGCACTCGTCTCGATTAACTTGGTATTAAAAATATATAGTGTGTATTATTCGTAATTAACTATGTTATTTATGTGTATTGCCATACATATTTTATTTTATTTATTTATTTATTTTTAACTTATACCCAAGGTACATACTGTTACAATACTCTACAACAAATTACTACAGACTGAACTCAAAAGGTATTAATTAAATTAAAAAACCTTTTTAAAAACAATCTGTTATCAAAAAATGCATGATACAACGTGAACCTGAAAAAAATATAAAATGGAAATAAAAATAATCTCAAAAGCTTGTATCGTGCAAGAAATTATTTATTATTTTCTAAAAATGTATTATTTTCTGTTACAACTTACCGTTTCAATAAAAGCTTGTTTTAAGAAGATTTTATTTTATTTTTTTTTTTTACTTTTTATTTTTGTTCTAACCTTCTTACTACTATTATATTATTACATCATTATTGATTCAGGAGTTCGATATAATTTGGCAGAGCTTTGCTGTGAACTTTCTTAGTTCAGGAATACCTTTGGCCTCCTGCCGGCTCCATCTCCCATCTCTAAAGCTTTTTTTTTATCGTATATTGTATTTATAGAATACACCATTTCATTTAATACCGTTAGGTATGTTTGCAGAACCTCTGCAAAAATTTCTAATCCGCCATCTTGTTGTAGCTGCCATTTTAAATTAACAATGTTGATTTTATGTTCCAAATCCTATTTTCAACTCAAGCCGACTACGTGATGTGGATCTCATTGAACTTGCAAAATTTCACAAATACTCAGAAACACGGCAAGTTAAATAAAAACTTGTAAAAAAGGGGATATAGTCAAACTATGTTAGAACTAACAAAGTTAATAAAAACGAAGAGCTATTTACTCTCTAAAATGTTCATTTTCATCACAAACAATGGTAAACTTAAATTTTGGCTTTGAACTTTAAGCTCGGAACAGCTTAAAGTTCAAAGCCAAAATTTAAGTTCGTCTTATACAACTTTCAGTTAACTACGAAGACTTTGAGCAAATTGAACAAAAATATTTCTTCCAGGCCAAATTGTTATGCGTGGGATCTGTGTTGGCGGTAGCGTTCGATTGAATAATATATGTATCTATATATAATTCTCATAGGTTAATTGTTAAGTTTAATTCTCATAGGTTATTTGTTAATCTCCAATTTTCTACTCTTTATGTTAAGGTAACACATGTTTTTTATTCATGTACAGTGTGCCATAACAATAAATAATAGCTTATAAATATGTTTTAGGGACTGTCTTGTAAATCAAGCAATAGGCTTAAGTAAATTGAAATAAAAATAAAAAAAAATGTACTTTAGCAATTCAATATATTTTTGTTAAAAATTAGAAAAAAAAATTATATGAGGTTATCGTGGCACAATACTCGTACTCCGACGATTGAATCGTTTTCATTTCCCCCGCTCTGGCAGGACTCGTGCGTTCTCTCATATTTTGATTGAGTTAAGTCAAGTGAGATCGGAGTGTCTTGCTACACTAGGTCCTCTCTACCCTGCTATATGCGGAAGAAATGTTATATAATTTCGAATAATTTACTAATGTTTTATAAAATTTGATTACATAAATGCTTGTTAACACAAATATGGTAAAGGAACGTTAAATTTAAAGTGGTTCTTTTTAATAAAAAATACGCCTGGGGTAAACTCTCGAAGCAAATATGATGCATGCATAAAACAAATAATTATATATTATACTAAAGTAAATATTGAGCAAGCATATAAATAATTGTGAATTTATAAATGTATGACTGAAATATGCGGCGTTGAGTTTCGGTGTTCAGCACATAATGCCTCTAGAATTCGGCGGAAAGTGAAGAAGGAAGTATCTTAGTGGGAACGGAGTGTCTTAACACTAGGTTATGCGTGAATCTAAAAAAGTAAATAAAAAAATATCGTATACTAGAACAAAATGTTTTTCAATATACTTAGCCAAATAAATAACTAAAATGACATGGGCAGTGCTTAAACCTTAAAGCTCTCATAAACAAAATGTAATAAACAGCGTCGCATCGAAGTAGCAAAATTGAAGTGTATTTTCGTGTCGTCCTCCTTTACACTGACACGTATTGTTTATATAGGATTGATTGAGAGGATGTCTATATGAAATTTTCCATTCAAACGAATCACAATACGAAATTTAATTGGATACCAATTCGATAGACCATTTGGTAGCAGATCAGCACACATTAGAAAATCCAATTTAAATAATCCGCCGCCTTTGACAGTACATTTCACTTTGACGAGCAAATATATTCAAATTTAATTTATTTTTTTCAATTATTCAATATTCTTGGATGAGGCCTGTCGTGGCGTAGCACAAAAGTAAATAAGAGAAAGCATATAAAAAACAAATAAGTATTGAGCAATAAATAATTGTGAACTTAAGAATGTATGACTGAAATGCGTGGCGTTGAGTTCCGCCGTTCAATATACAATGCCTCCAGAATTCGGTGGTAAGTGGGGATCGGAAGT
Source organism: Heliconius hermathena (assembly GCA_013403705.1). Classification (NCBI taxonomy): domain Eukaryota; kingdom Metazoa; phylum Arthropoda; class Insecta; order Lepidoptera; family Nymphalidae; genus Heliconius; species Heliconius hermathena. Next base: position 535,229 of record JAAIXJ010000717.1, on the reverse strand, counting down.
GTCTCAGTGGGAACGTAGTGTCTTAACATTAGGTTTCAAGTTCGCTCTGCTTATTCTGCTCTGTGCGAGATACAGCGTGAAGCTAAAAAAATATTTAATGAAGATAAGTATTATAAATATTTTGTAACCAGTTTTAGATAGGACTGTATTTTTACCGTATTAACTCGTGTTCTAGAATATCTCCTCGATGTCGCCTAATAAATAATATATAATAGTGAATAGATATAAATCTAAGATTCTTTTTTTGTTATTCTTTTACGTCCTAATTAGATTTCAAAATAATAAAAATAGAAGATCTAAAGAAATTTTGTATTAGAATTATTCTTTTTCCCTTCAAGCTTCCACGCCAATTTGCTTTTTCTGGCATGAATTTATAAAACTAAGATTGGTATAACGAACTAAAGAATTTTTTCTTTTCGAGTACGAAACCCGAAAAACGTCTTGAGTTGCCTTAAATTAACTGATGATTGATGAATGACTAAATAACTGATTGAAAAGTATATATAAACAATGAATATATTGAGGCCTTCGTGGGCAATGTCACTCAACACGCAATGTTTCGAATTCGGACGTATAACTCCAAAAAGTACTAGATTTTTTTGCCTATACGGAATCAAGCGTAAAGTTGGAAAACCAGTATAATTTTTAGACATTATATGTAATTCTATTCACGCAATTATATTTATGACAAAATTTATAACTTTATAGTTTAAGATAAGGCCCCAGACCTATGTTATTTTATCAAAGCTGAAAATTTCAGCTTTGTTAAAATGACGAGGTCTGGGGGCTCTGGAATCTTGAGCTATTAGGTTTTGTCTAAACTATCTAAATATGTACCTAGATATAATGAACGGGCACTTTAATTTTTTTTATTCTTGAACGTATAAAAGATCTAACAAAAAATATTTAAATAAGCCCTGTGCCAGAGCTTGAGCTTAGTCCCATTACCATAAACTTAGCGACGCGATGTCATAATTATTAAAGTTATTTATGACATCTATTGAAATATAATATAATTTGAATATGACAAAGTGAATAGAGTTGCTCTCTTTATACATTTAAGTGTATTTCAAAATATGAACAATAGCGTTCTTATAGACTGATATTGAATTATCGTGACTTTAGTGTTTTTGTTAAAATCTCTATTCAAATTTTTGACGTTTCGCTCATATAACCATCATCTGAACTTGTAATATTTAAAAATTGAAATAACCAAACAGGCTGCAAATTTAATATCTAAAATCCACAACAAAATTCGAAACATTCAACATTCATTCAAGCAATATACGTCTTACGGCTTGCGTACACAATTATATCTACACATGAGTTTTAATGCCCTCGTAAATCGCTCCGGCACTAAGATTAAGTAGCATACACTAAACAGATTTCATACACGTGGCGAGATCAAAAATATTTCTATTCTATCCAACGTTCCATCCGTACCCGCAGTTAGCACAGCTGTTGTTTCCCAAAAACCTTTTAATATCTGACAATTTTATGAAACTATCAAAGGGCTTGCGGCTTCATCGAATTGCCGTAGATAAAAAGCTATGACAAGATTTTACTTAACGCTTCCGTACCCCGAAATTTTGATAGTGTTTGTCTTATTAAGCCATAATATTAACACCGTTTACAACATAGTTTGAAATAGTAAACTCCAACCTTTGCTTACTTATTACTACTTACTAATTTCTATATTAGATGGCTAGAACTTCAAATACGAACATGCTCGAAATTTATTAAAATTTAGATGTTAAATTTTTGTATTTTTTATTTAACGCAAAAAAATATTTACTTTTCTATTTAATCCAGGATTCGTTTTAAGTCGTTCATACCTCACATTTGTCTATTATATTTTGTTAATAACACCTTTCTCAATATCGAATTGCAATTATTACAGTTATTACATTTGTATTCACGTATAAGAAAACCGTATAAGACGTATAAATATATACGCATGAGAAAAACGTATATCTCTTAAAAAGCCGAGGTTTATTTATTATTTAAAGAATTTGCTTCAGTCATTTAAGAATAAAAAAGGATGTTAAGTAAAACGGGGTTACGTCTGATACTGGCAAGGAAAAATTATTATCCGCGTTGACAGCCTATCAATCAATCTTACAGTCGCCGCCAGATAAGTGAGACGTCGACACTGAGCTTTACATTAGTCGTTAAGTTAAATGTGGAGGAGAAACGACTCTTCGCTAAGTCAAAAATATTAAAATATTTTTTTGGACTAGTGGATTTTGAGTGCATGAATTTACCTCTAATGTTTTCATGTTTAAAATGACTACATATATAATTCCGATTTATTCTATAAAAATTATTAAAAGAAAAAGTAGGATTTCATTAGGTCATAGATAAATAAAATAAAATAAATTAAATTCACGCTATATCCCGCACGCAGCAGGGTAGGCAGAGGGAACCTAGTGTTAAGACACTCCATTCCCCATTTTCTACCGAATTCTGGAGGCATTGCGTGTTGAGTGGTAAAACTCAACGCCGCGCTTAACCTCGACACCAGAGCGAAGAAATGGAGATATAAATTTAAGTAAATATTTCATCTCCTCGAGTGGGGATCGAACCCACAACCAGTCGGTTTTACAGTCACACCTCGTGCGGCTGCGCCACGGCTGGCCTCAGGTCATAGATAACATTCGTAAACTAAATAGGACGTAACTGTATTATTTTATATTATTCTTAGCATCAAAATACCGTGCACCAGGAATAGTAAAGCTTTACGGTAAGTTAAACTCAGTGTTGAATTCATTATTTACAATTGAACGCCAATGCGTATCAAGGTTAAGTATTCTCAAGCTTAATGTATTAAGTCTCGGAGAAAATTCTTGTCTAAACTATGCATTTTAAATACACAGCTTCAAGATAAGCTCACTCTAGTGGGAAATTGAGGATTGACGTAGTTATCTTTTTCTATCTATAAAAAAGAGTATAAATTTTGTCTGTGCATTGAATATATTTGCAAGAAAACAACATAGGAGCTTAAAATAACTAATAGCACATGAATATATGATTTTAACAGTCCGTCCGCCCGTTCATTCGACCGCCTGTCTGTCTGTCTGCTTTAACTTTTTTAATGTGTACCTATTAGGTCGGGGCAGGGGAAAATTTCCACACCTAATGTAGAACCGTAGAGTTTCAGCTAAAGTATAAGAAATAATTAAATGCGTCCATGACAAAAATTGTTCAGTATGATGAGCCAATGAGATATAGTTGAAGATCTGAAACATCTGATGCACAACCATAACAGCTAAAGTATAAGAATTAATGAAATGCCACCTTAACAAAAGTTATTGGGCATGATAAGGATTTTGCAGTGACATGTTGAAATTGAAGAAGGAGGAACATCAATAATAGGCCAGTTATTGAGGCCAGTCGTGGCGCAAGGCCGCAAAGTGTAACTGTAAAACCGACTGGTTGTAGGTTCGATCCCCACTCGAGGAGATGAAATATTTACTTAAATTTATATTTCCATTTCTTCGCTCTGGTGTCAAGGCAAAGCGCGGCGTTGAGTTCTGCCTCTCAACACGCAATATCTCCAGAACTCGACAGAAAGTGGGGAATTGATTTATATTATTATTAAGATTCATGAGACAATATAAACATAATCTTTTTTATCTCGAATAGATAATCGTGGCTCTGTTCTGACTACTGTAACTATATTAAATCTCTGACATCTAAAATTTTACGTATTTCTTGAATACTGCGTTTTACAGTGTACATTTTTACTGTACATTTTGATAAAGAGCACATCGTATCTTTCATAAAATTTCAATTTTAATCTATATAAGGCGCACAGCGTATATATCTAATGTATTTAATAGGATGAGATCACTGCATTGTTGAAAATTTGTTTTTGATGAAACACAGAAATGGTTACTGTAGTTTATCCTTAAGAAATAGATATAAATGCTATTCCTCAGGAATGCTCTATATATATAAAATTACGGTGTATTTCTTTAGTTAGCCTTAAACACAAATAACGAAATAACAATAATAATGAAAGCCATCGAATTACTTTAACCGCGAGCGCTGCAGAAGTAGTAAAATAAATGTACATTGTACTACAAAAATATTCAATTTCATTCGTTCTACAAAAGGTCCGCGACATCGTACTCTTATATCTATCTCATATAAGTCACAATAAGGCATTATGAAATAAAAAAATATGGAAAATTGCTTATAAATAAAATTGAAGTATCTGTATGTAATTTCAAAATAACTACTATTTACACAATACTAAAATACAAACGAACAATTCATAATGTTTGTATCTCTGTCTGTCTGTCTGTCTTTATATTTCTTCAGGCTAATCTAAACTAAATAATTTTTATGGGAAGTTCACTCACCGATAGAGGGGGCTGTGGAACAACACATAAGCTACTTTTTCTCCCGGGATTCCCAGAGTACAGGGATTTACACGGGAAAACTACGTACGCGCGTACTTAAATAGATATGAAATAACTAAACATTTTTGTATATTATTAGATACGATAATTTTTACAAGCATATCAAATAAAATAAGAATCCCAAATTCCCATAAGAATCCCAGAATTTGTTAAGTTTTAACTCCAATTTTTTTCTAAATAGTGTATTTAGGAAAAAATAGCATTAAATAAAAAAGAAGCGGACGAACACGTGCAGGACCCACTAGTCCTTTATAAAATAAAAAAATGTACCTACTTATTATGTGATGAATGACAATAAAAAAACATTTTATAAAAAAATATCAATTCTTTGTGAAATTTAAAAAATCTATCTATTTATTTTAAAAAATAATAATTATAATATATTGTCTGTCTGTCTATTTGTTTGTTCTCCAATCACACAAAAACTACCGGGCAGGATTAGATGAAATTAAGTATGGTTATCACCATCTAGGGCCTGGAGGTAGAAGGAGAAGGTATCTTTTTATTGAATCTTATCCCGGTGCTTATTTTAAAAAAAATAAAACAGAAAATGACAAATTACTTAAAATACCGATAACTACTAGATAGAAGTGACGGAGTTTTGGCATCGTAATGATTGTCATTATGGAGTATAAAGCAATTTTAGTGGAAAAAATAAAAATCTGACACAATCAAATTATGTCGATTACTCGCTAAATTATATAATTCAAATTGGTATTGTTAACTCGAATAAATCATTTATCTTCATATTTTATTTAATCATAATTTAATAGAATATATTAAAAGTATGATTAAAATTTTTTTTAGTCTACCATTAATATTCTTTTGAACGTCAATATTGTTTAAATGACGTGGTGATGTGACATTTTAATAATTGGTATGTACGTTACTTTTATTTATAGTAGAAAGATTAACTTTCTCAAGAGTGTATGTAAAACACATGACATAATCATGTTAAAGAAATATCTAATAATTTTTATGAAATAAAACTTTACTTTATACTCAAAACAAATGAATTGTATACAACTTTATTAATACGCTTTAACAACGAGAAAAAGACAAAATAATAATATAATTGCGTTTCTCCTTTTTTTTCAATGTTTTGTATTTCTATTATTTATATCGATGTGTTATGTAATATGGCTTAATTTTTATGGCACATATTATTAGAAGAAAAAGAAGAAAGAGTCACCGCTAAAGAATATAATTATTTATTATAGTGAAAGAATAAAAAGAACTATATATACTATAAAAGAACTATATTACTAGAACTATTCTATTACTATCAACACTATAATGTCGACACTAATGTGGTATTATAGTGTAATCTTGTATATTTCGAATATATTTTCGCCGATATGATAGACTGGGTGAATGGACAAGTGAAAAATCTAGACGATTTTTAAATTTGATAACATAATTAATTAACTATAAGAATGTTAGCAGTTTTTCAAAAAGTATAAAAATAAAAAAGTGCCTAATATATTCTTTCTTCCTAACGTGTCCTAATAACATTATAATTTTCAAGACAATATTTATACATTGACAAACAAAGTTTCAGCCAATTCAATAAAACAGTAACTTTACACCAATTTACAAAATACTTTATATTGATATAGCTTTTTTTTTATTAACCCATTGAATATTCTTATGGGAACGACGAAAATCCAACCTAAGATTTTAATAATTTTCACGTTACAAATTTTAAACACATTACAAACATACAGTATATATTAAAACAGGAACGTAATTCAGTGTACTAAGTAAATAATTCAGAAGTTTAAGCGGGTGAAGCCGCGGGCAGGTCGCTAGTATTATATAAAATATTTTAATTAATTATATGTGTCAAAAACTAGAACGTCTAAAGTAGTATCGCCAATTTATAATTTTATTGTGTTATTTTCATATTATAATTTTTGATCTTATATATTATGATACGGAAGACGCATTCAAATTTATAGCTAATTGACATTTAAAAAGGTACGATATATATTTTATTCATATAAGGATTTATTTTATGAAACCACCGCAGATCTTAAAGAAGTATAAAGCCATCTCTAACATTTTTATTCAAAATATCAACAAAACTTTGATCTTTTTTGTTTATTATTTAGTGTTATGTAAAATGTTAAGCTTTTCAGATGTAGAGTTTTCGGACAATAATAAATATTATTTAAAACAATCATATGTAAACATGCAACGTAAGTGCACTAAATAAATTTGCAATGAACGTAGTTATGAAATTGTTTTCGCCTATTATTTTGTAGCGTATAAATATCTAAATTTTGTATACAATAAATGAGTTGAATATTAAGTCTCGTCTCATTAGCATCGTCGCGATGCCATAGCCCACTGGAGAAAAATATTTTTTTTTATGAATAGTCTAATTAAAACATTTAAATAAAATAAAACATAAATTTAATGTAAATACTTATTTTATTAACTTTGAACAAATTCAAAAATCATAACAACGGATGGACGGCACAAAACAACAAATATAAAAAAATTAACTAAGGCAAATGGGCTCCTTCGGGTAGGAAACCCCGTTCGTCGGCTGTGTAGTCCACTCTGTAGGTAATGCCATCGGGTGCAACAAATTGGAAGAATCCTCTGGCCCTCATTCCACTCCTTTCGTTATCAATTTTCTCAATGTGTCCAGCCTCCTCAGCAAAAATTTTGTTTTCAGTTTCGTAAAGGTAGTGGTAACCTTCTGGGATGTAGTCATTTTCATAACGGATCAGGCCATATCTGTAGTTGTAATTACCTGGGTCAACCTTGACTACTGCAGGCACGTATGGCTTTACGTAGGCTGATGCGGAACTGAATACTTTGATAGGAGCAACTGAGCTCGGTACAGGAGCGATGACTACTGGGGCTGCAGAGCTTGGAACTGGAGCTATGACAACGGGGGCTGGGGAAGATGCGGGCTCTTCTACGATCACGCTTTCGCTGACTGGTGCCACAGAGCTCACTGGTTCAGGGACTACTTCAACTGGTTCAGCAACAACTTCTACGGGGTCAGCGACCACTTCTACGGGTTCAGCAACGCTAACTACTGGTTCAGCAACGATCTCCACAGGTTCAGGAACGGCAGGTTCAGAAACACTTATTGCCTCAGATACAGGAGAAACACTGCTCACTCTGAAATAATGCAATGAAAATTAAAAAGTTCAAAATTTATTTTTTTTGTATTTTTTTTTAGATTACGGATTTATTACAATATATTATTTCGGAATAACTTACTCAGCGGCGACAGATGCGTCTTGTCCGTTTTGGTTGTTGCTGTCTTTGTCTCCATAGTACAATCCTCCAGGACCGCCGGGACCGCCGGGGCCTCCTGCACCACCGTTGTCAGAAGAGCCATCATAGAAACCACCGGGACCGCCTTTATCGAAAGAACCGCTGTAGAAACCTCCTGCACTGCCGCGGTCTCCACGGTCTCCGCTACAATTATACAACGTTAATTGTAATTATGGATTTTTCGCAGCATTAGTCAAATTATCAAATCCAATACTGCACTCTGTTATATTAATAAATCGTTAGAAGCCCAAACAATTATGGACACTATGTGTCATTTAAAATGGAATTATTGACGTTTTCATTGCCGAGTACCCACTTAGAAGACCAGGGCGCTGATTATTATTTGCTTAGTAGTGATGAAAAGCAATGCCTATCTCAGGATAAAAAAAATTGGATATAACAATATACAGCTATATATGTATAAATAATTCTCTAAGTGGAATTTCAACCTACAATTATCCCATTTATTAAAAAACCTAACGTAAAGGATTTAGAAGATTAAGAACTTACTTGTAAAGGCCAGAATTGTCAGGAATGTAACGGCCGGATGAGTCGTACTTGCTGGGGTTGTAACGGCCAGGGTCGTAACGTCCAGCGTCGTATCTACCCGCGTCGTATCTGCCGGCGTTGTATTTGCCGGGGTCGTATTTGCCGGGGTCGTAGCGGCCTGCGTTGTCTACTTGAAGGGGTTGATATCTGGCTGTGTAGTATCGGTAGGGATTGAAGGTGGATGGGGCAGGTGTCGACGAAAAGTACTGCAGCAGTGGCTTGATTGGTACCCTACAGAAAATTAATTATAATGATATAAACAGTATTACAAGTAAACAATATAAAAAGCTATTAGGTAAAAAATTGCAAAATTTGGTAATTTATTTTTTTGGTATTTTGAGAGTATGTATAATTTGTTCACTACAAAATGTAAACAGTATGACGATGTACTTACACTTCATTTTCAGCTGCCAAAGCAACCGTCGCCAAAGCAATGACCTAAGAAAAATATAAATTTTATAATGAAAAATTTCAAGGATTTTTTTTTTATATTTATTCGATAATTAGTTTTTCTAATGTATTTTAACATGAGAGAGAAAATAATTTAATATCATATTAAAAACACACAGTAACTAAAGAAGTAATGTAATTGAATTATTTAATTTAACATATATAATTTGTATATAATTTGTAATATTGTTTTTTTACTTACCAGAAGAGACCTCATTGTCTTAGTTTCCTAAGGTTGTCTAAGTCAATGTAGATTCACCGAAGATGAATCCTTATATATACCATTTTCAACCTAATTTGAATTTGAGAATCATCTCCTGCTCTAATTAACATGACTCTGACTTTATTGATGACACTGAATCCGATCGATTTTATGAATTCAATTAAGTGATACATATATTTATTATTATTTTGAGCTTTATATATTATATTGCGGCGTTGAGTTCTGCCACTACACCCGCAATGCCTCTAGAATTCGGCAAAAAGTGGGGAACGGAGTGTCTTAACACTAGGTTCCCTCTGCCTACCGTGCTGTGTGCGGGATACAGCTTAATTACAGATTTGATTAATTTTTTTAAAAATATAATAAGTTAAAGAATGATCTCTCTTTTGTTACATTATTGATCAAGATTTTGTGTGAATGAGAAACAATAAAAGCCTAGGCCTAGCCTTTCATTTGTTGATGAGAACTCCATTTACGCAGAATGTACGTATATATTCTATTGTTTTCATTAAAATTCAGCGCAAGCTCTCATCGTGACAAGAAACAGTAAAACACCCGGTGATAACGTAAATATCTTAGGCCTAGGTGAAGCCAGTGTACATAGCCTTAATAGCCAGTGTATCGTGTCTGGATTCTATAAAAATTCTATTTATTTTCAATATTTTGTACTGATGTGAATAGATTTTTAATTATAGCTTCCAAAATATTAATTAAATATATTTTAAGTATTTTCATTACGAAATTTGTATCATGCAAATATTTTAATATATTTTTTTTCACGTTTTTTTCCAGGGCACAGCCGGGTAGGCAGAGGGAACCTCGTGTTAAAAGACTATGTTCTCCAATTTACGCTAATTCTGAAAGAAGTGCGCGTTGAGTGGCGTAACGTAACGCCGCACTTTGCCTCGACACCAGAGTGAAGAAATAAAAACATTAAATATTTCATTTCCTCGAGTGGGAATCAAACCCACAACCTGCCGCGCTTACAGTCACACTTTATGCCCTTGTGTCACGACTGACTTCAACTTAATATTACATTATACAGAATATTGATATATTCTTTGCATATAAAAAACATAAATCTATTATAATTTATAATGTTAAAAGATGACACAACTTTGGCTACAGTCATCCCCAAACTTTCAATTATCTATAAATTTTTAAAAAAATATTAAGGGATACTTTTTTGTAACCTATGCATGATAAAAATCGAAAATAACTTTGTCATTAAATAATCACATTGCCCTACCTCAATTATTACACCAAGAATCATACTTTGGACATCTATAAACACAGGTGAAATATCTTTGTTATGAAATTTATGAATGATCCTTTATATTTTACTTACATTTCCCTTATTTCATTTCCATATTTACATGTATACATTTTTAAAGTGTGAATCCACACAAAGAAAAGAAAAATACTTATTTACGTCTTATTACGCGCCTCCTGGAAACCGAGCAAGTCCCTGGTCCCTGATCTATTTCCAGGAGGCGCGGGTTCGAGTCCCGCTACGTTCAAACTTTTGTACGTTTTCTAATTAAGTACATATATACATTTATAATATAATAAAAAATATATTGATATAGTTTGAAAATCACTTAAAACCTGTTTTGGCTATTACCGTGCATCGCCCCGGATATGAGCCATGACAGAACATCATTCTCAAACAAGGACAATATATTATTTAAATGACAATGACTTATAAATAAGCCAAAGTACATACGATATTTATTGATTTAGATACATAAATTAGCATAATTATTAATTATAAATTCGATATCGATCATTGTTTCACTTCAAAATAATTAATTTTATAAATGTGTGCTAACTTTATTCTAAAATAATTTTGCGGAAAAGGTTGCTTACGTTTATATAAAATAATTTTTATTTTTTATGTTCCCTAAAGAAAGCGTCCAGAGGATAGTTTTATTAAAATATGCTTTGTCTTTTACATTTTTTTAACTTCTAGTTTTTTTTTGTAGCTAGCATATAATCAGCGCATTGTATCGTTAAATATCATTTGTTCTCTTGGTACTACTACTACAACGTGTCTCGCAAAGCGCTTTGGTCATAAGGTTAAAATACGCTAGAATAAATAATTAAAATAAGGCCAGTCGTGGCGCGGCACAAGGTGTGACTGTAAAACCGACTGGTTGTGGGTTCGATCCCCACTCGAGGAGATGAAATATTTACTTAAATTTATATTTCCATTTCTTCGCTCTGGTGTCGAGGTTAAACGCGGCATTGACTTCTGCCACTCAACACGCAATGCCTCCAGAATTTGGCAGAAAGTGGGGAATGGAGTATCTTAACACTAGGTTCCCTCTGCCTACCCTACTGTGTGCGGGATACAGTGTGAAGCTGATTTTATTTGATTTGAAATAATTCAAATCAAAAAGACAATTTCAAACAAATTAAAATGTGGCGTATACGATACTTGTTAGTATTTTATAATGAATATTATAAATAAAGTATTGTAGAGCAAAAAAAACAATGTTATTTATATTTATTATTAAAATACACAAAACAGCACACACAGCACCGAATTGAAAGCTTTCATTTATAAATATTAATATATTTCATATCATAATAGTCGCAGCTTGCTAACATCGTGAAATCGTTTTATCGTTGAAACAAAAAAAATAATATCGAGATCAATTTCAGCACTATTATATCCTGGCCTTCATAGCATATTTATAACGTATACAGTTTTATTATACATCCTCTAATGGTGTATAATGTGAGTAGAAGAACATCTTTTATCTATTCGGTGTAATATGAACGTAGCAATGTGATTTTTTTTCAGCTTCACGCTGTATTCCGCACACAGCAGGGTAGGCAGAGGGAACCTAGTGTTAAGATATTCCGTTCCCCACTTTCTGCCAATTTCTGGAGGCATTGCGTGATGAGTGACGGAACTCAACGCCGCGCTTTCACCTCGACACCAGAGCGAAGAAATGAAAATATAAATGTAAATAAATATTTCATCTCCTCGACTGGGGATCGAACCCACAACCAGTCGATTTACAGGCACACTTTGTGCCCCTGCGCCACGACTGGCCTCAATATTGGTGAATATTTCATATCGTATTAATATACATAGGGAACCTAGTCTCAAAACTTTCCGTACTCCGCTTTCTGTCCGTATTTAAGATATTGTGTTAAGTGACGGAATTCGTTTCGTCGCGTTGTCCTCTGGCTGGGTTATGAGGAAATATAAATAATTTATTTCCCCGCATTTGGATCGAGCCTCCAACTGTTGCGTTCACAATCTGTAAGAGTCTATCAATTATATAAATAGAGCTATTTATTACTAATATTTATAACCATATTATTTTTATTAACCAGCACAAAGTATTAGCGGCACAAAGAGTGACTGTAAAACCGACTGGTTGTGGGTTCGATTCCCACTCGAAGAGATGAAATATTTACTTAAATAAATTTATATTTCCATTTCTTTGCTCTGGTGTCGAGGTAAAGCGCGGCGTTGAGTTCTGCCACTTAACACGCAATGCCTCCAGAATGCGGCAGAAAATGGGGAACGGAGATTCCCTCTGGCTACCCTGCTATGTGCGGGATACAGCGTGAAGCTGATTGATTATTATATACAAATAAACTTTTGAGGAAGACAAGAGTCAACACAGACGTTTTTATATAGCGCTATAAAGGGTAAAATATAATACTGATCTCTTAAAATATATTCAAAGAAAACATGCAAAATGTTTACTTTTTATCTTTTAATAAAATCCCTTCATAATGTCAGTAAGTTTTCAATCATTTCACGTAAATATGAAATATAAATTACTTGTTTTAATTTGCTAATGTTGTTTAGATGAGTTTAGTAGAAAAATTACTTCAAATCTGCCAGATGGTCAGAATTAGAGGCGAAGGCCGCGCTGTAAACGCTACATAAACATATTTAATACATCTCGCTGAAACAAATATTGCCTATTAGAAAATATTTCATATTTCGTACGTACGTATCATGTTAGTAAGGTTTCTAATTATTTATGTATACTAATATAATAAAGCGGAAGAGTTAGTTTGTTTGTTTGCTTAAACGCTAAGATCTCTGGATCTACTTGTTGGATTTACTTTGTTTTTTCTATGAAAGCTACATTGTTCAAGAGAGCTGTAGGCTATATGACATTACGGTTTAATTTTTAGTTAGCCTTAAATAATGAAATAACAATTATTAAGAACGCTAGCGTATTAAATATATGTAAGTACATTGTACTACAAAAACATTAAGTTCATTAGTTCTTATAAATAAATCACAATAAGACATTTTGTGACAAAAAATAATTGAAAATTGCAAGGTAATTTTGACGTTTTCGTTTTTATTTGACGAAGATATTGAAACTTACGAGCGAAAGTTATTTCATCATCAAGGAAATAAAATTAAAATTTGGCTTTTATAGCGTGTAAATTGGACATATACTTTTCGAGATAATGCAAAATTAAAATAATTCAACACTGTTTACGGCCGCAAGCATTTAAGGCTTGAATGGTGCGGGGGGCGCGGTTGCCGCCGATTTCGTCCTCGCAAACAGCGACGTAGTGCTTACACTTTCTCAAAATAATGAAAAATTATTAAATGAATAAATTATATAATCAATCTTATGGCAAAAGTAGCATGATAAAATAATTTATATGTGGGGTAGGCGGGTAAAGCCGCAAATGGGCCGCTAGTTATTAATAAATTTAGTGGAAATAATTTATTTCTTCGAGCGGGTATTGAATCCACAATCGTCGCTTTGATGGTCAAACGCTGTGCCGCCACGAGGCCATCATGTTAATAATGTAAACAAACTAATAATTGTCGATAAAAATTAGAAACTACCTACCTAGTAGACCTTGGATAATTGTTACTTATTTTTTGAGATTATACATTGTATAGGTCTAAAACATAAAATAGAAAAACGAAGCTGATATAATAAATATTGAATGGCGGATTTTCCTCTTAATACAATTTGCAATTTGTAAAAACAATATTGAACAGCGAAATTGGTAAATGGACCTGAAATTTTATCAAAAAGGACATTTATGTAAACAACGTTGTCAATTAAGCCCACGTTGTAAAGATTGAGTGTTTATAAATTAGTAAAATTCATCTTTACACCTTAAATAGAATTTTTTTTTTCAGGATCACAATTTTTCATGCATATAGGTATAGGAAACCTATCCTTAAACCACTACGTGATAAATGGTATCAAAGATATGAATACATTTAATGTAAATAATATACTTATTTTATTAACTTTGAAATAAAAAAAACAAAAGTCATAACAACGGATGGACGACACAAAACAACAAATATTAAAGAATTAACTAAGGCAAATGGGCTCCTTCGGGTAGGAAACCCCGTTCGTCGGCTGTGTAGTCCACTCTGTAGGTAATGCCATCAGGTGCAACATATTGGAAAAATCCTCTGACCCTCATCCCACTCCTTTCGTTATCAATTTTTTCAATGTGTCCAGACTCCTCGGCAAAAATTTTGTTTTCAGTTTCGTAAAGGTAGTGGTGACCTTCTGGGATGTAATCATTTTCATTACGGATCAGGCCATATCTGTAGTTGTAATTACCTGGGTCAACCTTGACTACTGCAGGCACGTATGGCTTTACGTAGGCTGATGCGGAACTGAATACTTTGATAGGAGCAACTGAGCTCGGTACAGGAGCGATGACTACTGGGGCTGCAGAGCTTGGAACTGGAGCTATGACAACGGGGGCTGGGGAAGATGCGGGCTCTTCTACGATCACGCTTTCGCTGACTGGTGCCACAGAGCTCACTGGTTCAGGGACTACTTCAACTGGTTCAGCAACAACTTCTAAGGGGTCAGCGACCACTTCTACGGATTCAACAACACTAACTACTGGTTCAGCAACGATCTCCACAGGTTCAGCAACAACCTCCACAGGTTCAGCAAAGACCTCCACAGGTCCAACAACGGCCTCCACAGGTTCAACAACGACCTCCACAGGTTCAGCAACAACCTCCACAGGTTCAGCAACGACCTCCACAGGTTCAGCAACGACTTCCACAGGTTCAGCAACGACCTCCACAGGTTCAGCAACGAACTCCACAGGTTCAGCAACAGCAGGTTCAGAAACACTGACTGCTTCGGATACAGGGGAAACACTGCTCACTCTGAAATAGTGCAATGAAAATTAAAATCCTCAAAATTTCGATTACTGAAAAAGGAACATATTTTTTCTCAATATTAAATATAATATATATGCTAAAATAATAACAACTTACTCAACGGCGATAGATGCGTCTTGTCCATTTTGGTTGTTGCTGTCTTTTTCTCCATAGTACAATCCTCCAAGACCGCCGGGACCGCCTTTGTCGAAAGAACCGCTGTAGAAACCTCCTGCACTGCCGCGGTCTCCACGGTCTCCGCTACAATTATACAATATTATTGTAATTTTGGGTCACCATGTGTCATTTAAAATAGAAGTATTGACGTTTGTACACTAGTATAACAATTTTAATGGATCTCATATCTTTGCTGAGTACTCATTCGACCTAGGCTCTGATTATTATTTGCGTAGTAGATGATGAAAAACAACGCTTATCGTCATCTAAACAAAGTGAAGATATATCAATACAATACATATGTATACAAATACAATTATGTGTGTATAAATATTTCGCTAAGTGAAATTAAAAAAAAACAAACGTAAATAATTAAGAATATCAAGAACTTACTTGTATAGGCCAGAATTGTCACGAATGTAACGGCCGGATGAGTAGTACTTGCTGGGGTTGTAACGGCCAGGGTCGTATCTACCCGCGTCGTATCTGCCTGCGTTATATTTGCCTGGGTCGTATTTGCCGGGGTCGGTAGATGGTGCAGGTGTCGATGAAAAGTACTGCAACAGTGGCTTGATTGGTACTCTAGAGAAAAGTAATTATCATCATATAAACAGTCCTGTTGAGGCCAGTCGTAGCGTAAAGACACAAGCGTGTGAATGCAAACGCGACAGATGTTATTCCATTCACACTCGAGGAAATGAAATATTTAACATTTTCTCTGGTTTGACGCTGATGTTGAGGCAAAGCGCAGCGTTGAGTTACGCTACTCAGCACGCAATGCCTTCAGAATTCGGCGGAAAATAGGGAGCAAAGTGTCTTAACACTAGGCTCCCTCTTCCTACTCTGCTACATACGGGATACAGTGTGAAGGTAACAAAAAATATAAACAATATTACAAGTAAACATTATAAAAAGTTGCTATTCTTGTTAAGATATTTTTTATTTTAATTCAGCAGAGGGGTCTAAACCCCGCTACGTTAAATTTTTTATACGTTTCCTATTAAGTATGTGTATAATTTGTTCACTACAAAAGGTTAGCAGTATGATAACTTACGCTTCATTTTCAGCTGCCAAAGCAACCGCCGCCAAAGTAATGACCTAAGAGAAACATACATTTTATAATTAAAAATTTCAAGGAATTAGTTAGTTTATATTTAGTCAGTAATTCGTTTTTCTTTTAATGTATATTTTTTCAATGACATTAAATAAACAATTAATTATAGCATGAGGGAGAGAATTATTTAATATCAAATTTTAAAAAACAATAACTAATGAGGCCAGTAGTGGCGCAGGGGCACAAAGTGTAACTGTAAACGTGACTGGTTGTCGGTTCGATCCCCACTCCACGAAATGAAATATTTATATACATGAATATTTCCATTTCTCTGCTCTGGTGTCGTGGCAAAGCGCAGCGTTGAGTTCCGCCACTCAACATGCAATGCCTTCCGAATTCGGCAGAAAGTGGGGAGTGAAGTGCCTTAACACTATGTTCTCTCTGCCTACCCTGCTACGTGCGTGAAGCTGATTTTTTTTAATAACGAAATAATATAATTAAATTAAACATACATATTTTTAATTTTTTACTTACCAGAATAGACCTCATTGTCTTAGTTTCCTAAGGTTGTCTAAGTCAATGTAGATTCACCGAAGATGAATCCTTATATATATCATTTTTAATCTATTTTTAATGAAAATCATCTCCTGCTCTAATTAACATGACTCTGACTTTATCGATCACACTGTTCGATTTTATGAATTCAATTAAGTGATATATATTCTTATTATTACATTGAGTTTTATATATTATACTTAAAGAGATAATATGTTAAGGTAGTATATTCTTTTCCTTACAATGGGGTGCCTTTCTATCTCTGGCGACAGTCGTATTGCTACCTTGAAGATACGAGTAGAGTAGTCATATGGATTTAGGGAAATGGTCAGATCGGCCGACGAGTGTCGGTGTCGGTATTCCATAGGGGTCGGCTATAGGCCCAATACTATAGATCTTCGGATATGATTGGCTCCAGCGTGGTCTTTTTCCTCCTGGGATAAGCGTCTTCTGTTATATGGATGACACTCTAGTCACTTCCAAGGGGCCGTCTTACTAGGAGTATCTTACCGGCACCCGACTTATTGCCGACCGCATCGAAGCGCTGGGACTGAGGGCCTCAATGCCCAAGAGTGAGGTCTTCCTATTCCATGGAAGTACAGACTCGGATAATTTAGCTGAATCTGACACTGTATGGCTGATGGTCATTTCAGATTGGTGTCGCCCTTCGCTCAGCTTGCGCAGGCTTGCAAACTCCACCGTGGCCCTTGGCAGGCTACTGCCGAATATCGGAGGGCCGGATTTTCGATGCCGGCATCTTTATGTCGGCGTGTTAAGATCCATGACTGTATGGTGCCCCTGTGTGCACAGGGGCACCATACACCATATACCTATTTATAGATAGTTGTAATTTGGGTACTTCTTCCAATAATAATGTACCTATCTATATAGTGAATATGAATCATTACTTTTCACTGGGTCCTGTTCAGTTATTATCTATTAATTACTTATATTATTAATTAAATCACATTAATCCGTCCATAAAAGCTCGTCGTGGCGCAGCTGTTGTGGGATTCGATTCTCAGACAGGGATTGAAATATTTCATATTTTCATTTCTTGCTCTGGTAACCTAACAAAGCGCAACGTGGTGTTTCACCACTCAACATGCAATAACTCTTGAATTTGCCGGTAAGCTGAAAACGAAAGAATTTGAATGGGCAACGGACCACTAGGACCCCGAGTTGCCTCTGCCTGCTCTGTTATGTCCGGGATAGGTACAGTGTGAAATTTAAAATTAATTACCGGTATATTGTTAGATCCAAAAATGGAATCGATAAAAGTCTCGTTGCTGATTTGGACAGTTAATCGGATATGAGACACAAAGACCTATATTATAATAAATTTCTTTAAATATGTAATTTATTATTGTCAAGTGCAGTGTGATGTATTACTAGACTACTGACCACTCCGTGAAGTGTGAGTTGAATGAAGACGTGGTTACATAAAAATGATATATTTAAATAATACAAGTTTCCATTGCATAAAAATTTATGTAATAATTAAGTAGCAAAAAATTTGATGACACCCAACTGACTAAAACCAGATAATAGCTCTCAGGTGCACCTTAAGCCTGACAACCTCTTAAATTACAAACAATTAACATTTCAAAGTTCCACGTTGATATATATTTTTCTAAATGTCACAGGAGATCTTAATATACGACATTTTAAAATTCTCATACTAATCAGGGTCAAAATATGTTATCGCTTCACTATTGTATGAATAGAGAATGATCTATTTATACAATAGTGAAACGATATACATATAATACATATATTTTTTTACGATCACGTTGTATTCCGCACACAGCAAAGTAGACAGAGAGAGAACCTGGTGTTAAGACACTCCGTTCCCCATTTTCCGTCGAATTCTAGAGACATTGCATGATGAGCGCCGAAACTCCCCGCTTTCCCTCGACACCAGAGTGATGAAAATGGAAATACTAAATATTTCTTTTCCTCGAGCTGGAATCGAACCTACAACCTGTCGCGTTTTGCGTCACTGTCAACAATTTGCGTCCCTGCGCTACGTCTGGCTTTAATTATATGCATATAATATATTAATAGAAACTTGGATATGCAACCAATTCCAAACCGATTCAAACACGGCAGATATTAAAGTAATTCCATCATTGTAAAACATTAATTTAATCAGTGAATGAACTCCGTTATTTAACGCAAACGTGGCAATGTGATTTTGAAAGAATATCATGAATAATGTAAGAGCTCTCAGTACAGTCTCAGCTATAAATCGCTGAAAGGTCATCCGAGCGCGTAGACTGTACACATCGTACCGTTCGTAGAGGAATAGGCTTTGTGCATACTTATGAATGTTGCTACTGAGAATATTTTAGACTAAATCTTCCATGTATGCAGTAAATATAGACTATTATATTAGTATATTTTTTTAAAAGTAAGAAATAAAATAGACAATTTTTTTGATGTCAATTTTTTTTGCGTCACGCTGTATTCCGCACACAGCAAAGTAGACAGAGAGAGAACCTAGTGTTAGGAAACTCCGTTCCCCATTTTCCGCGGAATTCTGGAGACAGTGCGTGTTGAGTGACGGAAGTCAACGCCGCGCTTTACTTCGACACCAGAGCGAAGAAAAATCAAATATTTCATTTTCTCTAGTGGAAATCGACCTCACAACATGTCTTGTTTACAGTCACACGTTGTGCCCCTGCGCCACGACTGGTCTGAATTTATATTTGATTGGAATGATATATATGGCTTGGAAACAATCGAAAAAGTCACTTTACTTATAGAATCAGTTAGTTACATTTTAGTATCTTTTACTAAAATGTAACATTTAACATTGAACTTTTAAATATAATACAATCCATGCAACTAACTCTATAATAACGTACTTATTTAAAATCAAACACATCAATCATCCACGAATCGAAAGTCATACTTTTTTAAACTAAAATATAAATATTATAGCTATACTATATTCCATCATAAAGAAGCACATTGCGTCAGCGCATAGTTGACATGTTTTACACTAAACAAATTTGATGTGGGCAATGTACTATTGCCATGAATGAGAAAAAATTAAAACAAACAGAAAAAAAACAAAATAAATGAAAAACAAACCAACTTATGCAATAATTTAATATTAAAATTGATATGATTTAAATTATTTAAATTCCAATGCAAATGACTTATTTAAAACAGAAGTTATTAAAATTTATATTATAAACTTAAAACACAATAAAAAATATCAGAGTATTAAACAGTAGAGAATAGGTTGAAAATGTCAATATTAAACTATTAAATTAATCATATTATTTATTTAATAGTTCTATTGAATATAATCGAACATATTGTCATGGACGTCTCAATTTAAAATGTTTAAGTAAATGTTGTTTTTATTTAAAATAAATTTTTTAGACGTGGATTTTTTTTTAAATGATGAAAACATTTTTACATTGAAAAATGTTATTAATGTAAAAAAAACTAAAAGGTACCTTTTTTATATATTATACTTTTTTTATTTCTTATCAATCTATCAACGGATACAAGTTATTTAGATGCGTTATTCTGATAATCGTAATTACTTACTACAGAGGTATAAGAGTAGGTATACAGGGTGGAAAAGGCAGCGTTCCTTTACGGAAACAGCATATAGGGTAAAATATTTTAAACCCATCTCTAAAGAAATTAATCAAGATAACTCAACAGCTTAGATGTAGGATTTTTTTTTCATTTCACGATGTTTATCCATACCTGTATTTCGTGTGACGCAGTTACGCAAAAATGCGAATAACGTAAACACATACTACTACAAAAATACTACTAAAGGTTAAACAACTTTGAACTTTGCCGCTAATACCTACAACTCGATTTCGGAATGAGGCGTATGCGGCGGTTTCCTTTTATTTGTGCGTGTGTCATTCTTGACAAATGGCGTTTTATTTTAAAACGACAATTTTATAATTAATTTGTTTGAAAAAAAACACTTTTTCATTTTTGGGGAAAATAAAAAACAATTGCATTAGGATTTTATGGAGTAGTTAAAACCATTCACCCTGTATATACCCTAATATAGTTTTATATGAGAACACTTTACATTACAACTAATTGATAAGAAGTTATTAATTAGGTTGCCTCCTGAATTACAATACAGACGTTTACTAAATTCACTAGTGATTGACAACAGATTAATTTATAATGCGGTAGTATCGACTATCGAATATCGACACAGAAGGGTTCAATAGGAAAATTGTCCGTTTAAATTTAATTTAGTTTAAGTTTAATGCTAAACATAAGGTATTGCTGGATAACAAGCCAATTGAGCGGTGTGACGATGAACGGTAGAGATACTAAAATGTTTACTGTGTAGAGTGAGAATGTGATTTCATCAACATCTATCATAAAAAATCCTAGCTGATAAAACACAAAGTGAGTGATACTCTTACTCTATACTTTTTACAGCATTTTTTCTTTAATATTTCTTTATGAAAAAGAATAAACGAAAATAATACAGGGAATAATAATGATTTACGCTCACCTTGCGACCTAAAGAGGTCCGTCCCAAAGAATCAAGAGGATACGCTATTCTACTCACGACCTTTTTGTCGTTTTTTTTTTTCAAAAAATATGAATTTACATTTGGCTAACGACAGCAGAACATTTATTCTATTCAGTACCTTATACTTAAAATATACCCATTTTTTCTTATTATGTACGTTATAAACTAATAAACGAATGATCTAATAAAGAAATCTCTGACAAAATAAATTATTTATTTATTTATTTATATGACATACCAACAATACAAAGTAATATGTTATATTAGAAAGAAGATTATTTCATCTTCTATTATTCTATCTTCTATTATTATGATTATTTCATCATAGGTAAATTTCACACGTCTGACAAAAACAACGTCTCAAATTCGGGCGTAATTTAGGATAGGCAGTGCGGTAGTGTTTTCAGGTCGATATGACACGGGTACCTTCAAAAGCCTGTCTATCCACTTCGCCTTAAGGGTCAGCAAAGAACCTGTAACTTATCTGGTGTTATATAGGCTCACTTTCTAGGTGATCCGCACGCTCGTTTGCTTTATTTTTTCCATATAAAAAAGTAGAGAATGGAGTGTTCTCTGACCCTGCTAGGGTAGCCAGAGTTCCCTCTGGCTAGTGTTAAGAAACTTCGTACCCCACTTTTCGAGGCAATTTCGAGCGAGGTATTGAGTGGCGGAGTTAAACGCCGAGTTTTTTGTGGTACATTATTACCAGGGCAAAGAAGTGAAAATATTAATAAATAATAATTAATTCCCCCCCGAGTGTAAATCTAACCCACAATTTCAATTTTTACCACTTTATTATACAAAAAATGTTACAAAAAAAAAATAAACAAAAAAAAAACATTTATTTATTTTCTTTATTTTAATATACATTATTATTATTATTTAATATAGTACAATATAATTTCTCTAGGTATCCTAAAGAATAATATATAAAAGTAGAGTAACGTCACTGACAACTCGAGGTTCGTGCAAGGTAGACTACACTACTCGTGTTTATCGTATCGCGGACGACTCTAGACTGACGCCAGCATCACTCTTGGTTTGCCTTACATACCTAATAAACAATACGAATCAAATTCCTTTAAGGCGATTGATTAAAAAAACTAGATATAAAAAACTAGTTAGGTATAGATAGAAACGGAACTTGTTTATGACACTATAACCATCTCAAAATTTTGGTATTAAATGACAGTGACGATGATAATAAATTATTATTAATAACATTATTATTTCAATTAATTATGCATAATACGACAAAACATTTGGCCAAGCACATTTATATATACGAATATAAATATGGCAATTTTGTTAAAATATTGCTCAATTGTCAAAATTTTCTCATTTGTAAACATTTTTTACTGTGACTTCCCTCTGCGTACCGCCTAAGTAGTTAGAAATGACCAGTGCATCTCTTTCTCTTATTGCTTTGATCGCCATTCTCGTACGCACATTACGTGGACGGCTATATTTTTTATCTATTAACAGAGGAGGTGTCATTGTACCTATCAAAGTATCAAGTTCGGTACACAAACTTTAACTAATACCAAGCGTGTGAAGAATTTAAAAATATATATTTAATTTAATGCTATCACAGCACTTTAATTATCATAATTACGCCACTCCATTTTATTATCACAAAATATTTTACAATATATTGGCTCAAAAATAAGAAAACGCATTGAACAATCGTATGAAAATTACAGATTTCAATTAAAAAAGTAATATTTTATTTACATTTAATTTTAACTGTATTTATGGTCAGACTAAGCATTTTAGAAACTAAACATACATATAAGCAGGCGTATAACAACAGATTAATAAAAACAACAGCAGCAAAATTACAATAGAAATTTTAATAACCCAATATGAAAACTTCAAGATAATAAGTTTCCTATAAAAGAACGCACTTCAAAGTCATAATATACGCAACACCTACTTAATAAAGCCTAAAATATCTTCATATAATCTGTGGATATAAGGTATGCAACATATTATATTCAAGAGAAGTCGTAATGGGAATTTCAGTCCGTTAGCTCCTCGTAATTACTGGTTAATAAATATGGAGGCTCGACGACCTTTCATTCATAGAATTAATCAAACCGTGGCACGTCCGTATGTATGTTCGCTCCACTTATCATAACGTACGTATCATACATAAATGTCACTTGGTATGTATATCAAGAAGCCAATAACCCGACTTCAAACAAACCAACCAATGAAATAAAAAGTCACAAAACTAAGAATGTTTCTTAAAAATTTAATTAAATACCCAATAGTGAGAAAATTTAATTAAATTTTTAAGGAACATTCTTAGTTTTGTAACTTTTTATTTCATTTTTATGGTTATGTATCTTTTAAAGTAAAAACGAACCCTTACAAGATCACTTTGTTATCCATCTGTCTGTCTGTCAAGAGGTATGCTCATGTCTCAGGAACGCTTGGAACGCTTTACTTAAAAAAAATATGGCCGTTTTTTATCGAAAAAACGCGTATTTCGACACTACAAAGGGAATCAAAATTAAAAGGGTACTTCCGGTTGACCTAGAATTATGAAATTTGATAGCTAGCATCTCCAGGTAATACTAGTTCAGGAAAAAATCTGAAAACTATACATTTGTAGTTAAATCCTAAAAAATAATTAAGAGGTATCAGATGAAAGGACTCCGGCTAAGCGAAGCATGAATTTCAGAAAAAGCTCGAGACCTTTTTTGTATGAAATCCTCAGTGGGCGAAACCGACTCGCGCTTGTTCATTTTCACAGAAAATTGAATAAAGTTAAATTGAAGCAGTCGGGTGTAAAAGTATTCATAAATTCTTCTAATTATTAATAGTAAATAAGTAATTCAAAAATGTAATTATAATTTATTTTTTAGAATATGAGAAGAATTTTATGTCATAAATATTAAATTTATTTATTTTAAAATATATGATTTTTACAATTGTGTACAAAATATGAATATTGACGAAGAAACGATAAGAAAATATTTTACTGTCGTATGTACATACATGTATGGCAACCGGAGAACAGACTGATTACTGATACCGATTGGCTCTGTATAGGGCCCAGGTTCAGTCTCATATGGAGTACTGTTCTCATCTCTGGGCTGGTGCACCCCAGTATCAACTTCAACCATTTGATCGCATACAACGTAGAGCCATTCAAATCGTTGGGGACCCAATGATCTGTGCAGGGCTTTGCGTAGAGATGTATCCTCGCTATGCGTTCTCTATTGCATTTATCATAGAGAGTGTTCTGGAGAATTGTTTGACCTTTTACCTGCTGCCGAATTTTCTAACCACACAGTACATCACAAACTTAAGTATCATTCACACCATCTGGATACGTGGCAATCCACTACTGTGCGGTTTCGTAAGAACTTCCTTCCACGCGCCACTTAACTGTGGAATGACCTACCTGCGGCAGTGTTTCCAGGTCGATAAGACCTGGGTACCTTCAAAAAGCGGGTCTATCTCCACCTTAAAGGCCGGCAACGCACCTGTAGCTCCTGTGGTGTTACACGGGGTCGTGGGCGATGGTGATCACTTACCACCAGATGACCCGGGGGCTCATTTGCCTTGTCTTTTTCCATAAAAAAAGACTGACTTATCGCTAGACTCCTCAATAATTCAGCGATAGAATGTTAAAAAGCTTGTGCAAATATTAAGATATCTAAATTAATTTCTTTTTACTATACATATGCTGTATTTTATTAAAACTGAAACGACATCTATTATTATTAACTAGATCCTAGGAAGGGTAAATACAAGTATAGTCTTGTTCACTATTCTCAATGTTGCGTTTAATCTCGATAATATTTTAACGAATTTTGAAAACCTATAAGGCAGTAGTGAAGAAATAGTCTAACTAGGTTTATAACAATTTTGCAAATTTTATAAAAATATTATCTTGTTATATATTTTTATAAAATTTCCTTATATTGTTTCAAAAAGCATTCATTCGATAAGAGCAACAAAAATTAAAACCACAATACATTTTAACGAGCCTACGGCACATTTTGTACCAACCACGGAACGTGTCAGATATGTGACAGTTGTGAATTCAAATCTCATTTGGCGGATCTTTTTGTGGAGTAAAGGAAAAAAAAGGGGACACTGAACTGGAAGTGTAGAATGCAATATGTGTATAAAACAGGGTCCTCTCTGCCTACCTGATGTGACATGTAGAAAGCAAATTTACTGTGTATGTATTTTAAGTGCGACTCCTATTTCGATTTCTTTCTTATTTATATTAAGTAAAAAATTCTATATATTATAAAATGCGGTGGTTATTGAAAATAACTTACGTCACAATTTCTCCTTTCCACTTTCTTGATAAATCAATGCTGAAAGTTTAAAAATACTGTGATATACTCGAGGGGTTTCAGCGTTGTCGAGAGTAGAGTACATACCTAAATGTGTCTCTCGAAAAGCGCATAAAATAAATTGATTTACTGAAAAGCTTCAATTTTTACCCATACAATACTCAAGTAAGTAACAGACAGTACCAGAAATTTATTAATATCTATTCATTCATATAGACGAATTTATTTTACGCACAAAGTCTTGGTAGCTAACATTTGTTATAGTTACTTGCCTCTGATGAAATTTAAGGTATGATAAAGATTTTTTTTTTTGTACATTTCAATAACTCCACCAGGAATACATCTGGAAATGTCAGCAAGTAAAAACTCCTGACATTTGTTCTTTATAACGTAAAGTCTACGAATAAAATATCTACGAAAACTTCTAAAAACCTTCTACGACCCTGAACTGAGTTGATAAAATTCATCATTTGAGAGGACCGTTGGTTAAACAAAATATATTCTTCCTCGAAATATACAATTCTGAGACCCTCTTAATTTTGTTTACATTTTTAAAATTTAACATCCATTAGAGTGGTGAGGAAAAAAGAAAATTATACTTCCTTTTTTATTAAGACCACCTTTTATTCCCGACTGCTAAGGAAGGGTTATGTTTTTCGCGCTTATCTTGTATGTATGTAATATTCTTTATTACCTCATATCTCCAGAACCCCTGAACAGATTTACATATTTGAGGTATCGTTAGATTTGTATTAGCAGCCCAAGTGTTCTCGGACAGGTGACGTTAAAAAAAAACAATCATGGTGGCTATGGGACGCCATTGGACTTAGTGAAATTTTTTTTTTCGTTTCGAATACCACAATATGGATATCAAATTCAAGAGCTCAATACGAAGATTTAAATAAGGTATATCAAGATTATCATTACCATAATGAATTCTAACAAAAAAGTGAAAAATAAAAAAAATATTTGTAAAAACAAAAACCCCGACTGCAGAAAACTAAAAAGAAGATAAACAAGCCCAATAGTTTATTAGGATTAACAGTCGGGACCTATAAGTAATTCTTCAAACAATAAAATCTTTACCAGGAACATAATTTAAAGAGGTCCCGACTGTTAATTCTAATAAACTATTGGGCTTGTTTATCTTCTTTTTAGTTTTCTGCAGTCGGGGTTTTTGTTTTTACAAATATTTTTTTAAGTTATATCGACAATAACAATATAACAATATATCGACACTATAAGATAATTTTTTTTTGCCTTTAGCAAAATCAGTCGGAAAATGAATAGAGAATGAATTTACTATTCTTTATTTAGTCATAACTCAATATTGTATGTACTATGTGTGACTTGGTTATATTATTACCTACTTATAAGAACACTTTATTTGTTTTCCTAATAATTTTATCAGATCAGTTTGAGTCACATTTAATTTTTTTTGCACGATATTAATGCATAAATAAATTTTTGTACGTTTCGTTTATTTTTCTTATAGGGCATTTTAATATAATAATTTGCATAAAAATTGCAAAGAAAATATATTGCAATACTGTGATGTTGTTCTATTATAAATGTTCTTGATTATTACATAAATTAACCTGACTTTTTTTATGGAAAAGTTTAATTGAAATTGTTCTAAGCGGATATTTTATTTACATTAATTTTACATTTAATTTAACCCAAACGCACAAAGAAAGAATTTCGTGTTTCGTAGTAATCCTTAAATCATAAAATTCACACCCCAATGAAGTCAGGGCGGGTCGTAAAGTGTTAAAAGGCATCTTTTCTAACCTAAATAAGATCAAGATTGTAATTTCGCCGTACTTAATCTTGAACGTCAACACCAAAGCTATGTGAAATTTAATGATATGAGTAAAGTATCATTAAACTAGTATTTATTATAATACTAATATATGAAAGTAAGATAAGAATTCTTTTTCTTATATTTACAGTAGAATATTAATTGTACTAATTATATTTTGTGATTTTAAATTTGAGCAAATAAAACAAAAAATATTAATCATATTGTTTAATTTCCCTCTGCCTACACCGCGGATAAGCGTTGAAGCTGAAAAAAAATTGAATAAGTATATCAAATATAGTCTATACAATAGTAGGTATATAAGACACAAAAAAAACACTGTCTCATTGCTTACTTAGAATAATCCTTTCATATTTCCAAGTGAGGTTGAATGCGATTTTCCTGTTCTCAATTTGTTAAAGTGGACCACTGAGACAAAAACATAATCCGAAAATATACCTACATACGTACAAGATAAAAAGCTAATATTATTATATTACATTACTTTTCTAAAAGTCACGGTTTTCTTTGTCTTCTTTTGTTGATACATAAATTATTATAGATTATGTAATGAGGAAAAAATAATTATAATTAAGAAGCTTTAAATTACGTTTAACGTGATTTATGTTTTGTTTTTTATTTCTAGTTTAAGAAAGTAATATTTATAACAGCAACGGCTTGACACGAAAAAACAATAAGTGACATTACCGTAGATTAGATACCATTTATACGCCATCGTGGGACAAGGGGCGGGATTTGACGCTAAACCTTTTTTTTATGGAAAAGACAAGGCAAACGAGCACTCGGGTCACCTGATGGTAAGTGACCACCGCCGTCCACGACCACGTGCAACACCAGAGGAGCTACAGGTGCGTTGCCTACGGAGCCCGGCATTACCTGATGCGAAACGCAGTGGCATAAAGCCACTACTACTTCACGCCGGTTTTAAATGCCGAGGGTGGTAATGATCCGGTCGAGTCTGCCCATGCGTGTTGCCATTGCTAGTGACGTGACTCTACCACACGTACTTTAATCGCCTCTTACGTCACCACCAGTACCAGGGATGATCCTATTCTCATTCTCTCACGGATCACACGGCCTGAAGGTTATAAGCTCGATCTTCATTTGGGAAGATGAATTATTTCCATTCCCCATTCTTTTGATAACAGAAAGTGCAGCGTTGGTTTACGCCACTTAACAGACACAGACAGACAGAGAGATATTTCACACGAGGTACAATCGTGATATACATTGTTAAGCTAAAGAAAAGGAAATAGAATGTAATGAATCAAACTTACAATCGATATTTTAATGCAAATATTTTAAAAAGCATACTTAATATTAAAGTAATTTCGTTTAAATAAAATTAAATATTTGACGTTTACTTTCATCATTTATTATTTAAATAACATTTCATAATTTGGTAAATGTTTTCATCATCGTAATATTAATGTATTAAACAATCGAAAACATTCACTGATTTATCCGCTCATTTTATATATGTTGTTTGTAGATGGCTTTTCATGTCCGACTCGTGAACATTAAAGTTTTATGCTTCTTTTTATTATTAAAACTATATATTTAAATTTCAAATGATTAGTAGTTTAAATAATGTATACGTTAAATTATGATACTTCACGTTTATATTATGAAATTAGCAAAATGGCAATGATTTACGATTATTTTTTTTTGTAAATGGTTTTGTTACTTTTGATGTACCGCCTATATGGAAGCAACTGAAAGTGTGGTCTTGAATTTCACTATCCCATACACAATATTCTTCCTGGCATTAATCTCGGCTTTTCATGCCAGGGTCTGCTTTCCATCTCTAAATACTTCATTTTGCATGGTCCTTATCGTCCTCGGTGGTTAGTCAATTACACAACCAGCAATTCATTGGGCTTCCAGGATATCTCACTCCAGAAATTGGCATACCAAGGCACTTCCATCCGACATAATTTCTAGGCGCGCATCCAGGTCATACGACGCGACAGTCTTGGAGCTTATCCTATGTATATCCTATATGAACAGTGCTAGAGTCCGGGCTCCTTGAAACCATGTACTCGACACATTAAGCTTAAGACCGTTCTCAAGCGTACCCTTCCAGAGGTTCACTTTACGTTTCATCATCAGTCTTTTCTCATCACTGAGTGCTATGTTTATCTTGAGCCGTGGATGCTGGTCTTGTATGTAAGCCGAGACAATATCTACCACTACATTTAATAAGTATGGACTAAGAACCGAAAGCCACAATCAGGAACCTGACCCAATCAGGGACAGTACACTCTGAGCGAAGCCGTTAAGAAATAGTTCTGATGTTAAATTACGAAGGTTTAATTGAAATTTACTCATCAAGTTTCTTTAAGTCTATATCTTATTTTTTGGTATCTTTTAAAATTTTATTAAAGTGATATTTTTATTAAAGTAATAACATTTTATGAAAGTGAAACTCGATCGATGGACTTATTAAAAATTAAAATAAAATTTCTCACATGCTTAAATGGCAAGACTCTATTTTATCGTCACTGTATTTCGTCGAGTTTACAAACAAGAAGGTATATTAATTTATCACATTTCACTCAAAACGTCACAATTTCACCCATAGCTCATTTATCAAGAGCACCTAAGCCGCTTAAGCTTTCAAAGCAACATGAACTCCCCGAGTACACATACTTAGCACAATAATGTGATTTTCCTTTCCAATACGCCTAAAGAAAAAAACTTAAGTTATGGATTTAAATGAACAAAAACTGGGCAAGGGTCCGAATGGGCGTCCATCTTTAATTCATGGTGACACTGCTCTAACCTTTGTTCTTTGAAATATCTCTATAATTAACACTATTGTCGTTTGTACTAACAACTGCAGTATACATTCTACTAAGCGACGCGACGCAAGGGTGAACTTGGAGGGAGGATCTTTGAATTTAACACAAATTAATGTTTTATAAATTATAGACAGACATTGTTCTCGTTAGCTCAGGTATTAAACACATTTACAAGTGCAAATTTGAAACTTCGATGTGATATTGTAATATTATATTATATCCCTTTTTTTGTGTTACGCTGTATTCCGCTATATGCAGGTAAGCCAAAAGAACTTAGTGTTAAGACACTACATTCCCCACTTGCAGCACAATATTTATTATTTGCTGAGTGGAATTTGCTAAATAAAAATTCATTCCTCCGATGAAAATCGAATCCACAATCATCATCACGATGTGCACCACGATCTGCTCCTTCTAAAAGATAATGTACCGTAAAACAGAGTGAATAGAACTCGCGGGGTGAATAGAAAAAAAACCGGGAGTTTGTAAGAGTTATATTTTTTTATTTTGAAATTTGATAACATTGGTTAATTTGTAGTGCTTATTATATGGAAACACTTAATCTTTATGTTGGGAATATATAAATAAACGTCAACAATGCAGAAAATTAAGAAAAAGCATTTAAAGTAAACGCATATGAAACGGCTATTTTAAAGGATATAAATCTTTCCTACGAGGAAAGTTTTATACCCTTCAAATTCAGTTTTTTTTTGTTATTTGACGTGTAAATTTGGTTTTTTCGACATAGCTACTCTGCCGCTACTCTGCCGACATTAAAATTATATTTATTTTTAAATAAATAATTTAAAGATAAAGTTTACAGTTTAAGTATAATATCTAATTCTGTAAATACATTTTGCTTACGTGTATGTACCTGTATATAATAGTTTGTTTATATTTTGATTTGATCAATTTTTTGTTAGCTCAACAAAACTATAAATGCTACGATCCAATACTTCAACGTAATGGATATATAACTGAAAAACACTACTTCCCTTTTGGAAAGTCACATAATAAAGATATACATACATACGTTACGTCGTGCGCCGCAACTTTTTCACAGGTCACTGCCACATTACACCTAAAAGATTCACATACATAAAATTTGAATCTTAAAGAACCTTTGTGTAAATCAAGCGAACATATTCCTTTGCCTCGTTCAAAATATGTGTGTTACACATAAATATTAAAAAGATAATTTTAATACATTACAAGCTGCTTTATAATTGAGTTCCAAGAAAAATGCTTATGCTAATAGGTATAATAGAGACACTGAGATAAGGGTTTTAGATTTTGATTTTGACGACAACCACATAAGGCATTATTGATTTCTCCTTATGCTAATAAGTTTTGTATTACTTTGAAATAATAATCAAAGCCCCGAAATAAACAATATTACTTTATAACTAAATATTTTATAATTAACTGATTAATACTGTTTTCCTCTCCTTATTCTGCTTAATAAATGAATAAGAAATAAAAAACTATTGATTATTTATATTATTTTTGTGTTCTGCTTTTGGCAAAAGAATCTCGTTTTGTACTGAAAAGATTTTAAATTTATTCTTTTATATTTTATAATTAAATGAAACCCTTTCTCCCCTAAGATAAAATCTGGCAATGCTACTATTGTTACACTATCAGGAACTATATGCTACATTAAACGCGATTATTATGGATTCAATGGAATGTCGATGGTCAATATATTATGTAAGTATATCATGGTGCTCCCAGTCCGTATGGGGTGGTACTTTTCGCCAGCATTTTACGTACCTAAGGCCCGTATATATATAAACCGCTCTCAACTCTGGTATCGACCTCGAGATGCCGTTTTCATTCATAAATTATAACCTATATTTCATATATAGGTTATAATTTATGAATGAAAGTCATCTCAAGATCGATCCCAGAGTAACTTATAAATAAGTGCCTAAAATAGTATTAAATAGAAAATAAAAAAGCTATTACAAGGATGACAGATTCGTTACAATTATATAAATCAGAACCAATTCCACTTTATCTTCATGTATACATTCAATTTTAGGAACCGTCGCTGGACGGAGCACTGCAGGTGCATTTTGTGCACGAAATGATTCAATTTAAATTCCTTTAAACGTCTTCTTATCCTTTAGAGTCGACAAGCTCAATCATTTTGATCTACAGACTAGAGTGACCGTTTGTCGAAGCCTTTGAGCTTTAGAAATGTCTAATCTTTTATTCACTATAAAGCAAATGCCTTTGCAGAATATGCATGTTTTGTTTGCTTTTACAACTTTTAACGCTTTGAAGTAATAAATAAAATTATTTTACATGTTTTCACATATTTTGTCTATGGAAATGGAATAATTTTCACTTTGTTGATAAAACGAACCCACTTGCTGTATTAAAAAGCATTCTCTTGCTGTATGCAAAGAATTTTGCAAAAGATTTAAACATCGAATATACTGCTAGATAGAGTTATTTTAGAAAATATTTTTTATCACACACATAAATATTCTTAAATCTCTTTTGTAAGTAGATTATTTATTGACTTTATAAAAAGTGTTAAAGCCATAAATGTATCGCCACCGTTGTATCGTATTTTGCATGTGCCTACTGTACGAGTGTAATATATAATATACGAATGTTTTAAATTTTATTTAACGAAATGAATATGTTCAGTGAAGTATAATATATAAATCAAAATATTAAATAAATATAAAAAAAAGTTCAGTAGGTCAAAAGGAAGCACAACTTATAAAAATTGGCAAACGTATGTTTGCGATTGTGTTCTATATGTGAACTACAAATATAAGTTTGTAATGATTTTGGATATTTTACTTCCTTCATTTGTATTATAAGTTTTCACTTCGGGACAAATTTCATAACTGCAGATTCATAAGAAATGGGTCCCTATAAGTTTTGAATATGCGGTGAACTTTATACAAAATACAGCAAAAACGATGCATAAATGCACATATCTTTTTATTGTGTTGAATTAGACGTTAACGTTTATAAAACTAAAAATATCCCCTTGGTTTCATATAATATTTTCACTATATAATCAGGGCGATTAGAAATTCTTATTTCATAGCGATGAAAACCCCTAGAAAGAAATACAAATAGCGTTTCTGGATTTATTGATAAAGAGTGAAGCTAATAAAAGCAATCTTAATAAATATTAGTTAGTACTGTATTGTTAATATTTTGTAAATAATACTTGTTTAATATCATCCATCTTACAAACCATAAAATTAGTTACAACTAAACTTTGCCACTCAACGGCTGGAGTCATTCTTATCTTAAGATATTCTGCGAATTAATCCTACGAAGCCAATGCTCTTTTTATAGCCTAAAAGAAATTACTTTTTACTGATAAATTTAAATTATTCTTTTTCCAATTAACTTTTCTAAGCACTGGCTAGAAGGATAATTTTCTAAAGAGAAAAGCAGGCAAGGAGTATCTTAACAATATTTATTTACTTTTATATTATTATAATTTTAGAAAACTATAACTATATTCGGCAGAAAGTGGAGAACGGAGTGTCTTAACACAAGGTTCCCTCTGCCTACCCTGCTGTGTGCGGGATATAGCGTGAAGCTGATTTTTTTTTTGATTTATTTTTAGAAAACTATGTAACCCAACCTACATACATAAATAGTTGAATACATAAATAGTTTTTTTGTTTATTTACATTTAAAATAAAATTCTTAGACTATAATAGATTTTTCTTTATTTTTATACAATATCAATATTAGGATACAATGACTATTGGCACAGCTGCCTTGCGCGTTTTTACGTAATCACGACGCCCACTACGGAACGACACAAACTACGAAAATGATGCCATTCTTCCAAAAATAAATTACATACATAATTATTAGTACTGCCACTTCTAACAAAAGTTTACTGTGCAGAAGATCAATAACATAAGTTCCTTTTGATATTATAGATGTGTTTTGTTAGTTTTTTTTTCGGATGTCCCAATAAATTAGATAGGTATACCTAATGTCTTTTAAATCATGGGAACATCCATACCTCAAACGTAATATTCTAAATTCGAAATAGGATTATGCTGTTATTTATTTATTTATAACTTAGATTCATAGAATTTGTATTTTCAGAAACAGTCAATAGATTCAGATCAATAGATTCAGAAAAGTGCAATAGGTTATAATATCTTATAATTATATCGGTTATGATAACGTTTGTATACAAAAATATTCATGAACGCTTATCTAAATAGTTATATTGTAAAGTATAGAAATACCGATTATAAAATAATTTGATTAACATGAATTTGATAATTTTTATACCACTGCTAGTCAATTTATACATTGTTTACTTAGTTTTTCTAAAGAAATACTTTAGCTGAATAAAAAAAAATCTATAAACCTTTTAATTTTTTAGGATAAGTTAAAATATATCTTTTAATTTAATAAAAATATTTTCCCATACCGGGAATCGAACCCGAGCCTCCTGGGTGAAAGCCAGGTATCCTAGCCACTAGACCATACGGGATACGTGATACATTATAAATATTCTAGTCGTAATCTATGAAGTACCACAATTTTAATTTGTAAAAAGCTTTAAAAAAAAACAAAAAAATCTTATATTTTTGTAAAAAACATGCATACATCAAACTTTCAGTCGCTGAGCTTCAAAAGCACAATCGTTCGTATTGCTATGTATTTTACTGAATCATAATTTTTTTTACGAAAATTAAATTGACTGTAGTCTATTGATTTTTTTACACAACCAAACTTTCTGGTGTATAAACTCTATAGGCATAGCATGCTTTAAGGTTAAATGTATATTAAATTAAAATTATATAGTTTAGACCCGACTTGTCAGCTTCAGTTATCTACGTGTATGTACATTATACTATATAATTTTTGTTGTTGTATGTTTATTACCTATTTAACTAACCTATTTTATTGTTATTTTATTGTTCTCATTTAAACAAAGGTTGTGTATTTTATTAAAATCCATTTAGAAAAAAAATATCAAAAAATCTTCACGCTGTATCCCGCACGCAGCAGGGTAGGCCGAGGGATCTAGTGTTAAGACACTTCGTTCCCCACTTTCCCCCGGATTCTGGAGGCATTGCGCGCTGAGTGGCGGAACTCAACGCCGCGCTTTGCCTCGACACCAGAGCAAAGAAATGAAAATATAAATGTAAATAAANATTTATTTATTTATCTATTTTTTACATTGTAAATACATGTATAATCTTGCCAAACTCGTGAGTTTGTAGGCAAGAAGCGCTCATGACATCTATCTATTTTTATACGTTTTATTCAGTCTTTTGAGTGATATTTTCTTTTGTTTTTAATTTACCAATATTCATGGGGTCTTCTCCATTCTACGTGACATTGGAGAAATAAACTGTGCTCTACTGGCAATGGATTCAGGGGTTCAGCAGATTTCAGAGAATTTTGGATTTTTTGACATTAGCAGATATAGCCCGAATTTTGGATTTACGCTCGTGATTTTTTTCTCCAATATAGCTATCTTCTCTAGTTTCGTTATCATATTCATATTAAAATAAAAGAAAATACAATATATACATTCACCAAACGACCGAAATACGATGAAACACAGCAATAAAAATCAATTTAAAACATCTAATATACATTTGTTATAGGCCATAAATGATATTTTATTGCTCTAACATTTCACGCTATGACTTATGCCAATTTCGTTTTGTAAGTATTAATCTTATAAGGGTACAATAACTTTAATAGACGTAACACATACTAATATTTATGCTGCTTTCAAAACCTGACACACTGTTTGTTCTATATTTGATCTAATTCTACCCGCGGGACGTACAACATATATTTTCTCAATGCGATTTAAAGATTCACTTCTCTACAAAAGCAAGGTGATGCAGTCAATAGCACGCGAACTGACAACACTAAAATTATAAAAACCGATCAAGTGTGAGTCGGACTCACCTACTGAGGGTTCTGTATCAATTTCAGAATTTTGTGTCAGCGGGAAGTATAAATTATGAAAGTTGACAAACCTAAATTTGCAGACATTTTTTTTTACTTTAACATCAATTTTTACTTTATGGATTTTTTCCTTTATTTGTGTAGTGAGTTTAAATTTTTGCCAAATTTCATATTTCTGTACTCCAAGGAACTAAACCGCAATCTTGAGATAAATGGTCTTGAGATATGGAAACAAACCGATCCTATAAGATTTCCGTCTTTTCTTTTGAGGTTGATCCTAAAAGTGCTCTGCCATTGGTCCTAACTCAACGGTATTTAAAAAGCAAAAATAACAATTAAAGTAAATCCCTATATTCATATTTATATTTCGTTACACTACAATTAATAAAACATCAAGAGTTGGGGCCCTTGGGCACACACCATTAGCATGGGCCACTATTAAAATATTATATGGAACTATTTTAAACTGTACAACAAAATTAAAATAAACATCATATATCTATTAAGTAATAATATTATCCTAAACAATCCGTAACTAAAAAAATAAACGAAATATCTGTATAAAATCTCAATTCTATTTATTTTCTCAATACAATTTTCCATCTTACTTATTTTACTACTGTTGGATTTATCTTAAATAACCTTTACCCTAAATACTAAATAAAGTAATCTTATTAAACTTTTATATACTAGTTTAAATAAACTCTGGCATTTAGTTTGCCCACTTCAAAGGAATTGTTCTTTTGACCGAGTACTCAAACTTTATTCGTGTGCTTAACATTTGTAATATAAAAACGCAGCATAGCTTTAGACGTATAGCTGTATATAAAACCGTTATATAATAAAAAAAGAGACGTCTTTATTAAGATTACGTTGTCTGTACCTGCACTATCTATGTTGATATCGTCCAAGATATCGTTAACTTTTACTTACAATATCTTAATATCTCATGTTTGTTTTTTTTCTTTAGTATTTTGTGTGACTGTGACTATGTCGATAGCTATATAACATTGGTGTATCGTGATATTATAAACATAAAAAATATTCTAGACAAACTTTTTTCAACCAACGCGAAGCAGCTGTGACTCTGTTGGCTGAAGTACAAAAATTAGTTGGTAGCGACAGACAGTACAAAGTACCAAGTTTTTCAATATAACACTTTGAAAGTGATAGAGAATTTTTTCCTTGAAGTTATTTTTCTTATTCAGCTTAGAAAACAAGACTAATTAATATTTTTTTTATTACAAATACCGAAACACATGTTAATACTACAATTATATTTTACAATACATACTTTATTTTTTTTTTCTAAAACGTATTAGATTTCAATAGAAAAATATGGAGTATATTTTTCTATTGAAATCTAATACGATTGGAAAAAATAATTTCACGAGTGTATTGTAAGCGTCTAACAATAAAAAACTTAGCTTAATTTTTATAAGTTCTACATGTTAAGCGAAACCGAATTTTACCTATGTATTTTTTAATTTTCTCTGCAGGCTGTCAGTCTGCAGGTGCTTACTATTTAAATACCTGCAATTCTCGAGGGATTGCAGACTGCAGCAAAACGTTACGACGCTCTTCATATTATTAGTATGAAATTACCTAAATACGCAGTTTTACTGTGTTGTTGTAGAATTTGTTTCACTATCTAGTGGAAATATGAATTATTTTATTCTGATTTAAAAAACTTATAAAATAAACATTTAAAAAATTGACTTAAATTGCCAGCCGACTTTTGTATTCCATTTCCCCCAATGGACATTTCGTTTACTTAAATAAAAAACGTATAAAGAACATAGCGGAATTTAGACCGTCGTGGACGGTCTCGAAGAGGCGCGGGTTCAAATTCCGCTACTTTCAAGGTTTTATACGTTTTCTACATAAGTACTTTTCTTTCCTAAATTTGGAATACACAATACTACACAATAAAATCACTTTGACATATTAAAAATGTCAATTTTATTTATTGATAAATTGCTGTTTTATTTTTATTAAAATAATATTATGATTAAACTAGACACAAAAACTCTATTCTTCGCTTTCCACCGGAAATGTAGATAATGCCCGTACCCGTGCTCAGTGGCGGAACTCTACGCCACGATGATACTGATCCGTATAAAAATGAAATTATTGACTTATGAAAATTAATATCTTATTGTTACTACATAAATTCTGTATAAATTATGAAAATTCAAAGAAAAAAAATGTAAAGAACGCCTAATGATTTTTTATATCATTTCACCACAGCAATTCTTTAAATTTATGATTGTAAAAGAATAAAGTGATACCAAAAGTTAAATTAAAATTATCACAAAGGTTTATACTGAAACGTGACAGGATTAATGAGGCGAATTGTTACGAAAGTTAAAAGACTAAACTCGCAAGTAACTTTAAGTCCGATTTCATTCCATTTGTTTCGTTTATGTTCTATGTAGGGAAAGAGGAGCATAAACGGAACCTTAAATAAATAAACAATAAAAAAGTAAACAAACATATTATACTTATTAATTAAAACTAATCACCACCATTTCATTACATATTAAGTTATCTTTTGACATAAAATCTATCGAAACAACTAATCGAATATATAGTGTTAAACAGCACGACCAAGACCATATGGAATATTTCTATCTATTATCATATACTTATTTTAGTACATTAAAAGAGTATATTATTATCAATTTAATTATACATAATAGTATTGGCACTAATTGACAAATTGAGTAGATTCATTAACTTTATATATTTTATAAGTTTAACATATAAGAAGTACTGTTAAAAATCACTAGCAACACTGTATAGAATTATTCAATTTCCTTTTGCGTAACTTTTATTTTAAGACCTATAAACAATGTTATTCTCAATTCNCTTAGTAGCCACTGTGCTACATTTTCTTTACATTTCCTTGGTAGTAAAGGATAAATGTTTAATGTTTTGTTGACCTTATTGTATAGAGAACAAGCGAAATAATAATAGTGTCTTCTGGCTATCTCCACCCTACAATATTCTATAGTACAGACTCTGTCTTTCCTACGTTTATTGGGATTGGTTTTATATGGCAATTCAGAGTGCTTTCGTAAGATTACATTTAATAAGTAAAGTTTTCTCACTGTTAATAGTTTTAATTCATTATGATTTTTTTTTTTTACACAAAACAAACATACGCAATATACTCATTGGTCACTAGTGGACCAAAGACTAATACAAAATGGTTGTCTATTAGTGAAAATAAATCACGTCTTGGGGGCACAGTTACTTGTATATGTGAGTGGCCCCGTTGTGCCTGGCGTCCCCTTTATGTAGGGCACATACCCGTATTGTATGCTTCACACAAATTTGAGCCGATCACAATTTTATTATTTATAACTATTATATGATATATTTAATTTATAATTTTTTTGTTTTATATGCAATATTTAGATTATATTTTGGGACTTGGACTGAACTTGAA
The DNA here is from genome assembly GCA_013403705.1 of Heliconius hermathena. Lineage (NCBI taxonomy): Eukaryota > Metazoa > Arthropoda > Insecta > Lepidoptera > Nymphalidae > Heliconius > Heliconius hermathena. Next base: position 495,467 of record JAAIXJ010000717.1, on the reverse strand, counting down.
GAATGAGATTATTTTAGAGACATTGCGTGAGTGAGTGGCGGAACTCAACGCCGAGCTTTTTCCTTGGTGCCAGAGCGGCGAATATAAAAATATTAATAAATAATTCACACCCTTATACCCCTGCGCCAATGAGTCACTGCTGTGCCAATGAGTCACACTCACACATCAAAATTTAGCTATAACAATTACTGCATAATGCAAATAATAATTAATTTAATTTTTTTTATTAATAATTTTAAAAATTTGATTTTATTTTTATAGATAGAGTTTAATTTTGTTTCATTAAAATGGGGCCAGGATTTCCAAAGTTACATCGTTGGAAAGTTTCACCGCTTTTTAAAAGTTGCGTTCCTTCAAGACGCCGCGTGACGTCACGTAGTAGCGCCGTCGTATTTACATGCAAGAAATTTGATATATAAAGTGAAGAAAGAAATTACAAGCACAAACACAACAACAAAAACTTAATATTTAAAGTTTTTGTTGTTGTGTTTGTGCTTGTAATTTCTTTCTTTAGACATTATTCTCATTAAATTGTAACATGAACTGTCCTTAAACTGTCCTTGTCCAAAAAGGAACAGCCTACCAAAAAGTTGATATTTTTTATGATGTGTGATATTTATCTGAGAACAGTGATTATGTAGTTTCCAAGTTAATAATGTTTAACATAAAATTCTAAACGATAAAAAAGACAGTTAATTTTTTTTATGTTTAACAAGCAAGCATCAAACATTTTCTTAATTTATTTTTTTAATATTAATTTATATATATATTATTTTTAGTAGGTACAATAGGGATGTACAAAAAGCTTATATAATTTTTTATACTAAATAAACTGAATGATGTTTTTTGTTTGGGTGGGATTGATGTGAAGTATATGTTTTTAAAGTATTGCGTATCTTCAATCTCAAAATAATAAAAGATAAATTTATTTCAGACCAGCAAGAGAAAATTATGGTAGCGAAATATATTTTTTGTAAGATTCACGCAGTATTTCGCATGCAGCAGAGTAGGTAGAGGAGGCCTAGTGTTGCGATACTCCACTTTTCTCTTTCCTCGCACATAGCTGGGTGGGTAAGCAGAGGGAGCCTAGTGCTAAAACACCCCATACCCACTTTCCGCCGAATTCTGAAGGAATTGCGTGCTGAATGAAAAAAATGTAAATAATAAATATTTCATTTCTTCGAGCGGGGATCGAACCCACAACCTGTCGCGGTTATAGTCACACACTGGTATCCCTGCGTCACGACTGGGCCCTATGACTTAACAATATTTTTTAACCATTATTTGTTTACTGTAAAAAAAACAATAGAATTTATAGCGAAACAGTGAGAGCTAAACGAGCCAAAGTATGAAGGTGTCCGCAAGCGCTTCTGGCAAGACGCAGCATGACGTCACTCGCTTAACCAGATTTAGCCACGTAGGCTGTACTTTAAAGTTTAATATCTCAATCATTTTTGAAGATAGAAAAAAAATAAAAACAGATTATTTTTTCTCGAGTTACCAATTTTTATACATATGCTGATAACAAAAAACGTTGGTGTGACTCAATATTTAGCTATCATAATTCATTATTTATACCTAGTGTGTATTTAAAAATGGAATTGACATTTGAACCTGGTGCGGTGCGGGTTTTGAGTAACACTTAAACAATTTCGACGCTCAAAGCGTTATAAATTTTAATATATGACTAACATTTTACTTTACACTTATGTAACCTATACTTAAGTAATATTACAAAACAAAAATATCTTCATATTATCGAAGTATAGGGAAATATTTTGATATCTCTATATTAATAGAAAAACTATTATTGTTTGCCCTACAAACGCATGTAGTTGTAGTTCAATATTAAAATTTAATATTTCAATTCAGATCTTAGAATAATTTCCAGAAGTTACACATATGCCTATAATATCGAAAACAGTCTCGATTACTCTATAAAAAGGATAGGGCAGGTGTGAGTGTATATTTACATTCTATTCCATTAAGCTGTTTGATGAGACGACGTGGGGTGAATATCTTAAGAGAAAAATAATTGTAAAACATGACACGTTATTGAGATAAGACGGGAAATTTTATGTAAAATGAAAACATAATGTAAATAATGTAAATACAGTAATAAATATAAAATATTTTTGTGTTACATCATTCAAATAGAAGAATAAAATTGTTCAAACTTTGAATTTGTAATAGGTAAAGTTGCCTAAATATTTATGTCGAATAACTCGTTTTTATATAGACACTAATTGCTACTTTTGTTACTTGAGTAAAAAATTACAAGTACGGCGCGGCGTTTAGTTTAATTATTTAATAAATATCTTGCAAGAAAGCATGCCAAGATTAAATCTAATTAAATTACCTATTATAATATATTGCATGTCCTCAATAACTTAGTACCTTGTAGATATAGTGCCACTTAAATGACAAAAGTTTAACAAAAAAATATATTTCAATTGTTTCAACAAATGCATCTGAAAAAAGTATTGGTAGGTATATCGTATGTAAATTGTAAAATATTGACTCGGATACAACTGAATATTTCATGTCTTTTACGGATAAGAGAATTGAATGCAATCTTATTTGACTATAGGCTTTACTCTACCCGTTCCATTTTTAGCTTTCAGTTTGCTTATTACATTTTATCACGCTAAAATCTCTTGAAAATGTCTATTGTCAAATATAGCAGCATATTTTTATATAACATATTTTGAATTTTCGTTGTAAAGTTACGTCCTTGTTTAGCAATCTAAAAATATCTATCACAGTAAAATTAAAATTTGCAAGAAAAAAGCAATAACTAACTTTTAACACATTAAACTACAGTAATACCTTGACTACTTACCACAAAATAACAAAATAAATAAATTAAAATAAAAGGCGTTTAGATCTCTTTTAGGGCTTATTCTTTGTAGACCACGAAGGTTATGTTAAGTTAAGTGAACTGATAAGTGTAAGCATGTTAAGAATATTGAAGATGTTTAGAATATTAAAATATGTTCTATTGCTGAAAAAAGGATTTATTTGATAATTCTGGGTAATAAAAAATTAAATAAATTTAGGTTACATTTGTTATTGATGGCGGGGCTAAATATCATAAAACCCAGACGTGACAATAAGGCTTACATTTAACTCAATAAAATTTTATCTATTGGTATTGGACTTCATATAAACCAGTTGTGACCAGTCGTGGCGCAGCGGCACGAGGTGTGACTGTAAAACCGACTGGTTGTGAGTTCGATCCCCACTCGAGGAGATGAAATATTTACTTAAATTTATATTTTCATTTCTTCGCTCTGGTGTCGAGGTCAAGCGCGGCGTTGAGTTCTGCAACTCAACACGCAATGCCTCCAGAATTCGGCAGAAAGTGGGGAACGGAGTGTCTTAACACTAGGTTCCCTCTGCCTACCCTGCTATGTGCGGGATACAGCGTGAAGCTGATTTTTTTTTTTGATAAACCAGTCTATTAACTTCTTCGATAAAGATGATAAAGAAAGAACGAAAAAAAATCGAAAGTTCAATAAGAAGGTAATTAAGTAAATCAAAGAATAGCCTTACCGCCGCGATGTTTTAATTTTAGTTACTTAAAAGCTCACCTTTATGTGGTGTAACACCGAGAGTCATTTAAAGTTTTTGTAACTTCAAAAAGAGGTGGAATTTTAATTTAAATCTTTTTGTGTTATTAATTACAAACGTTAACATGTATAAAATTAATAAAAATCATAGTAGGTACGCTTCTGAGACTTTTACAAGTTTAGAGTACCTACCATACTTAATTATTTTTTATGACATTAACGTGAATTTTAACATTAGCACAGAATTTTGGCGATTATTACTTATATAGCAAAGGGGAAAACAATGAAAAATCACCTCAAAATGGTCTCATTTTTGTTAACTTACGTATTCACAAAACAAGTTTTCATTGAAAAAAAATCTTTTATTAAAATTTATTTCGTTGTAATGAAGTTACATTGAATTCTACTATATAGATTATTGAAATATTTACATTTATGCTCGTTGCTAAACTGTTTGATTTAAATGTCGAAAATAATTTTAAAATAATTAACTTATTATATTCATCGCAAAATCAAGCCATTAATTAAAAAAAAAAAAAAACTTATTATATTATATATTTATACTGTTTTAAAAATAATTACAGAAGATTATAATGATTTATTTAATAACGTGTAATTTAAGCAATAATATGATTATTGTTAATTTAATTTAAAATTACTTACTTATTTTTAAATTGTCAAAAGAATTTGTCAATGATTGTATTGTTTTTAATTTAGAAATACTTAGAAATTTTATATCTGCTTTGATAAATTGCAATCTTAAAATACGCATTATTTGTGTTAGTTTAAATATGTAACAGTTTTTAATTAAAAAATAATTTAATGATGTTTTAAATAATATTTTGAATTTAGAAAAAAAAAGTTTGAATAATTAAAATACCGTGAATATTAAATTAATAGTTGTGTTATACATAACGTGACCAGTGACGTCCTGTTTTCGCTTGTTTTCCGGTATCCCGAAACATGCCACTGGGACGTAGAAAATGTTTCGATTTTTCGAAATGCCTTGTAAATTTTGTCAGTCGAAACAAGTAAAGTTCTCTTCAAATTATTTATTAAAGTATCAGTTATTCGTAAAAAAAAAAGAAAAACAAAAGAAAAGAAAAACACTTTCACATGTCGATAAAAATTAAAGTTATAAAAAAAACGAAAGCACATCCTTAAAAAAACAAAACCATACAATGACTCATTTTGAGCCGACCGAAAAATGGTCAATTTATACATTTGCCCATCAAAAGGCGAATGTATTTAATCAATATAAATTATGTCTTTACAAATACCTTTTATAAAGACATGATTTGTATCAAAATACACACTGGAGACACACTGGACGACCGATAGCGGAGTTGAAAACATTGTTAGCACATTCTACATTGGATTATCATTTGTAGTAATTATATACCATATATAAACTGCTTACTTCTTTTTATTTAAAAACATGTGAACTTGTAATTCCTTTATTTGATTTCTTACTTTGCTTATAAACTTTATAAATACTAACGCTTACAACCCTTCATAATTGCTTAACTTTTAAAATCGTTGAGGTATTTATACTTTCAGTTATTATTTTAAAACTACCTTGCTAAAAGTATAAGCTTAAAAATATGACTAAAACCAGGTCATGGTCGGAGGATCTGCTTGTTTATTCTTAATACCTACTCTGTCTTCTGCGACAATTATAATTGTATATAATATATTTATTCTAAAAATATTTATATTGCTGTATTAAATATTTAGATTTATGAAAAAATAATTTTAGAGAGATTTAAAAATGTATACTTACAGTTGTCGTACACTAGAAGCTCTTTGCCTGCCTATTACGCAGGCTAGAGCATAAGCAATAGCTTTATATATCGTATCGTGGATATCATACCTTATAGAGCGCATAGTCTATGCTTTACCCACACTTAAAAAGATTGACAACATTACACAATAAAATTCAACATGGCTGTCTACTACGAATGGGACTATTCGCGGCTATTTTATCTTGATTTTTGTTTATTCTAAACGTTTTACTTAATGAAAATACATTGCTTTTTTTAAATAATGTAAGTCAATGTGTTTAATATAGATTTCACTGTAAGTAAGTTATATATGTTATTTATTTTCTCCTATATCCTTGACCGATCTGAGTTGCCGAAGTACTACTTTCGTATATTATAATTGTTATCGGATATCTTTTACAGGTGTACTGAAGATGCCAGTTAATTCTCTGTCGGAAATAAAACAAGGTGTCGAGAAAACTAAATTTTCACTTTCACTTAATAGAAATAATGCAACTAATTTAAACAGAGAAAATAAAGTTGCTGACATAAAAGAGAATAATACTTTGAAAGAAACTAACAACGATAAAGAGAATAAACTAGGAAAAAGACCCTTGAAACGCACATATTACAACACATTGAATGCAGCGAAAAAATTAAAACCTTTGACAGAAGTAGCTAAACCTAAAGGTAATTTGTTGACATTTGTTTATTAAATTTTTACCTGTCGGCTGTCAGTCTTAATGCTTCTTTATTGAATTATAGCTAAAGGTCTAGAACACGGTAATATGATACGTTATGTTGTGTTTTGAATAAAAGTAATTATTTAGAAGTATTTGGTTTGTATTAAATTCATTCAGATATGTTTATTCTAGCATATAATTCTTAAATGTAATTTTTTGTTTACAGAAAAGGTGTCAGAGTCAAAGTTAATAGTTTTGGAACCTTCAGAAGGAATTTTGTCTCTAAGTAACACTGCCATGTTGAATGGCCATCACCCTGACAACCAGTATGGAGGGAGCACTCAATGGAAAACACCCATTGCTACTCTCTCCAACCTTGGAAACACATGTTTTCTGAATAGTGTTTTATATACTTTGAGGTAAGGACAGCCTAATTTTTATAAATAGATTAATCTATTTACTTGTGTAGTATTTTCAAATAATCTTGATAACAGCTTATCTTATGTAGATATTGTCATACTTTAAATTTTTCTATAAATAATAAATGTTTTATTTGCTTAATTAGTTGTAAAACTTAATTAAATAATCTTTCCTGATATGATAACAATGATTTATTTTACAATATTTTTCTATTATATTAAATAAATTCTGTTAATGTGTAAATTCATGGCATAAATACATTTTAATGCTTATTACCTAGAGTCATGCCTGAATTTGTGGCTTTGTATTTAATGGTAGAACTCAATGCCCCACTTTGTCTTGCCAAAGAGTGAAAATCAATTACTTTCTTGAATGAAACTCAACACCTTTAACAATCACATTTACACTCACATGTCCCAGAATATTGAATGGTTTTTAGCTAATAACAAGTTTGTTATTAGATAATTTTACAGATACTTAAGTTGTTAACAATAATGACTTCTATCTTTCCATTTTATTAAATATGCCACAAGAGAACAATTTTAAAATAAATAAGTACTTCAAACTCACAAACAAATTGACTAGAAGTAGTTTTAGATTTAATTAGAATGCAGGGTAAAAGTAAAAATTGGAGTTATAACTGTGAAATCTCTATAGTCTCCTAAAAGATCTAACCCTAAAAAAACTAATTTCTAGAACATATTTACAAGACAGTACTAGTAGAATCATTTTGAATTACTTGTAAGATGTGAGTGTTAATGCATACTTAAAGTGCATTAACTGTTGTTGTATGCAAGTGCCAGGCATTATTCCTCATGTTGCTAGAGTGAGGGTGGTGCCTCACACATCGATATAGTATGGTGTGTTAAGTAGTTTCTGTTCTCAATATTTCTAGGTATGCCCCACAATTTGTTCATAATCTCCATCACCTGGTGTCAGATCTCAGTCGTATAGAACAAAAATTGGGTAGCATCCGGTTGAAGAGTTCCTCGCTGGGTAGAAGTGCAGCTGGTCTTGCTTCATCTGGCGCCAGATCATGGAGCAGTAAGGATTTACTCTCGTTGGGACAATCTGACAATAGCTCAGCTAAGAGTAAAATACAAGTAAGTGTTTATTTAATAATAAGTATGCTTAGGATGTTGTGGCACAGTGAGATAAAGTCTGATCTTTTATTGCAATGGTTGTTGGCTCAATCCTCACTCATTGTAATTATTATTTTTACATAGATTTCATTTCTCTGCTGTTGCTTTTACCCAATCAATATATCACATCTTACAAATTGGACAAAAAGAGAAAAACAGAGTGTCTTAACTAAGTTCCCTGTGAAATAAAACTAAATTTTATTTACATTAAACTAACATTAATATAAACAACATATTTAATAAATCTTTTAAGTAAGAAATTAATTTAGTTTTCTGAGTGGAAATGTAAGACAATTCAAGTGTTGAATAATGAATGAACACATTAACATACAATTATCATAATAGTCAAGGTTGAGATGTACCCATTCTCATTGAGTGTTAATGAAATAAGCGATATATTTTAAGAACATTTAATTTTGTCTTTTTCATAAAATAATATATTATTATGATAAAGATAAGAAATCATATTTTTTAACATTTTAAAAGTCTTATTTCACACTTTGGAACGAAATATACTTAATTAGAAAATGTATAAAAATTTTAATTCTCTTTGAAAATCCTCCGCCTCTTTGGAAACCATCCGTCCAAAGAGGCGGAGGTTCATAGCCTGCTTGGTTCAAATTTTTAAAATAAATTAAATTAAATTAGCTTCACGCTGTATCCCGCACACAGCAGGGTAGCAGTAAAAAATAATAGAGCTCTATTATTTTTTACTTGTTAAAATATTAGGACCTTTAATAAGTTCTCGCTGTTTTTTGAAAGATGGCGTTGCGGCACTCTGTGCATGGAATTTCGTACGGTAACGAATTACCAAAGTAGTACTATATGTAACCTCAAATTATAGTAGCATAGTGTTTAGTACAGTGTCAACTACATATTTATTTTCCCTTTGTGAAAATGTGTACTTTTGTGAAAAATAAAGTGTTTTTGCGGGAAATTTTATTGCACTGCTTTATTCAGAAAAGATCTGCAGCAGAAGCACACAGAATTCTCGTTGAGACAATGCTTTGTCGAATACAACGTGCAGAGACTGGTTTAGGCGCTTCAAAAGTAATGATTTTGACCTTGAAGACAAAGAGCGTTCTGGAGCACCGACAAAATTTGAAGACAGAATTGGAGGCATTGCTTGAAGAAGATCCATGTCAGACGTTAGTAGAGCTCGGGAAAACGTTACAAGTAGATGCGTCAACAGTTTCAAAACGTTTAAAAGCGTTAGGAATGATCCAAAAGCAAGGGCATTGGGTGCCGTATGAGTTGAAGCCGAGAGACGTAGAACGACGTTTTCTCATGTGTGAATTGTTGCTTCAACGGCAAAAGAGAAAAGGTTTTCTGCACCGTATCGTCACTGGGGATGAAAAGTGGATTCACTACGACAATCCAAAGCGAAAAAAATCGTGGGGCATGCCGGGTCACGCATCAACATCGTCGCCAAAACCAAATATCCATGGTTCTAAGCTTCTTCTCTGCATTTGGTGGGATCAGCAGGGCGTAATTTATTATGAGCTGCTTAAACCTAATGAAACTATCACGGGAGCTCGCTATCGACTTCAGTTGATGCGTTTGAGTCGCGCTCTGAAAGAAAAGCGGCCACTATACGAGCAGAGACACGACAAAGTGATTTTATTACATGATAATGCTCGGCCACATGTGGCAAAACCAGTCAAAACTTACCTGGAAACACTTCAATGGGAAGTTCTACCCCACCCGCCGTATTCACCGGACATAGCCCCCTCCGATTACCACTTGTTTCGGTCGATGGCGCACGGTTTAAGCGAGCAGCGCTTCCATTCTTTTGAAGAAGCCGAAAAATGGCTTAATTCCTGGATTGCCTCGAAAGATGAGTCGTTTTTCCGACGGGGGATTCAATTGCTACCAGAGAGATGGGAGAAAGTGGTCTCTAATATTGGACAATACTTTGAGTAATGTCATTGTAAGCATTATATTTTAAATTATTTTTTTTTAAACAAAAAAAAACAACGGGAACTTATTCAAGATCATAATATCAACAATGCCATTGTGGTGCAGTGGAACAGCATGTGATGATAAATGCGATGGTTGTGGGCTCCATTTTCACTGAGGGAAATGTACTGTTTTCATTCCTTTTATCTTGAATTCTGATGAAAATTCAAAAATAGTTTCTAAGTGTCAAAGATATAATATCAAATCAAATCAAATCCTAGTATTAAGACACTTCGTTCCCCACTCTCTGCCGAATTCTGGAAGCATTGCGTGTTGAGTGGCAGAGCTCGACGCCGCGCTTTGCCTCGACACCAGAGCGAAAAAATGGAAATATAAATTTAAGTAAATATTTCATCTCCTCGAGTCCAAAACCAGTCGGTTTTACAGTCACACTTTATGCCCCTGCGCCACAACTGGCTTTAGATATGATATAATATGATGATTAATAATCACACATGTCTAGTGATAATGCTACACTACGTATTTTTTTCTGTTTATGTTTTCTTAAACAAAATTTAAATCTTAATAACATAACCAACAGAGTTGGTATAATTATTATTAAAATGTTTTGACATATAATTCTATTTATATCTGTTGATGACTTTACAATGAAACTGTATGGTGAATGATAGAACTCTAAACATTTTTATAATTTTGAACTAACTTCTGTAAAAGGAGCTGTTAAATTGTGGATTCAACTGTATTAAAAAAAATATGTTTGCTACCTCAAATCTTTTGGCTGAGTGGACCAACTTCAATGATTCTTTGTTTACTTGAAAGCTAGTACCTCCCAGTTTAATTTGTTGGTTAGTTCTAACAATGCCATCCATGCTAGCCTTCCTAAACAACAAAAACTAAGTAAAAAAAATAAAAACTGTTAAATTTACATATCAACAACTTAATTCGCAAATCAACTAACTCCATCTGCGTGAAGAAAAAGTAACTTACATTAGTGTAAACTATAAAAAAAATTGTACACGTACAGTGTAAAATAATATTATAAAATATATATTTAGTATTTTTTTTAATAAATGGTTTGCAAAAAATAATTATTTACGGCGTCCCCTGCAAAATTCACACAGATGCGAGTTAGCTGGTTTCCAAATTAAGGTATCGAAATCTAAACTATCACATACAATACAGTTAATCTGTGTAACTGATAGATACGAGCGATATTTTACACTGTCTTAAAAATGAAAATACAAGAGTCTTTTTGTTTTATTAGTGCTCTCATAATATTTTTCACCCATAGACATAAATGTTTTAAAATACATCAGTATACAAGAAAATCTGAATTTTATAGTCTGTCAAAGTTACCCTCATCAGATGGGTAACTGATGTAATAAAATGGAGAATCAATCTGGAGCGTTTGATATTTGTATACTGTATATTTTTAAAGTACTTAAAACGTTTAATAGAAAACTTCTAGGCAAATTAAACAGAAAACAAGCGAAAATAAATAAAGCAAAATAAAAATTGTAAGAATTTGAGTATTAAATTGTCTATTCGCCTCAAAATCGTTAACCCAGTCTGGCTTCTACATAATTGTATAATACTATACTAATTTTACTGATATCTACTGTATGAGTAGATACATCATCATTTTATATTTTTTTTAATTTCAGATGACAATTCCTTTAGCACGTTTGATGTTAATGGTGCTAAAGTAACATTATCTTATATATTTGTGTATTCCTTGTGCTGAGTCTTAAGTTTCTTTTCGTTTTAAACTTAATTAAAATAAACACATCTGAAAATCATACTGAATCAATCATACTGAAAAAATATCGAAATTAGTTAGAGGTCCCACTGTCAATGTTAGCCAGATTGACTGTACATATAATATAATATTTATTTTATCACAGATAGCAACAGAAAAACTACACGAGACATACTTAAGTCTCCGTGCGGCGGAAAGTAAATGTATTAATAGTGGAGCCGACGCCACCCCCGAGCCGTACGCGGCTGATGCTTTCTTAGCTGCTTTGCGAGAGGTTAATTCTACTTTTGAAGGTAATTTACTTACTTTAAATTTAATTAGATAGTTTATTTTATTAAATTTATTTTTAAGATCAGCCATGGCGCTGGGTCACAAATCTGACTGTAAACGCTACAGGTGGATGGTGGTGTGAATTGAGTGGGATTTGAACTCAAATCCCACTTAAGGAAATATAATATTTAATATTTTAATTTCTTGAAGCTGGTGTCGAAGAAAACCCGGCTTTGAACTACATCTAACTCGAAATACCTCCGGAATTTGGCGGAAAGTAGGAAGTGGAGTGTCATAACACTAGGCCTCCTCTGCCTACCTGCAAGATACAATGGATTATGGATGACAATTGCAATAGGTTACACCAAAACAATTGTTATGATGTAATTAAACGTGGACTATCTAACGAAACAAAAATTCTTCCATTCAAACCAGTCGTTTCTAAAATTAGTGCATTTAGCCAAACAAACTCGCCTTTACAAAAATCTGTATATATAGTTACTCATTATGAATTCAGTCGTTAGTGTCATTATGAATGTGATAGGATATTAAGAAAGTAATGTTTATTTTACTAGGTAACAGGCAACAAGACGCTCACGAGCTACTAGTGTGCATATTGGACAGTATTCGTGAGACGTGCCGGGCGCTGGGTGCGCGCGCGTCTCGTCTACAGCTACAGGAGAATGGAGATAGGTTAATATTCATTAAATAATTTCTTCCAATTTATCAGTCGTGGCACAGGGGCGCAAAGGGTGACTGTTAATTCAACTGGTTGTGAATGGAGTGTCTTAACACTAGGCTCCCTTTGCTTACCCTGCTGTGTGCGGGATACAGCGTGAGGCTGATTTGATTTGATTTAATTTAATTTTTTATTTCTATTTATATATTTTGCTCCGTGGCAAACCCACCATCGAATTTTCGTGTTCATTTGCATGTTGAGTGGTGGAACTAAACGCCTAGGTTTGTAACAAGGAAATTAATATTATTTGCTCCCCCGAGTGAGGATAAAACCCATAACCATCGCGTATTTCAGTACCTGAGCTTGACCTCCATTAAATAAATATAGCAGCTTATATAACAGTAGGTAGGTTATATAGCATGGTAAGCCGAAAAATCATGCTCTGTTTTTCAGCTAATATGTTATTTTAGGTTCCAAGCATCTCTAACATTTAATTTAGTAAGCCGAGAGAGTATATTATAAGTATACTCAATTCTCTACTTTTTTAGAGACGTTAGTTGTTGAGCTGTAGAACCTGAGTCCTTTGTTTAACCAGTCTCTTTTTTTTTTAACTAATTTTTAGACGGCTATTAGCATGTCAGTAAATTTCAGCATGCAGTACTTACCAAATGGCCATAATGTCATTAATTTATTATAATACCCTAAATAATAATAAATTATTACAAAGATAAATATTTATAAATGTAATAAAAATATAGGAGATATATATATNATATATATATATATATATCTCCTATCAAATGACGAAGCATATTCATTCCTTTTGATATCAATAGGTAAGATATGACTAAGATTATTTTATAATTTTGCTTGGATAAGTCACACAGTGGCCTGTTCATCGACTAAATAAAGCCTATATAGTATGTTGATACAATTATTGATAAATAGACATTTATAATTTTAGAATTTTTAAATTTATATACACATAGTATATAAATTTATTGAGGATGTTGTGATTCAGCAGCGATGTCTAACTGTAAACGCAAATGGAACCGATTCCCACTCAGGGGAATTAATTATATAGATTAAATGGTAAGAAGACAAGACGCGGCGCTAAATTCCGCCGCCCAACAAGCAATGTCTCGCCGTGCGTAAGGAACGGAATGTCTTAACACTAAGTCCCCTAGGCCTACTTTACTATATGCAAGGATACAGAGTGCTAATTTTAATGTATAATAAGTTAGAGATCCCCCTATGTATCGGGTAGATAAATTTATAAAAACTGATCTAACAATAAAGCAAAGTCGTAAAATTTTAATAACTATACATACAAAACATAAATGTATTGAGTAATAAATATGTAAATTAATTTTAAGTTTTCTTTCTCATAGCAACGGCATAGGGCGCCACGGACCAAGTATAGACAGTGATGGTGGTAAAACCCTGGGACATTTACGCAAATCATGGAAGAAACGTAAAGAAGTTAAAGTAACTGATAAAAGAAATTCACCATCTGAAGAAAGGGCTCCTTCTCCCGACCCTGAGAAAGATGAACGGTCAAGGCCTGGCTGGGACTTTGTAGCTGATGATTTTGAAGGTAAAAATATGTTTTGCTGGATTTTTTGGTATTTTTTTTTGCTATATTAATAAAACTTTCCATTTCATACATATTATTTTGTTTATATTATCTAGAGTTCATTTGCTTTTTAAATTACACTCATAAAACATGTTGTGTGTGTGTGTGTGTATGTATATATATATATATNATATATATATATATATATATATATATATATATATATATTACTACGTTTTAAGTATTTTTTTCTTAATTCACTTAATAGTTTTTTAATTAATTCTAGGTACAATGGTAGTCCGAACAATGTGTCTAGAATGTGAGGTGGTCACGGAGAAAGCTCAAGCGGTATGCGAACTATGCGTACCGGTGGGAGACGATGACGCACCAGATGAGCCATTCCGAGCTGCGTGCCTGTCTAGCGAGTATCTACGAGATCAGAATAAAGTAGGTTTTTACTTTACTTTTCTCTTTTAAGTGTTTCGTAAAAACGGTGTTAATCATCGTGTAGCGAAACTCAATGTCATATTTTATGTTAACAATGTAAGCAAATCGTTGAATCCATTACCATCGCATTTACAGTCATTTTAATATCGCTACATTTTCTAAGAAAAACCATTAATAGGGGCATTTATCATTATAATAGAACCTAAAATAATGTTTTTAATTTTTTCTAATGTTGTCTGTGCGTTTGTGCGTGCCAATCTTAGAAACGTCTTAACCTATTTAAATGTAGATTTAATATTTTATTTTGGCAAACTTTTCTTAACATTTAGTGTTTTGTTTCAAAAGTTTCATATATAATTTTGTCGAATAAAGTATTTTATTCGACAAAATTGCTACAAAATATTTATTATACAATTGGCTAAACTTTAGTTTTTAATATATAAATATTATCTTTAAAATTATAATCTTATTAGAACGCGAAAGCAATGCAGATTAGTAAATAATTGTGTAGTGCACTTGAACTACACAATTATTTACTAGTATAAGAATAAAATATACAGTATATATAGTTATATATACTGTATATTTTATTTATATGTATAGTTATAGTTAGTGCTAGTATAAGAATAAAATATACAGAAGCGCTAATCCATATATTATATATATACCAGTATTGGTGTGAACGATGTCTACGCTACAACGAGGCTCGACGGAGTGTAGCGTACTCAAGGCTACCACGACTTCTAGTACTACAGTTGAAGAGATTCAGCGGCGGTATGGAGAAGATAACACGACACGCCCCCACGCCTCTCCTAATGCCGTGTTTTTGTGAGCCCTGTGCTAAACGACCGCCTGAACATCCGCCTACTCACAGGTAGAGAAGTGAAGCTAGAAAAAACATATTGCTTATACTTTGTAGAAAATAGATTTATTTCTAAATAATATGAAAACCAAAGAAATTACTTACCAATGGTTAAGCACAAATTTTAGGACCTACTTTTTCTATCACCAAGATCCAAAGTTGAAATTTAATTGTGTGTCAGTGTTTTCATATTACGTAAATTTACACTTAACTATATTATATATGGATTATTAGGATTAAATCATTATATGATTATTTAAATAAATATCAAAAATATTGGTTGATTATTATTTTTTCATATTTAAGATAACCAAAATTTATTACCAATAATTTCAGATACATTTTATGGGCAGTAATAATGCATCTCGGACAAACGCTAACCGGCGGCCATTACGTGGCATACGCACGAGACAGTTCACAGGACACCAAATGCGAGCGCGAAGGCGGCGGGGACGTCACCACCAACAGCGGATCGAGCTTCATGAGAACTTTATTCAACAGACCTCGACCAGCCCCTTCAGGGTGTACAGCCAATGAATGTTGTGTACCAAGACCAAGGCCTGAAGCCTGTTGGCTAGCTTGTGATGATGACCTCGTCAAACCTATATCTAACGAAGAATTTGAAGATTTACTCTCAGCTGAGCCTAAAATGAGGTCTGCTGCTACACCATATCTATTATTCTATGTTAAAAGCGAAGCTGGCTAAGCAATTGATAATATTATTATTATATATCTGAATGTAAATCCTACCTCCTTTTTAATTTTCGGTTTCAGTGATCACTTATTGTTTTTAGTGATTAGTGATTTTTTATACGATCTAAACAACATATTTTTAATTATTGATATTATGCTATGCATTTTTGAAGTAATCATACTCTTTATTTAGAATTGTTTTGTCCTAAATCAGATTGGTTTATTTATTATTTTTAATAATATTATGCCAGTGAGGACAATGTCTGTTCCCAGTCAATACTCACACAAAATGGCAGCTCAGAAAATTAGTCATTTAATTGATCAATATGTTTACACATTTTTAATATCTTTAAAGTAAAGTCAGATTAAGGATAGAAAAATATTTTTTTTAAAAAATGTATCAAAATTTTAACGTATTGGGACTCTGAACTAAGTAACATATGACTTAGTGATCAGAGCTCTTGGACGTTTTCCGAAAGGCTCAGGTATAATTCCCATCTACGTTGAAATTTTTATACATTTTGTAACAAAATATGTTTATATATTATTGATATTGTTATTATACATCACTCGAGTCAAATATAATAATGAATGTTACGCGTCCACATTACGGTATAATTTTCATTAGTAACATTTTTATCAAAAATTACATTATTGTAGTTATAATAATTATTGAAGCTTAAAAAGACATTGAGGGGTGACATTGGCAACGATATGTTGTGTGACCCGAAGTGATATTAACAGTTTAACAAATATGTATGAAAATTTAGGGTATAAACTTATCAAAAGTATGAATAAGTAATTAGTATATGTATAATATATAATTTTTGCGCTGTTCCCCCTGTTGAGATATGACAATATAAAATGTAAATTTTAATCTACGTTATCATTTAATGCCATTTCTAATTTTCATATGCGCCATTATTATATTCCTTATTGTTTAAATGAAATATAGCAAAATTTACTATTTATTATATGCTAAACAAATGACAATATGGGCCTAATTGTAGACAACAGAATGTATAAGTCGATGATTAAATGTTTAATAGTTAAATAAAAAAAAGGTAATCTCGTTTATTAGCAACAGACTGACCAACAGCCTCCACATACAGCTTTATTTGTTTATTCGATATTACTTGGCCTTAATCATTATAAACTTGAAATAAATAGTTCAAAACTAGAACAATATTTAATGATAAAGAAAGATATATATAAATACAGTATTACCACGAATGTTAAAAGTGCACTTTGTCCTTAGAAAAAAATTAAATTAGAAAGAGAATGAATAATTATTATTGAAATTAGTATTAGCTACCCGAGTATAGTGATGTCCGTATAGTCACTCGTCTTCGTGGTAGCACTGTTTATCGAACACCGAAAATGTTCAATTTTTCACATTGTTACTCTTCACTTCAAAATTCTAGAGCTATTCTACTGCTATAACTATTTTACGGAAATACTCTTTTGGTTATGAATTATTGTAACAACGATACAATGTTTGCATGCTTCAAATATAAACGTGACTGCTTTCTTTATACAATTTTAACAATATACGAATTAGCTATGGTTTAAGATGTTGCCTTTCCTATAACTACAACTATTTTTCTACTTGGAGTGTAAATATTCTCTTTTTGATGACTCTTAGTCAGAGATATATTGATTTTTCATATTATATGTCTCGAAAGTAATTATTAATGTTAAGATCAGATACATGTATGCGTAAATGTTAAACTATCCCAATGAACTGTCAGTTTTTATGTAAGTTTACTCTTTCAAATGTTGATATCTATATTTCCAATAAGATGTGTTTCTAATTATTTTTTTATTAGTATTTCCTAATTATAAACTTTTAAATCTAGAAACAAAACCACCAACCAAATACAAATGAACAATAACTTATGACTGCAAGTATACATAGATCTTAAATAGATTTGCGTTTTTGTAGGTATTTCCAATGTGAATACCATTTTTAACTTCAGGCATAGCTTAGATCTTATTAAAAATAAGCTTATTAAAAATGTGAACGTGAAATTGTATTATACATAACAAGTGGAAATTTTATTTTGGTATTTGAGTCATTGCTTTTTCGTATTTATATTTGTTGCGGATGCCATTCCAAAAACCTTTATAAAAGGTAAAATTCTTGTCAGTAGTTGTATCATAATGAATTATTTTTATTGAACAATATATGTTATAAATAATTTTCATTGTAAAGTTGATTGGAATAAATTGAATTTTAATAATGTTCTTTTGTTTTTATTACCCTATTCGTACACAAACAACGATCAATACCATGTTTACTTTACACAGAAAAAGAAAGTAATTCTAATTTGACTTTTAAGCATTAAACAAATCTTCAAAGGAAATGAAAGGAAATACCATATCGATCACCTAAAATTATCTAATGTTTTTCGTTCCTAAACAGTGTAACTGAAAAAGATAAGCGATCACCAGCTTAGCTATACATCGGCTAAGGGTAAAGTTTATTGATAACCGATAAGGGGACCCGTATTTATCATCAATAACACCGGTCAAATGAGTCAACGCGCCCAGAAGACATTTCGCTGTGTTTTGTTGAGGACGTGTTATTTAGTGTATTAAATATGAAAGCAATCGAAAAGAGAAGCACATTTCTGAAAGTAAGTGATGTTACTACTTGTATATATAATGTTATTTTGTTAATTGTTAGTAACTTTATGATTGTACTTTAAGTTTTACGTTATATATACATCTTATTATATATGCGATATAATGTAGCTAGAGTTATGAGTTGTGATTTATATTTTGTAACATGAATACGTGATAATGGCTTTTAAGACGACATTTTTTATCTTTTGCACCATATTATAATATTTTTTATTAGTTTACGTTTGTGTTTATTAAAAGTGTATTTTTATTTTTTTTATAATCGAGATAGGTTAGCAGTTTATCTAATGATACTGGATGATGCAGTTTATCTAATGATACTGATGGACTAATGTCCAAATTGATTTAAATATTGTTTTTTTTTAATAAAAATATATTTTTAATGAAAAGTATAAAATAATTTAATCTGTTAGTAACAATGTGACTAGTGTAAAAATGACCTGTGACATTGTAATGACCTTAGAAGTCCTTCGCTGACGATTCGTGGCTGACTGTCAAACTGTCTATACAAGTTATATATCTCTTAACCAAACTTTTAAATTAATTTTTATCGTAAACTTTCCAATGGCTTTTGTAAGTATTACAATTATGGAATATTTTATATACGTAAATAAACTAATGTTATGTTTATTGTGTAATTATTTTTAAAATAGGTTATCTCAAGAATTAGCCGATTTCTGTTTATATAGCTATTTAAAAAAATATCGAGTGAATTTTATCATTTGGATATGTAGGTACATAATAAAACAAAGCTTATTTAGTTAATATTGTTATTGATTTTATTTTAAGGCAGACTAACTAAATAAACTACAACTACAGGATTGTCAGTTATTAACAAAATAAAGATTTTTAAAATTGCATTATATTTTAATTTTTAGCCATATATAAACAGAATTTTTAGATACCTAACTACCTACCCACTTATAATTTTCCATCAACCGATATATAGAAAAAGTATATTTCAGAACACTTTAGTTGTGAAGTTATGTCTAACAGATTTTTGTATGCATGATATGTACAAAGCTAACTAAATCTGTACTTAAACCATTTTTACATAGTACTAAATAGGTAACGACTTAATATAATATGTAAATAAATTCTAATTAATTGAATTTATAGATTTTAATGATACCTACCATAATATCAAAATTATATTATATTTACAAATATACGTGAAGATCAACTATTTCTAGGAATTTTAATGGTTACATTAAAAAATGCCAGTTCCCTACTATTGCTTAAATTCAAATTCAATCCATTCACGTATTCTTTTTCTATTTCTTACGTATATTATTTTTCATAAAATAAAATATTGAGATAGATATATAACTATGTTAAGAAAGAATACAAATTCAATTAATTGTGACAAATCTATTTTAGTTACTTTATAGTTTATACTGTGCTTCACGCTGTATTCCATACACAGCAGGGTAAGCAGAAGGAATCTAGTGTTAAGACACTCTGTTCTCCACTTTTCACTGAGTTCTACAGGCGAAACTCATCGCCGCGCTTTGCCTCGACACCAGAGGGAGGAAATGAAAATATACCCACAACCAGTCGTTTTTGGAGTCACGATTTGCGCCACGACTGGCTTCATATATTTTGTGATTTAAAAATATTTCTATAAATAAAAAATAAATAAGGACATTTCAGGGATCAACTGAAAACGGTCTCCAGAAATGTCAGTCAGTGTTATTTAAGAAAACTACACACTATGATGTTTATTTTAGTTCTGTAGTTTTCGATAGGTATATCGTTTTATTTAAATAACAGTTTTTATGTATGACTGTGGTACATATTATATTTATAAACTCGTCTCCTCAAGATCTCTCTTCCTAATTTTTTTTTTCATCAATTCTAATTAAGAAATATAATTTCGCTGTAAATAATTTCCTTGAAATTAAACCAAAATATGCTACTTACAAATTATATAAGCGGAGCTTTTTACTCAATCGGAATAGGAAGTAGAAAAAATATATTTGACCGGAAATAGCAACTTACGTCGAATTTTACTTGAAAAACGAGCGGGAACGACTGCAATATAATAAAAAAAATGCTTAGAATCCACAATACACGAAATATAAACAATAATCGCTGATCTAAGATCATAATTTGCACGTATTGGCAGCGTTGTTGGCACTTTTACAAACATTTAAAAT
Organism: Heliconius hermathena; assembly: GCA_013403705.1. NCBI lineage: Eukaryota > Metazoa > Arthropoda > Insecta > Lepidoptera > Nymphalidae > Heliconius > Heliconius hermathena. The sequence goes on along the minus strand of JAAIXJ010000717.1, from coordinate 474,876 downwards.
TAGACAGGTAACTGTGTCGAAAAAATAACCCATTTTACTATCAAATACTGTGTCTTCGCTATTCAATGTTATTTAAAAGAACGCAACTAGAGGGGTGAATAACAGTACGATTTCAACGTTCCCCTAAAATTTTGTATTGAATATATACTAGCGTGCGTGCTGAAATACTTACCCCGCGCGACATCGATGCGCGCGCCGGCGCTCGTGATTCAGTGTCCAATACGCAAGTTCGCATTTCATTGCAGCCGAGAGAAGTTTTCCACGCTAAAGGGCAGTTCAAGATCACTAGCATCGCCGGCTTTACTGTTTCAGTATATTACTAAAAAACATTTCGGTTTATCTAGTTTAAATATGGTGTGGAGCACTGTTTATGATGGCAAAACTGAGGTACGATTTTCTATTTTTGTTCCCGACTTTTTGTGACATGTTAGTTATTACGTATAATAGTTACGTTTAATTTATTCTATTCATAGCGAATTGACTAGCAAATTTTCAATAGTATTTCGTCGTATGTATTTGTATTATAATCGATTCTATTATAAATTTTTATTAAAGTAGAGTTTTTGCTAAAAATATGTATATTTCCTGAATTCTTGTAAATTATATACAACGAATGGTAACGAAATAATTCAGTTATAAAGTAAAAAGAGAGTACAATATCAATATAAATAATTTATGTTATTATTTTCATTATTGTTTTAATAATGTCATAAAATTATGACATATGGCCAGTGTTAACACATAGTGAAATTTATGACTTTTCAATACAGTCTACAATTGCAGAACATTTGAAAAAACAATAGTTATCACACACTCATGTCTATGGGTGTATAATGATAATAGAATGTAATATAATAAGTAACATAAGCATAACTCATTTATTTGTTTATTTATTATGTAATGTGCATTCTATCATCTACTTGATTTTATCGTGTTTCATTACTTATAAAATATAAATTTAAAATAAAAATTAAATAATTTAGTGAATAAATGTGTTGGTATTCATATTGATTATTAATAAATAGAGGCAGAAGATATTGCAATGCATTTAGATGTAAGTAAAGTATTTATGATTACAGTTCAATGCCAAATATATTAGCACCTGGCATTAAAGTATATTCTACTCTTTTGTATGGTTGATTACACTATGTAAATTAATTTCAGCATGAAAAGAGTTCACTTGTAAGATGTAACAAGTATAATAATTTAAACTTAATATGTTGTTATGGTGTAAATTATCTCTAGGGTAATGAATTTTAAAAGCTTAACAAATACAAAAAAAAATATATTTTTTTTTAAATGTATACGAATGTTAATGTAGTGGGATTAGAACTTGGTAGATTTCCAAGGGATCCCTTGAAAATCTACCAAGAAAGAAGGGTCCAAAAAAAATTTTTTTCTTTCCTAAGTGTGTAATACCATTTTAAAAAAATAAAAAATAGAGTATAAAGTTTAATGTTTTATTGTTTTTGCTTTTGTCAAGATTAATATGTTATTTTATACTTAAAAAGAAATTAGATAATATATCAAATTTTCTTGCATAAACTTTACCGATAAAGTAAACCTTGTAATAAAATTAGATATTTTAAATGTAAATTTTGTTCTAGACGGGTTCAGCAGACAAACCCAGCATGCAGCTGGCTGCTGCTGATGCCGGATCTCAACTTCAGCACATGTGTTCCTTAGATATTGATTCTAAGGCTTCATATGTGCGTCTATCTGGAATTATCTGTACCATTGGTAAATATTGTTTATGGTTTTATAAAAAAAAACAATGTTTATAGGCATATAAAGGAAATCTTAATATGAAATGAAGTAAACATTTTTTTTTACCTGAATATTCTTAAACCAGAGATTCTTGAAATATGATTGGTTGGTATCTAAGGCTCAAGTAGATGGTAATTTTACTTCAACTTTAATTATTTAAAAACTTTTATTTTGATCTTAGGACCCGCATCCCGCGAGGTGCCAATGCTAGAGAAAATGATGGAAACTGGCATGAATGTGGCACGTATGAACTTTTCTCATGGCTCCCATGAATACCACGCGGAGACCATTCGTAACTGTCGTGAAGCTGAAAAGAATTATAGTGCACGTCTTGGAGTGCCATTTTCCTTGGCCATTGCTTTGGACACTAAGGGTCCTGAGATTAGAACTGGGCTTTTGCAAGGTGTAAGTATTAATATACATATTTATTCTTATTCTCGATTGTGAAAGCATTTACCTCTCTCTACTGGCTTACTTATTCAATGATTTACGTACGTAACTTAACCAAATTAGTTCAGAAAAAAACAATTCTGTGCCTACTCCCAGGATTCTATAAATGTTTGAAAAAAAAACATTAACAATAAATGGAGTCGTGTCACAGCATCAAACTGCAAATGCGAAGGTTGTGATAACCAAATCCACAAGAGGGGAATGTATGCGGGATACGACGTTGTACCAAAAAAAAGTACTAAAACAACTAACATTGTCACCCAGGGTGGTTCAGCCGAAGTGGAACTAAAGAAAGGGGCAACTATCAAGTTAACCACCGACCCCGCGTACCAAGAAAGCGGCAACGCCGAGATAGTATTCGTGGACTACAAAAACATAACGAACGTCGTGAAGCCCGGAAACCGTATTTTTATTGATGACGGACTCATTTCCGTCATCTGTGAATCTGCGACGGCTGATGCCTTGATCTGTAACATTGAAAATGGAGGTATGTAGAATTTAAAGTAGAAATTGAATAGAACGAACTTTATTCTATAATTTTACTGTAATAATGACGATTACTATCGGCATTTACAGCACACTATTTCTAGTGCACTTGACTGACGTGACTGTAAACGTGACGTTTGTCAATTCGATTCCAATTTAGGAGAATGAAAAATATAATACGTTCATTTCTTTGCTATGGTAACGAGGTAAAAGCACGGTGTTGAATTCCGCCACTCAACACGCAATGCTTTGGGAATTCGGCAGGAAGTGAAGAATGAAAGTGTCTTATTATTGATACAGCATCAAGCTAAAAATAACATCGCCGCTTATACAATATTTTTCCACCAGGTATGCTGGGATCGAGGAAGGGTGTGAACCTCCCCGGTCTGCCCGTAGATTTGCCCGCTGTCTCCGAAAAAGACAAGTCAGATTTACTGTTTGGTGTAGAACAAGGAGTAAGTACATCATATACAAATACATATCCCAAAAAAGGCAATTGAGACTGGGAAAATATGCTTTAAATTTAAAGCAAGGTTCCCTATTCTCACCTTATATATGCGCTATACGTAGTGTTATTTTTCCCACGCGCCATCCAATTTTAAAACATTATGTCGGACTTTAACGCCGCGCTTTACTTACCAGTGCGGAAATTTTCCAAGTGGTGATCGAACCCACAACCATCCAGCTTAATAACAAGATGTTCACTGTGTTAAAATAATTTTTATCACAAGTCTAATAACTTATATATATATATATATANATATATATATATATATATATATATATATATATATATATATATATATATATATATATATATATATATAAATCGATCACCATATTTACCACTGGAACTTTGTATTTGTGTTGTTTTGAGTATAAAAGTTTTATAATAAAACTATATATTATTAAAAAGAATACTGTATCCATTTTGTATACATTCTTTGTCGCTAAGTTTGTATGCACTTCCTCTATGCGTGCTGTATATTGCCTGATTGTGTGTTATCGGTTAATAAAATTATCAGTAATTTGATATAGCGATATAAAAATCCCACATATACTCGTATATTCTGAGACGTCACTTATTTATATAAATATTTTGAATAATATATTTTTTAATATTTTGACTAAAGTTGACGACGACGACTATGATTTAGTCATAGTCATATTTAGTATTTACCTTTAGAACTCACAGCCTAAATTGTTTTTCTTTCTCGCTAACAAAGTTTGGCGATAGGTTTAAATGTAAAATAAAAATCTCCCTCATGTAACAGAGTAGGCAGAGTTAGCCTAGCTAACACACTGCTCTCCACTTTCCGGATTTTGTGACAGAACCTATTGGCATTGCGTTTTTAGTGACAGAACCTAACGCCGCGCTTTGCCTCTACACCGTGGTGAAGAAATGAAAATACTAAATATTACATTTCCTGTAGTGTGTATCGGACCCACAATCTGTCGCGTTTTCAGCTACACGCTTCTACCCCCTGCACCACGAATGGCTCGCATTTTCTGTAAGATAATTGATAACTATAGAAAAACTAATATTAATAATTGGCATATCGCGTGAGGTCAATCAAGTTCGAGTACCCACGAAGGAAGTATACAGATATAAACACGTGATTATAACATGTTCTCATATCAAAACATTTCATAAAAGTGATTTATTGCTACTATTACAAGAAACAAGCAGAATATGATAGCTAAGTTGCATATCTCATTTCATTCTCGTTACACGTTTTGTTTAATTACAATGAAGTCACAATATAGTCGTAGTAACAAGTATTTTACAGAATAATGGAGTTGTTAAGTAAATGCGACAGACTATGGGTTCTTTTCTTGATTCGATCCACTCGAAATGAAATAAATAATTTAATATTTTTATTTCTTGGTATTGAGTTCGGCCAATCAACACGCACTGCCTCAGTAGGAAAGTGGATATCAGAAGTGTCTTAATGAACGTCTTAATGTTTTTAAACTGGGTTCTCAGGTTCCTTCTGCCTACCCTGCTAAGTGCGGGATATAGCGTGAAGCTAATTACAAAAAAAAAAAACAAGGGCAATGATCCTTAAGCCAAATCAAGTTTCTACCAATTCATCATAGAAGTATGAAATATTGATTAAAATATTGTGTTTAGGTAAAATTAAATAAAAATAAATCCAATAACTTAATCATACACAAAAAAACCATTCAAACATATTTTTTTTTATTTATAACAAACAAAAACTCGATATATCCAGTTTATCATATTTATAGCGGTATTTGTATATCTATCATACTAGTTAAAGACATTATCATGTGAAATTGTGAACTTATCACGAGCTATCAGTATTCGTCACTCGTTAGGAAATGTTACCTGGCCTCGCATGCATTCTTGACTTTCAAAATCCTATATTTAAAGGCACTTACGACTATCTATTAATATCAACACAGATTACGAATTTAAATCTTGATTTTAGCTAGTTTCACATACAGGGTGGAAGTGTCAGCACCACTTTAAATGAAACCACAGTTTTAACAACCCTACTCTATAAAAGCCTAATACAATTATTTTTTTTTTCCAAAAATGAAAAAGTTATTTTTTCAAACAAAATAAATAATAGAATTATTGTTGTGATATAAAACGCCATTTGTCAAGTACGCACGCACACAAACCTGCCAAAGGGAAACCGCCGCATACGCCTCATTCCGAAATCGAGTTGCAGGTATTGGCGGCAAAGTTCAAAGTGGCTTAACCTTTAGTAGTATTTTTGTAGTAGTATATGTTTACGTTATTGGTATCTATGCGTAACTGCGTCACACGAAATACAGGTATGGATAAACATCGTGAAATGAAAAAAAAAATCCTGCGTCTAAGCTGTTGAGGTATCTTTAGGTATGGCCTTAAAATATTTTACCCTATATGCTGTTCCCGTAAAAGGAGCGTTGACACTTCCGTCCTGTATAATTTCTATAGACGTATAACAAAAATGTACCATTCTTCTATATGAAAATATTAGAGAGGAATACCTGTGTAGTATACTAAAGAGCACTAAAGTGCACTGGGAACATGTACACTAAAATCGTGATTTTTTTTTTAGATTATTAGTGTATTTTATACTACTATTGTTATTTTGTTTTTAATCGACTGAACTTATATTTTTTTTAATTATAAAATGAGGTGGTCATGATCTTGACCTCATCAATAATTATATTATATTTATATATAGCTTATATGAAATATAGTTAATCTATTTAAATATGTAATAAAATACTTTATTACATTTAAATAGATTCGCTCTGATGTCGAGGCAAAGCGCGGTGCTGAGTTCCGCCACTCATCACGCAATACCTCAGGAACTCGGCAGAAAGTGGGGAACAGAGTGTCTTAACACTAGGTTCCCTCTGCCGTGTGCGGGATACGGCGTGAAGCTGATTATTTTTTTTTTTATAAAATATTTTAACGCATATTTTATTTAGGTGGACATGATCTTCGCATCATTCATCCGTAACGGCGCGGCGCTGGTGGAGATTCGCGGCATTCTCGGCGAGAAGGGCAAGAACATCAAGATCATATCTAAAATAGAGAATCATCAAGGCATGGTCAATTTGGATGAGATCATTGCTGTAAGTATATTTTTAAACTAAAATTTATTAAACTAAAATTTATATAATACCTTAAATAAAAAGAAGTTCTCTGTTTGACCTTCGCGTTCGGTTGAACTGACTTTCGATGCGGTTTTCAGAAAAGTATTTGTTACACTTAGGGGGAACTTTGATGTTTTAACCGATTTCAAAATAAGATTCACTTTGAAAAAAAATTGAAATATTGTGGCACCCTAAAGCTTACATCTTAAAAGATTTGTATAACATTGTCTTCATTTTTATTTTGTTACTGTTTGCTAACGTTATTATTGATTTGTATTAGGTAATTTAATTTTATCAATTTGATATCAAAAATGTGTCAGATTATATAAAGTGATGATGATAAGTATTGACGTACGTATTTACATAATATGCCTATGATTGATATATTGATATTTGATTAAGGTAATACAATTATGGTTATATCTAATATATATATTTTTAGTTTAATCAAACATCAATATATCAATCAAAGTTTATACATAAGATTGACATCGTATCACTATATTGAAAAAAGTGAAAAATCTATAGTTTTCCACACAATGACCTTTATTTAACCTCTACAAATATGTCAGGGACACACCGTAAGCATTCTCTTGAATATGCATTACGTGAGTCCATGTCGTTTTTTAGCACTCTGCATAAAAAAGTACCGTTTATGTTATGTTATGTTTATGGAACATAACAGTGAAATATTGTTGTAATGATTACTCATTACAACAATATTTCACTGTTGTAATAGATGAATTAAAATTCATACCGTTTTCAGTTTTTAATTTAAAAAGAAATGATTTCATAATTATTTCTGGTGTGAAATTAAATTTAAAAAATAAATTATAATTTCTTAAAAACATTTCTATCCTAGCGAGATATAGATTATAAGAATTCATAAATAGTATAATAGTACTTATAAACAATTCATAAATAGTATTTACATAATATCTTTAGAGTGTCAAATGACTACAAATCTTATAACAGGAGGTATTATTTATTTGACTTTGATCTAATTGACCTCTTCTACCTTTTATAAATGCATCGAATGTCTTAAAGTACAGTGCTGTCGACGAGTCGGGGACGCCCTGAACTTAGGCTTTCTGAACTGTTGCACATTGTTCTTTCGGGAAGAAAATAATCAAAAGAAAAAAAATGCCAATATCATATCTGCGCTGCGGCCATCTGCAGCTAACTTCACGGCGGCCACGACTCGTCGACCGTCGGTTTTCTACTAAAATCTAGATGCATCTAGATTTGCATATTCTATAACAACTAAGCAATTTAGATCATTATTGAAAGGATGCGAACAATTCGCTGAATAAACAGGTCATATGATTCCTTGAAGTTGAACTTTGCACTCAATTTATTGTTCAGATTGTCATCGTTATAGTTTTTGTATTGAATTACTTAATTATAATTTTCATATGTATGCAATTTAGGCGGCTTTATTTATTGCACCTGAGATATTCGACATTTTAAGATATAATATAATTTAATTTCTAATCTTGTTTTTATAAAGATTGTATGATCTTGTATTTGACTTCATAACTTTGAATAAATATATTATTATAGCTTTAGCTATTGACTTTGAAAATCAAAATATTTTCTAATAGAAATGTTATTGTATACATATATATTATGTGTATACGATTAATTTAGATAAATAAATTTGAATGATATAATGGGATGCTTAGTACAATAAAAGCAAGCATATTATCAACCTTTAATAGAAAAAATAATAATTTTAAAATGTTAACTCTTAGATGATCAAGTGAATTTCACCCGACTGAGAATAGGAGCACAAATTTTGATCTATAGCCTCCCCATAGGCCAACATATTTGTTAATAAATGATTTGTCAACATATTAAAATTTAAAATATATTACTATCAGAGCATTTATAATACAAAAACTTTAAAATTTTTGTATCTATAGGCCTCCGACGGCATTATGGTGGCTCGTGGAGATCTGGGTATCGAAATCCCTCCAGAGAAAGTGTTCCTCGCACAAAAGACAATGATCGCACGCTGCAACAAGGTAATTTGTATTTAATATATTTTTTTTATTTTAAGTCCAGTCCAGTCGTGGCACAGATTCATTTCATTCATTCAGATTCTCTAACCAAGGAAAGGAAATATTTATATAAATTTATTTCTTCGCTCTGGTGTCGAGGCAAAGCGCAGCGTTAAGTTCCGCCACTCTCCATACGCAATGCCTCCAAGATACGGCGGAAAGTGGAGAACGGAGCATCTTAACACTAGGTTCCCTCTGCCTACCCTGCTGTGTGCGAGATACAGCAGCGTGCATCTGTTTTTTGTTATTTTAAGTATTAAATAATTATATAGGTTTGATTTGCGCTTTGAATGAATATTCATAATTATTATAAGCATAAGTGAATATAAAGACTTTTTCTTATACTACAATAAATATATCAATGTTTAATTTACTGAAAAAATAATCACAAATAAAATAATTAATATAATCCACAGGTCGGCAAACCAGTAATATGCGCCACACAAATGTTAGAATCAATGGTAAAGAAGCCCCGACCTACCCGCGCTGAGACATCTGATGTAGCAAACGCCATATTGGATGGAGCCGATTGTGTGATGTTGTCAGGAGAGACCGCTAAGGGGGATTACCCGTTAGAGTGCGTACTCACTATGGCCAATATTTGTAAGGAGGCTGAGGCTGCTATCTGGCATAGACAGCTGTTTATTGATCTTAGCGCTCAGGTATTTTATTATTTTCTTTGATTTAAGTACGTATATGCCTCCTTTAATTTTTGGAATTATCAAATATAAATAGAATAATTCCGACAACATGTTATTTTTTGCTTTTTTTTATATAATATATAATAAATGATGTGCCAACATTCGACATTGAGTATATTAAAAATATTACACAGAAGCCAAAAATATTACTATTATTGTAGACACAACTTTTCATTGTATATATGATTTTTTTGATACTTTTCAGGTTAAATCTCTCGAACCAGCGCAATCTGTGGCCATAGCAGCTGTAGAAGCGTCATCCAAATGTATGGCATCCGCCATTGTAGTGATAACTACATCTGGTCGTTCGGCACATCTGCTAAGCCAGTACCGCCCTAGGTGTCCCATCATAGCTGTTACCCGTCAGCCGCAAACTGCTCGTCAGGCACATCTCTTTAGGGGCCTATTGCCCATTGTTTATCAAGGTAGATATGGCAAGTTCTCTTAAAATATATTTTTTAATCAGCTTCAAAAAAATTACGATATTAGCGTTATTTAATATTCGGCTTTACCGACTAAACGCCGACTTGGTTGACTTTCTTTATTAATTTATAAAATCAATAATACTTTAATCTACGACGAAATAAAATGTGTTTATGTATGTCTTCTATGATATTCCCTCCCTCTCCTACTCTGTTATATTGGACAAATCGTGAACTTGCTTTTTTTATCAACATAATTTTTATACTAACAGAAACTTTTTTAATTTCACAGAAAGCCCCGCCAGCGATTGGCTGAAAGATGTAGACAACCGTGTCCAATATGGTCTGAAATTTGGACGCGCTCGTGGATTCCTCAACACTGGGGACAATGTGGTGGTCGTCACTGGATGGAAACAGGGATCCGGATACACTAATACTATTCGTATTATGTAAGTTTATTGAATGTTTTTTTTTTATTTAATTTTGTATTAAAGGGTTAATTGTTTTATGAAGGTCTAATCTAAAGCGCTATGCGATAGCGCCGTATTATTACCTCCCTAAAGGTCAGTAATCAAATTTAATACTACAGAAAAGAATATAGAACTGAGTAATACATATAATGTAATAAAATATACGTAATTCCTAGTGTACAAAACATTTTAACTAACTATAAAAAAATAAGATAAAGAATAAACTGGAATTAAGACTGATTGAATTTCATGCGGGAACCATTTTATTAAATAATAAAAGAGTATTATTTATTTTTTATGAAATAGACAACTGTTAGATTTTTTTTGAGGCGACAACATTCGACTTAATAAAAAAATATTTTGAATTTACTGTTTTAGGATTATATAAATAGATATATAATATTTAAGTATAAAATGACTTCATTGTATTCTTTCTTTCAATAGTAATATAGAAAATATTTATTGTGAATGTAAAAAAATCTATATATATATTCATTTCTCTGCTCTGGTGTCGAAGCAAAGCGACGTTCACTCAACACCCAATGTCTCAAAAATTCAGCGATAAGTGGGGAACGAAGTGTCTTAACACTAGATCCTTTCTGCCTACTTTTGCTATATTTCAGGATACAGAGTGAATTTGAAAAAAATATATTATTAATATACAAAAATCTAAATGTACCATTTTTTTCAGCCAAGTTGAATAAACACGAAACCCTGAAGCGATATTCCTAAGAAGTATTAATTAAAACATACTAGCAGAGGATCAAGTGTTGCGAGATTATTATATCTAATACAACCAGTGATATATGTATAAAATATAAATGTGTATCAACTTACAAGAAATTTTAAATCTAGTACTAGGTTTAACACTATTTATTTTAATATGGATTAGTGAGAAAGTTAAATGTAAAAAATTAAATAAAATTCTAAAATGTATGTTGTTTTTTATTCCGTAGAGATGTTTCCTCAGATATATTAAAGACACATTTAAAGTATATGTAATACTAATATACGATTGGAAAAAATGGGGCCGTTGTGGCGCAGGAGCAGAAGCGTGCGGCTGTGAACGCGACGGTTGTGGGTTCGATTCTCACTAGTGGAAATGAAATAATTAATAATTTTATTTTCCTCGGTCTGGTAACAATTCAAAGCTCGGTGTTGTGTTCCGCCGCTCGAATCGAATCGGCTGAATGTGGGGAAAAAGTGTCTTAACACTAGGTTCACTCTCTCTACCCTGCTACGTGTGGGATACTGCATTGTTGTCTTGCTTACACATATACAAATAAAATATGTATACAAAAGTTATGAAGTTGAAAATATATTTGTATAGTATTTTTTTTTTACTTGGCTTCATGCCCCTTTGCCTTCCTGTCTATCCCGGCCCGGGAACCCAGTGTTAAGACTTACCGCGCCGCGTTTTGTCTTGTTATTGGAGAAAAGAAATGAGGAAGAAAAATAATTTGCTTTTCCGAGTGGATATCGAACCCATAACCATCGCATTTATAGGCATACGTTGTGTCTATGATGGCCTATGGATTTTACTTGTCGTAAATCAAATTCGTTACTAGTGTACTTCTTTTGACCTTATCGTAAAACTTGGCAAGAGTAAGAGACAAATATTATAATAGTATAATATCTTTTTTAAATACAAAATTCAAATTTTTACACTTTGAACTTAGTAAAATGTTCAAAGTTATTAATAAATCATTAATAACGTTGCCATTAAAGTAATATGCGTTAAAGATTTATTCTTTATTATTATTTTTTAAATATTTATTCTATGGAATCAATTAACTGTGAGCTATAAAGTAAATAAAAAATAGTTCTATAGCTTAAAGTGTTCACTTAAAAAAATTGTTAGCATAAATTAAATCTTTTATATGCTGTATCTGTGTTCAAAAGGGATATCTGTTTATGAGATAAGCAACCACAAAGATGATAAAAAGTTGAGCCTCACGTGTAGACTTAGCATTACATTTTTGTTACTGGCAGTTACAGTGGCAATAAATATTCCTTTGTGTAGTCAAAAATGTCAAAACCGCCATCTTGAATAAAATTTCACAATGGCAAAAAGTGATATTCCAAATAAAAATTAAATCTTCTTATAAACAATCAACATTTTCAATAACCGAATTTAAATTATTGTGCGTATTTTTAAAGTGAAAATTATTTTAAATTTATTAAAATTTATTACTTTTATATTTTTAAAAGATCACCAATAAAGCAAATCAGCTGTTATCCGTCAATCGATGTCAACAAAATTACATAATTTTGTTTGGAAAACAGTAAACTTAATATTTTTGAGTGTTTTGTAAAAATGTTTTGATAATCATATTGGTATATTTTTATGACTTTCCTTAGAATGTAGCCAAACGATACGATTATGGATCGCAATAATATAATTGAATGCGGCGGTTTTTATTTTATACACAATTTTGACTCGGGAAATTTGGGACATGTTGAACGTGTGCCTACTGAATTTATCTGTAAGTTTATACAATAATTTAGTACTATATTTAAAAATTGATAAGAAACAATTATGATCAGTGGATTGATTGATGGATATTATAATCATACAATAAATGGTTAAAGAGCCTAATGAAATGAATGTTTGGTAAATAAGTTATTATTTATTATTATTATTGTAGCGCCAACTGTAAACCCCAAGACAAATGTAGCAGAAACTCCAGACTATGAATTTAATCTATGGACACGGCCTGATTGTGCAGGGACTGAATTTGAAAATGGAAACCGCACTTGGTTTTATTTTGGTGTTCAAGCTAGTGAACCTAATATGCAGGTACTACTGATAAAACTGGTACTTTATTTAATTGTGAGTAAGTAATTAATGAATAAATATATTATTTATTATTAAAGGTGCGGCTTAACCTAATTAACTTAAATAAACAAGGCAAAATGTACAATCAAGGTATGGCACCTGTTACTAGGACATTGCCAGGAAAACCTCACTGGGAAAGAATAAGGGATAGGCCAGTACATTCTGTAAGTAACTTTAGTGAGACTTTAAATATTTATTTAATTTAATGGGCAAATTAATAAAATCTATTATAAATTAAAATATAATTTCTTCACAGACTGATGACAACACATTTACACTGAGTTTTCGATATAAAACTTCAGAAAATCTTAAGGCTACAACCTTTTTTGCTTTTACTTATCCATATTCATATGCGGAATTACAAATAGCTCTTAACACCATTGATCTAAAAATGCTTCCTCTGCCGGCATCTCAAACACCTGATGATATTTATTACTGTAGAGAATGTTTGATTTATTCTTTAGAAGGTAAATATTTAGTTATTTTTATTTTCTTATATTCCAATATCTTGATGTCTTTTTTTATATAAAATCAGATTTAAAACTTTTTTTATATGAAAATTGCAACATAGATGTATTATGTGAACTATTATTTATCATATTTAACCTACATGTAATAATTAATTATGTCTTAAATGTGACAATCAGAATGTGCAACATAGATATATTAAGTTTATAAGATTTTCAAAAAAAAAAAAATTTTGTGGAAATCAAACCACACCTCCATTCATTTACTAGCCAATAGCTCTACCCAAGTAATCTATATGTTCTTATAGTGCTACATTAAAGTTATTATACAGTTGTTAAATAATAAAAATATTGTAATAACAAAAAAAATAATATTGCATAGGTACTTGTTATTTGGGAAAAAAAGTTATAATCATATTAAATTATTTATTTACTTTCTTAAAATAATGTAGAGGCACAAACAGACTGTAAACCGACAGGTTGTGGGTTCAATCCCCATTCGAGGAACTGAAATATTTAATATTTTCATTTCTTCGCTTTAGTGTCGAAACAAAGAGCGGCGTTGAGTTCCACCACTCAAAATGCAATGCCTCCAGAATTCGGCGGAAAATCAGGAAAATGTCTTAGCACTAGGTTTGCTCTGCCTACACTGCTGTGTGCGGAATACAGTGTAAAGCTGATGTATTTTTTTTTAAATAATCTGGTGATATTACTAATATATTGTATATTAAATTAAAGGAAGGCGTGTAGATTTATTAACAATCACATCACACCATGGTATTACATCTGAAAGAGAAGATAGATTAAAAAGCCTCTTCCCAGAGAACCAAGAGAGACCATTTAAGTTCCAGAATAAAAAGGTATTTCATTTTAAAATTTTACTTACATTATAAAATGTTTAAAAAACTTTAGTGTGCATACATTTTTTATAAAAAAATATGTATTAACAGTCAATTTTGTCAATGTTATTGTAAGATCAAATCCCAGTTTGGAGAGTCTTTACTTATTAAAAACATATCTCTTTTGGTGCACTAAAACATTTATATACTGTTGGCTAGCATGAGCTATCTTTCTAGTTTCTTTCTATATACTCTACAATGAATGTAAGAAAAAATATATAAATTCAATTTTTTTTATGAAATTGTAATTAAGAAATTAGTAAAAAAAATTGTAATTAAGAAATAATAAAAATGCTACTAAAAATTAGATTCATAATTTAATATTTGTAAATTTATAAAGACAATATAATTCCATTAATGATTTTGTTACTAGGTTATATTTATATCAGCACGAGTTCATCCAGGTGAAACCCCATCTAGTTTTGTGTTCAATGGCTTCTTAAATCTACTTCTAACGAGGAATGACCCTATCGCTATGCACTTAAGAAAACTATACGTATTTAAAATGATACCATTTCTAAATCCCGATGGAGTCGCCCGCGGCCATTACAGAACTGATACAAGAGGTGTTAATTTAAATAGAGTTTATTTGAATCCATCTCTCATATATCATCCAACGGTGTTTGCTTCTAGGGCCCTTATTAGGTAAGTGAAATTTTAATTATTACTTAGATTACTTTGTTTTTTATTATAGTAATTGTGAATTCGATTTTGAAAATAAATATCTCGTTTTAAACAATAAATAATAATATATACAGTGTTTTTGTCTTCACCACTTTAAATGAAAGTACGATTTTAACTACTCTGTAAACGCCTAATACAATTAAAAGAGATTTTGCCTCGTGAGAAGAAAGTGTTTTTTTTAACAAAATAATTAGTAAAATTATTAGTTAAGAAAGACGTACACAGACACAAACCTATCAAAGCGACAACATCACACACGCCTCATTCAGGAAATCGGATCGTTAGTTATGGCGGTGAAGTGAAACGTTGTTTAGGTTTATTATAGAAGATTGCGCAAAATAAAACGAGAGATATAGCTTTCTCGATGGTTTTTTTAAGAATGAATAGCGGTAGATCGGCCACGTTTAGTAGTAGGTATTAGTTATTGTTGTAGTAGGTGTTTACGTTATTGGTATCCTAAACTGCGGCTCATAAACTACGTCACACGTTATACAGTATGGATAAAAATCGTGAAATTGAAAAAAAACCGACGTCTAAACTACTAATGAATCTTGATTATTTTTTGTAGGTATGGATTTGAAGTATTCTCCCCTTTATGCTATTCCTGTAAAATGGGCGCAGACGCTTCCACCTTGTATATTATCTTTTTGATGTATATATATTTCTAATCGGCTTAATCCCAAACTCGCGGAAGAGCGATCCACCCGATCCTGAAGAAACCTGCTAATGAGACGAGACTTAATATTTAATTATTTTATTATATATTTAATTTGGTTATTTATACGCAACAAAACAAACGCGGAAAATAATTTTACAATTGCATTTGTAGCGAATAAATTTAAGACGCGTTGTTATAGTTGTCTACAAATAATATTTATAAATAATATTAAATTTTGTGCCACACATATTCATTGCTATGCAGATGGATAGCACAGTGGACGCTATTTACTCCGACCGCGCAAGTCTTTCTCGGGAAAACGTCGATCAGTGCGGAAATAAACTTGTGTCTTCAGTTGAGGCATCTCTTGGGAATGTTTTTCCATGGGGAAAGGAAACTTGGTTAAATTCAATCCTAAGAAGACACAAGTTTGCGCGTTGACCACTAAAAAAAACCCAATTTGTCGTATGGCTAGTCTTCCAAAACACTCCCATTATAGCCGCGTCCAGTATCACCACATTGGGACTTAGCGTTTCGAGTGACTGCCAGTATCGCGATCATCAGGAAAGCAAGACCAAATAGGCCTCAAAGAAACTGGGGGTCATCTGGGGGGGTATAGGGCCCAGCTTCGGCCTCATATGGAGTACTTGTCTCATTTCTCTGGGTTGATGCACCCCAGCCGTACACATTGGCTTTGCGTAGAGATAACTCCTCGCTGCGTTCTCTACCGCATTTATCATGGAGAGTGTTATGGAGAACTCTTTGATCTGTTACCTGCCGCCGAATTCTTTAACCGCAGAGTACGTTATAAACTCAAGTACCATCCACACCATCTGTATACGTGGCACTCCAATACTGTGCGATTTCTTAGGAACTTCCATCCACGCGCCACGCAACTGTGGAATGGCCTACCTGTGGCAGTGTTTCCAGGTCGATACGACCTTGGTACAAAAATAACTTAGTTGGAAAAAATGTATAAAAAAATCTGTGTTTTTTTATATAGCAGTGGGTGATTAAGAATATCGTGTAGTCTGTTAACTGTAAAGTTTTATAACATTACGGGAAGCGAGCGGGACTTGGAGAGAACAAGGAAGGGGAAGACTTTTTAAATATAGATAAAATTAAGCTATCATATAATATAATTTCCAACTAAACCCGTAGGATTGCGTTGAAATCCCTATTGTGGCAACAATGTTTGTTTCGAAGTAGATTCTCGCTACAAATTTCAGTATTAGCGGAAAATCGGTTATAAAAAAATAATTGTGTAACATTTTGTAGGTATTACCATTTTGGATGTGAGAAAGAAGAAGATATCTGTGAAGACAGCAAGAGTCTCACATCTTGCAGTATTCCCAATATCAACGAAGGTGCTGAGGTGAGCTTTTTGTAGTGTTATCTTCTTTTAAAAAGGATTAAAATGAAATTTAATTGTAACGTCCAGCGAATTATATTTAGATTAAATACATATTGTCAGTTGCTATAATATATATGTTATATATGTACATGCTGTGACTAGGGTTGCCTACATTTCGTGGGCGATCTATAATATTTTTTAAAATAAGCAATACAAAATGTAGAACACTGCAACCAATAATTGCAACCATTTTAGGAATATACTATTAAATAAATATATTTATATAATATTAGGACCTTGAATAAGTTGCTGCTGTTTTTTGAAAGATAGCGTTGCGGCACTCTGTGCATGGAAATTCGTACGGTAACGAATCACCAAAGTAGTACTATATGTAACCTCGAATTATAGTAGAATAGTGTCAACTACAGTGTACAGTTACTACAGTGTCAACTATATATTTATTTTCTCTTTGTGAAAATGTGTACTTTTGTGCCAAATAAAGTGTTTTTGCGGGGAATTTTATTGCACTGCTTTATTCAGAAAAAATCTGCAGCAGAAGCACACAGAATTCTCGTTGAGACAATGCTTTGTCGAATACAACGTGCAGAGACTGGTTTAGGCGCTTCAAAAGTAATGATTTTGACCTTGAAGACAAAGAGCGTTCTGGAGCACCGACAAAATTTGAAGACAGAATTGGAGGCATTGCTTGAAGAAGATCCATGTCAGACGTTAGTAGAGCTCGGGAAAACGTTACAAGTAGATGCGTCAACAGTTTCAAAACGTTTAAAAGCGTTAGGAATGATCCAAAAGCAAGGGCATTGGGTGCCGTATGAGTTGAAGCCGAGAGACGTAGAACGACGTTTTCTCATGTGTGAATTGTTGCTTCAACGGCAAAAGAGAAAAGGTTTTCTGCACCGTATCGTCACTGGGGATGAAAAGTGGATTCACTACGACAATCCAAAGCGAAAAAAATCGTGGGGCATGCCGGGTCACGCATCAACATCGTCGCCAAAACCAAATATCCATGGTTCTAAGCTTCTTCTCTGCATTTGGTGGGATCAGCAGGGCGTAATTTATTATGAGCTGCTTAAACCTAATGAAACTATCACGGGAGCTCGCTATCGACTTCAGTTGATGCGTTTGAGTCGCGCTCTGAAAGAAAAGCGGCCACTATACGAGCAGAGACACGACAAAGTGATTTTATTACATGATAATGCTCGGCCACATGTGGCAAAACCAGTCAAAACTTACCTGGAAACACTTCAATGGGAAGTTCTACCCCACCCGCCGTATTCACCGGACATAGCCCCCTCCGATTACCACTTGTTTCGGTCGATGGCGCACGGTTTAAGCGAGCAGCGCTTCCATTCTTTTGAAGAAGCCGAAAAATGGCTTGATTCCTGGATTGCCTCGAAAGATGAGTCGTTTTTCCGACGGGGGATTCAATTGCTACCAGAGAGATGGGAGAAAGTGGTCTCTAATGATGGACAAGACTTTGAGTAATGTCATTGTAAGCATTATATTTTAAATATTTTTTTAAAAAAAAAAGCGATAACTTATTCAAGGACCTAATATATCAGTCATTTTTGTGAAATTATACTTTTTGCATCTCATCTTTGTGTGCTTAAATGTTGTCTTATTCAAGTATTAAAGTATGGAAATAAAGAGCTCATATTTTTTATATTTTTAAAGTGTTATTCCACATTTAGAAAACAAAAATACTTTTTAGAAAACGTATAAATTCTCATCAATCTACGTGGAAATTCTTATACGCTTGTTTGGCAGTTCTCCTAAAATTGTTATTTTTAACCAAAAATTATGTCTTTTTTAAAACCAGCGTGTAAAGCCGTAATTTTGCTGTGAGATTTAAGCTTGGACATTATAATGCACGTTTATTGAAGTGGCATCTATGAACAACCCCTATTTATTTTATAAATGGAATTTTTAAAAAATGTGTTAAATCGGACAATGACGATTAGTGTAGAATAATGATAAGCAACTGGAGAAAAATGATGCTGTGGTACCAACAATGATTCTTTACAACAGAATTGAAATTAAATACTTACTTATTTAGCTTCACGCTGTAATACTAGTGGGAAAGTCAGAGAGAACGGAACCCCAAACGCTACGGTCTCTATATACCTCTTTCACCTCGTCCACTATCATCAACTTTTCATACATGCCATCTGGGGCGTCCTCATCCTTTTTACGTGATTTTTCCCCTTTATTATCTTTGATGCTATATTTTCGAAGGTCTATCTTTATTACTGCTCACTTTTTCTTCATTAATCTTTTTTGTTATTCCTTCATCATCAATCCATTTGCACGTTCTATTATATTATCACCGTGAAAAGTATGATTGACTTATTCATAGCGGATCAGTATATTTAAGGTTAAGTTGTGGACAGACGAGTGCTTAGGATGCTATCTTGGGAACAGACCAATATGTAATCGTTGCTATAATAAGGAGTCTGTTTCATTTTGATTTACGAGACGTCCAAACTTGGAGTCGAATTATCGCATAAGAAGCTGGAAGTTTTAAGATCCATCGATCAAAGAGGAATAAGTACTTCCAAAATATTAGACATCTTTGAAACAGAAAACGGAACTCGTTAGGATCATAAGGCCTCAGATAAATCTTTTCAAAAAAGTAAAAGGATATGCTACGAAGGTACCAAACGAAAGTACTGATAAGGATGAAGCTTGAAAGTTCTGAGAAAGAAAGAAATAAAATGTTAACGAGCAATTTTAGTAATTCCTAAGGTTGTTTATTAATTTGCCACACATTTTACAGCAGTGAGCAGGTCGCAGGAGGTCCTAAACCAAGAATGTTTTGTTAGATGTTTGATAAAAGTATAAAATATTTTGGGAGACTACCTCGGTACAATACTTTAATCGTTCCCCTTGTTGTAAAGTCTGTGACACAAAGTGACATGCGAGGGAAAATTTCCTTCCCAAGGAAAGAAAGACGAGAGCCTATTCTTTCATTTGAAAGAAATGACGCACAAGCTTATTGCTGCCGATAACAGAATTAGCTGTGCCTTAGATGCATTGGTGAGACCGTGAAATAACAGAATAGTTGCACGTTTAGTAACACTGTGCAATGCTGACGAACGACGCTGATATACGGCAGCAAAACGTAGATGTTGCAAAAGAAGAATGAAAGAAACGTACGATATGTAACATTAAATCCTTCGTAACTAGTTATGTAAAATTTCTTAAATTGTATGGGTTGCCGAAAATACACAATAAGACTAAACTGACTGTATCTTCAATAGTTAGCCAAATCGGTACGCCGAGGTATAAACTCAACATGCCATGGACTCTTACCATTTTGTTTGTGGGCTGAAAGATCTTAAGTTAGCTAACAAAGAAACCATACTCACATACTTCAATAGTGAATCTTACCCACGTTTATCTACCATTGGCAAATCTTTATTTCAAAGAGCCTACCAATTCTGCGACGCTGTACACCTAGGGGACGAGCTTTGATGGGTGAAGAATGCCTTTCATCAGAGCAAGATGCCTACTCCCCTCCAGCGTTATCAGAAGACCCTCAGTAGAAAGACAACCGGGACTTCTATCATATGTAAAACAACTTTTGAAACAGACAGAATTGCAACATTTTAAGAGCATTGTAAGAGAAAAGCTTCCATTAAAACTATATTTAAGTCTAACAAGAAAGTAAATCCAATTCTTAAGACCAGTGAAACGTAATTTACCTCTGCAGTGTGTAGAGCTATAAAAACTAGATAGTAACTGAGATTTAAAATAAATTGTTCAAAAAAGGGGAAGCATCGGTATTGGGGGAATGTTCGATGTCAAGAATGGACATGCATCGAAGTCAGCTGCATCTCTAAAGAGCGGATAAACCTAACCATAATATCGGGTCTTATAAATCCCAAACCCTCGCTCGGGAGAAAAGATAAGAAACAGAGGTCACGAAAAAACATGGCATTTGTTAAGAGATTGACGAGTGGTAACAGTTGATAAAATAAAACATACAGAGAGTAGAGCTGTTGGCACTCTGTTCTCTCTGACTACCCCGCTAGGGATAAAGTGAGATGTAAAAAATAAAGAATAATAAAAAAAATAAATAAAAACAACTAAAGAATATCAATAGAAATCGTTAAATTTTAGATCTATTTTATTAACTCTAAATATAAAATTTAAGTTGAAGTGGCTTATTTTTGCTCTGTTCTTTATGCTAAAAACAGTAATATTATTTATAACGTTTCCATTACACTGAAACTAAATGCTAAGGAAGTGATACAGCAAGAAGATTCAGAAGAATAAAATCCGAGAAAAATTCACGAACAAAATTTATGTATTACGTAAATTTTTAGTCATAGCTGGTTTAAACATTAAAAATTCTTCACACGACCCATCAGTGAGTACTAGTACTATTAGAAATATGTCTAAGATTCAGGACTACAGCCTGAAATCAGACCCATTCGTCTACTCTAAAAGCTAATAATCATTGTCTTCGCCTACTTTTCTTCCAGCGTCATTGCCATCTTTTACAATTGTACTAGCAATGACGTCGCAACCAATGATGTTTTTACATAAAACACGTTGGAATTTTATGAAAAACTCATTCATAGTACGTGAAATTTGCTGGTTACAGATTTGTTCAAAATGACAATATAAGTATATATTAACGATTGCCGAAACATTTTTAATCTAAAAGTAGTAAATAAAGATATCAATGACGATTCATGTGCTAAAATTAGGAGAATCCAATTTACGACTTATTTATAAATTGTTAAAGCATCCGTGGCGGCAGTTGCACCGTCGGAAATTAAAGCTCTGCATGCTAACATTATTATAAGCCAAAATAAACACTACGTTAGATAACGTATTTTCGTGGCAATATTTAAAACAAAAGCTCGCTCGATCAATGACGCTATTTTTATGAACTTTTTTTGCGATCGATTTTTGTGTAGCTACACCTAAATTATAAGCACGTTTTATTATTAAAAACTTTAAGTATGTACTTATTTCATTAAAAATAGCAAATAAAATTAATATAGTTTAATTACGAATATTTTTGAAAAGAAATTAGCTAAGAACACACCAAATCTCCACGTAAAATATTCAATTTTTTGAAGGTTTTTCCTTAAAATATATTTTTGTATATACTAAATCATTAAACTTGTCTAGACGACTTGTTTATTATTTAGTTAAGTATTTAATATGATATTCATCTTATAAAAATTATTTACTATTAATGAGTAATCACAAGGAAATTGAAATTTGTGCGTTTTGGAGAACTGCCATGTTACAACTTGCTAACAACATAAATAATTTATGATATGAAACGATACGTTACGTTCATTTTTATACGATTTTTATACGTTTTCAACCCTAGCTCTAATCTCTTTTTACTATTCTTTTATCTGATACAAATGTGCTTTCTTTTATATCTTTTTCTACTTACTTTCACCTAATTAAGGTTAATAAAAATATATTTGGGGAACGGAGTGTCTTAACACTACGTTCCCTCTGCCTACCCTGCTGTGTGCGGGATACACCGTGAAGCTGATTATTAAAGATATATTTAATTAATTAAAGAAAATACTTTACTGCTTTTTATTTTTAATAAATATATTGTTTCTCAGTTAATAGAAACGAAAAAGAAAAAAGGCCTTCGGTCACCCATACACAAAAGTCGAGATAAAGCCCAAGCGAACAAGTCTTCCGCGGTCTTCAAGCACGTCTCGGTGGAAAGTTCTAGAGACCAAACACCGCTGAATCCGTTGAGTGGAGATGCAACGATTTTGGCTGAACAGGTATTACACTTTTTAATTAAGTGGATAGTGAATGATGTTAATTTTCACCAATTTTAGAGTTCTTGGATGGCAGAAAACGCCATTTTTTTGCCATTTGAAATATATCCTTATTGTGATTCTGATCAATTCTAATTCAAATCATCGTACATCGCATGTGTACATGTGAGATCATATGTGGATGTGAGATTACAGTGTGAATGTGAGATCACATGTGTACATGTGAAATTACGTGTGTCATGTGTCATAGAGAGCGAGTATTTACTTCCATTTGACCACGGAAGCTGCAGGTAAAAACTGATATTAATTTGTACCTATTTTTTTTACCTTATATGATTGATTAATATTCACATATTTATCAAAAAAAAATACCATCAAAATATTTATTACAGATTTTTTCATCCAAAATTCATTAATACTGTCGACGCACATTTGCATCGTTCATTGTTTATCAGAGTGTTACAATTTGTGTTCGAATATCGTATATTAAACGAGTTTTTAAGTGAAGCTCGATAAAAGATTAAATTAATATATCACAATCTACAATGTATTCTTAAATTGTGTCATGGTTCGGTGGTTTTTGATATGAAGGTACCAAACCTACGGTATTGTAGTGGCTTCAAATCTCTCATTTTGCCAAATTTTTTATACTTATGTTTGAAATGTAAATGTATGAATATGATGACGCCTCAGTCTCAAGTAACAGCGAAACGTTGAGTCTTGATGTTGCTGATGGCGAACACTGTATAAAAGAAGCTGAGAGTGCAATACGAAGTTTGGAATGTGGTAAGGCAGCGGGGGCTGGAGTTACTGCCGGGTTGATCAAATATAGTGGGCCTCGCGTCTTGGACTTGTTCTGGTTTTGCGTAATTTATTCTGGAAATCGGCGGAGGTCACAGACGATTGGCGAGGTGCAGTCATCGTGCCTTCGTATAAAGGCGAAGGTTCATAAATAGACTATGCAAGCCAATCGCTATCAGTTTAGCTAGCTTGAGTAATAAATGGCAGGTACTAGCGAGGATGTCACGATGTGAATGAAGAAGAACGTGCTTAGCTGGTTTGAGCACGTCGAAGGTGACCGGTAAGTGAGGTAGAGGGAGACCTCGGTTGACCTTCAAAAACACAGTATCAAAAATACTGCGTTTGGGGTTCCGCTCTCTCTGACTACCCCGCAAAAGATACAGCGTGAGGCTAAATTAGATTACATTTGTATAAGTACTTTGTATTTGAATGCAAATCTCGTATGATTCTCTGAAGTGTGTGTATGTTCACTGATTCTTAATTAGTTTTTGTATCGCTATGAACTATGAAAATCTAACGAGACTGAGGTGAATTTAAATGTTTATTTAGTAAAATTAAATTTACCTATTTTTTTTTCCAGGTGTATGACATGAAACTACAAGAAATGCCCTCACAAACTAGCGATTTGTCGTTAAGCCAATCGTACAATATAGAAGCTAGTTCATCCCTCCTTAACGAGAAAGTGCTAAAGACCTGCTTAGGATCCAACGTGCATCTCACAACTAGTGAAGATTTAAACATTCACGGGACTAATCCGTTAAAGCCTTTGAGGGATACGTTGAAAAATAGTATTAGTTTACTTATGGAGTCCACGTCGACCTCTGAGTGAGTGTGTGTTATAAGAATTCATATAAAGGTTTAATTTACGATTGCGAGAGTGGGTTTTTTTGAAATTGGTTGTCATTTGTTTGTATTATATAAATTAATTGTATTGTGGTTGTGGATTCGAATTCTAAGTTTTTGATGATGATTGTGATATTAACTTGAGTTTATTAATATTTCGAATTGATCTGATTGTTAAATTTCATTTCTATGCATTGTGTTCATTATAAACACAATATCTAATTTTAAATAAGTTTTTATACTGCATTCCACTATTTAAAAATACTCATAATAAATGATAATAAATAAAATATAATTAATAATAAATTATAGATAAAATATAATAGATTTATTAAAGTTTCGGGAAGGGGACCTGAGGGGGATCCTAGTATTAAGACACTTCCTTTTCTCACTTTCCGCTGAATTCTAGAGGCAATGCGTGTTGTTGTTTTAATTCCCATTTGAGGAAGTGACTCACTTAATATTTTTATTTTCTATGTCAATCGTGGCGCAGGAGTACAAGTGTATGACCGTAAACGCGATTGATTGTTGGTTCGACCCCACTCGAGAAAATTTAATATTTTCTGAAATTTATATTTTCATAATAAGTTTTATATTTTCATTCCTTCGCTTTGAAACGTCAAGGCAAAGTGCGGCGTTGAGTTTTGCCAATCAACATGCAATAAGTCCGGAATTCCTCTGTGTAACCTGCTATATTCGGATGACATTTGAATCCCCAGAGAAGTGCCGTGCGGGTCGGGCGAGGCGCGCACGGGCTGGTGCGGCGCGTGCCGGCGCGCCGCCGCCGCGCTCGAGCGCAGCGCGCCCGGCCTCGCGCGCCGCGCGCCCGCCTACTGCGCCGCGCTGGTACCGCACGCTTTATATTATTTTATTATTATGACGACACTCTCGAGAGATCATGTGGAGGTATCAAGCTCAAACTAATATCAAATATTTAGATCAATACTCCCTTGAATTGCAAAAAATATCAAATTTCTAAGTCAACGCAATCAAAAGATTGCATTTTGCATTTATGCATCGATTTTGATGCATTGCATGTATGAAATTCACCACGTAATCAAAACTTAGGGCTCTTCCCGTAGATATACCGTTATGAAATTTTTCGCATAGTAAAAACTTATTAGGACCTTGAACAAGTTCTCGCTGTTTTTTGAAAGATGGCGTTGCGGCACTCTGTGCATGGAATTTCGTACGGTAACGAATCACCAAAGTAGTACTATATGTAACCTCAAATTATAGTAGAATAGTGTTTACTACAGTGTCAACTACATATTTATTTTCCCTTTGTGAAAATGTGTACTTTTGTGCCAAATAAAGTGTTTTTGCGGGGAATTTTATTGCACTGCTTTATTCAGAAAAAATCTGCAGCAGAAGCACACAGAATTCTCGTTGAGACAATGCTTTGTCGAATACAACGTGCAGAGACTGGTTTAGGCGCTTCAAAAGTAATGATTTTGACCTTGAAGACAAAGAGCGTTCTGGAGCACCGACAAAATTTGAAGTCAGAATTGGAGGCATTGCTTGAAGAAGATCCATGTCAGATGAACGAACGTTACAAGTAGATGCATCAACAGTTTCAAAACGTTTAAAAGCGTTAGGAATGATCCAAAAGCAAGGGCATTGGGTGCCGTATGAGTTGAAGCCGAGAGACGTAGAACGACGTTTTCTCATGTGTGAATTATTGCTTCAACGGCAAAAGAGAAAAGGTTTTCTGAACCTCGTCACTGGAGATGAAAAGTGGATTCAAAGCGAAAAAAAAACGTGGGGCATGCCGGGTCACGCATCAACATCCTCGCCAAAACCAAATATCCATCGTTCTAAGCTTCTTCTCTGCATTTGATGGGATTAGCAGGGCGTAATTTATTATGAGCTGCTTAAACCTAATGAAACTATCACGGGAGCTCGCTATCTCTCGCTCGCTCGCTCGCTATCGACTTCAGTTGATGCGTTTGAGTCGCGCTCTGAAAGAAAAGCGGCCACTATCTGCTCGTATATAGGCTATATACGAGCAGAGACACGACAAAGTGATTCTATTACATGATAATGCTCGGCCACATGTGGCAAAACCAGTCAAAACTTACCTGGAAACACTTCAATGGGAAGTTCTACCCCACCCGCCGTATTCACCGGACATAGCCCCCTCCGATTACCACTTGTTTCGGTCGATGGCGCACGGTTTAAGCGAGCAGCGCTTCCATTCTTTTGAAGAAGCCGAAAAATGGCTTGATTCCTGGATTGCCTCGAAAGATGAGTCGTTTTTCCGACGGGGGATTCAATTGCTACCAGAGAGATGGGAGAAAGTGGTCTCTAAAGATGGACAATACTTTGAGTAATGTCATTGTAAGCATTATATTGTAAATTAATTTAAAAAAGTCGTTGATGACAGTGGACGAGGCGAAAGAGGTATGTAGAGACCGCTCCGTTCTCTCTGACTACCCCGCAAGGGATAAAGCGTGAAGCTAAGTAAGTAAGTAATTTAAAAAAGAGGCCAGTCGTGGCGCAGTGGCACGAGGTGTGACTGTAAAACCAACTGGTT
This sequence comes from Heliconius hermathena, assembly GCA_013403705.1. Classification (NCBI taxonomy): domain Eukaryota; kingdom Metazoa; phylum Arthropoda; class Insecta; order Lepidoptera; family Nymphalidae; genus Heliconius; species Heliconius hermathena. The sequence continues at coordinate 448,023 of JAAIXJ010000717.1, read as the reverse complement.
GTGGGTTCGATCCCCACTCGAGGAGATGAAATATTTACTTAAATTTATATTTCCATTTCTTCGCTCTGGTGTCGAGGTTAAGCGCGGCGTTGAGTTCTGCCACTCAACACGCAATGCCTCCAGAATTCGGCAGAAAGTGGGGAACGGAGTGTCTTAACACTAGGTTCCCTCTGCCTACCCTGCTGTGTGCGGGATACAGCGTGAAGCTGATTTTTATTTATTTTTAATTTAAAAAAAAATAGCGAGAACTTATTCAAGGTCCTAATATAGTACAGACAGAAAAATCCGAAAAATGAAAATTTATAAATATTTTATAGATATACAATCTATGTTATCCAATCACATACTTATATTTGTAGTTGACTTTATACAAAATGAGTTCTTATGCGAGCAAACCCAAATCTATCGACTTTTATAAATTTTACTTAATATTTTATTTTATGTTGAAATTGGCTTGGAAGCCTCGGTGTTTGAATCAAAGTCACACCCTTTTCACAAACTCACTCTTCATTTGTTTTCAATAATTTATTTTCAACAATAATTCGGTATACCATTTATGTTATTTTAAAATTGTTTTGTCTTTTGATTAAGAAATATATACAACATTGGCTTCTTATTAAATAAATTGGACGAAAAGTAGAATAAAATGTCTCGGCACTGAGTCCCCTTTGCCGACTGACTAATGCGTGAAAAAGCGTGATTTTCCAAATTTTAGTTTTTTTTATATTATATATTATATGTATTTTTTTATATGTATAAAATACACAGATCAAATTTATAAGTTACTTTTAAATTAAACCGATATCGTCCGCATGATAGAATGAATATATTTAAATTATTTTCATTTCTTTGCTCTAAGACAAATCACGGCGTTGAATTTGTTCACTTCTGACGGGAAGCTTGGACTTCGGACGGGATGTACAATACAGCACAAACGAGCAAGATTGCCTTAAATTATAATAAATAAAAAATACATATAACTAAAGCTGTGATACTATAATCATCACTCTGAAATCGCCACTCTGAAAGAAGGGTGTGAATATAATGGTCTAAGCCTCAATGTGAATAAGACAAAGGTTCTGATTTTTGAAAGAGATGAAGAAAGGACCGAATGCAAGATCAGTGTAAATGGTAAGATATTAGAACAAGTGAATGAAGTGGTATACTTGGGAAGTATGTTCAGTAGAGATGGAAGATACGAGATGGATGTGGAAAGGCGTGTTGCTGCCGGTAACAGGGTTAACGGAGCCTTAGCTGCATTGATGAGACGGCGAAACGTCAGCACAGCTGCGCGTTTGGCCGTACACAATGCAGTTTTGGTACCGACTCTGTTATACGGCAGCGAAACGTGGGTATTACAGAAGAAGAATGAAAGAAAGATGAATGCTGTGGAGATGCGATCTCTTCGTAGGATATGCGGAGTCAGCTTAGCTGATCGAATCCGCAATGAAGAGGTACACAGAATGGCAGGTACTAGCGAGGATGTCACAGTGAGAATGAAGAAGAACGTGCTCAGCTGGTTTGGGCACGTCGAACGAATGAGTGATGAAAGAATGGCAAAAAAGATTTATGATGGAAAAGTGAGCGGTAAGAGAGGTAGGGGGAGACCTCGGTTGACCTTCGAAAACACAGTATCAAAGATACTGGAGGAAGGTCACGTAAAAAGCATGAGGACCCCCCGAAGGGCATGTATGAAGAGGTTGATGACAGTGGACGAGGCGAAAGAGGTATGTAGAGACCGTAGCGTTTGGCGCTCCGTTCTCTCTGACTACCCCGCAAGGGATAAAGCGTGAAGCTAAGTAAGTAAGTAAGTGATACTATATGATTACAAAATAAAATGTTACAGATAAACCCGGAATCCCCAACGTGCCACAGTATAGACGAGTATAGAGAACAACAGAAGCAACAAATAGACGACCAAGAGACAAAAGTAATTATAACATAATATTGTTAAATAAATAAATCAGCTTCATTTCGCTGTATCCCTCCCGCACACGGCAGGTAGGCAGAGGGAACCAAGTGTTAAGACACTCCGTTCCCCACTTTCTGCCGAATTCTGGAGGCATTGCGTGTTGAGTGGCGGAAATCGACGTCACATTTTGCCTCGGCGCCAGGGAAATTAAACTATTGAATATTTCATTTCCTCGAGTGGAAATCGAACCCATAACTTGCCGCGCTTACAGTCACACGCTTGTACACCTCTGCCACGACTGCATTTATATATCAACTCGCAAAGTGGCAAAGAAAGTCTAAATTATGTGATAGTATCCATTGAAATCATGTAGTTTCATTCATATGGTATTGATTATCCGAGGAATTTGTCATATTTTTTTATTATACATGTGACATTATATATATTTTTGTTTAACTGTTACAGCTTCAAGACACAGAGCTCGCTGATAGCGCAGATAATGTATACTTTTGTACGAATTGCTTCAACAGATACATTGTACGCGATAAGAAAAATGATTCGGTAAGTTCTTTTTTTTCTTCTTTCCTCTTCCTAGCTATTAGTCCCTCATGTTGGTGGTCAGCTTTCCTTATTTTTATATTAGACCAATATTTAGAAGAAAAGTATTGGTTAGACTTAACTAACTATTCCTACTTGGCTGCATTTATAAAACATATGTATTTTCTTTTCAAAAAGAAAACATATATGCGTTCTTTCCAACAAGCAAATATACAATAATAACAAAAATAGAAACCCCGACTGTATAAAACTAAAAAGGCAAAAACTAGCCAGATAGTTCATTAGTACTAACAGTCGGGACGCCTTCGAAAAATTATAAATCCCGACTATTAATCCTAATGAATTATTGGGTTTGTTTTTTTTTTCTTTTTAATTTTATGCAGGCGGGGTTTTGGTTTTAAATAATTATTTTATATTTCACACTTTTCTGTTAGGATTTATTAGTTTGTTCACAATCTTTATAGTTTACTTTATATTTGACTTATAATAGTATAGTGAGGATATGAACCCATTTATACGGTCTACAAGAATAGGCTATCACTGCTACTTGCCGCGAGTCTATATTTATAAACTTAATAAGTTCTTTGATTTTCACGATTATTACACATTTTAAATGAAACTATTTTAACTGGATTAATCGCGTATATTTTGTAATTTTATACATTTTTGGAAACCCGACGTTTACGCGAGGCAATTATGAAATCGTTGGTGGTAGTTTGATATAATAATTATGTCAACTGACAGACGAATGCCACCTCAGTCTACCCGTGACCACGGACTACTGCAAAGTGTTCGAAACGTCGGGTTTCCAAAAATGTATAAAATTACAAAATATACGCAATTAATCCGGTTAAAATAGTTTCATTTAAAATTTATAAACTTTCTCATTATATAATATTATTTTTATTAATATTAAGGTACTGATAACCAGGATATACTTTTTAAATCCTTGTTTAATTTTGCCCTTTAATTTGATACCCATAATGAAATGAAAAAATGGAAAAAATATATATATTCATGAGGCCAGTCGTGGCGCAGCGGCACGAGGTGTGACTGTAAAACCGACTGGTTGTGGGTTCGATCCCCGCTCGAGGAGATGAAATATTTACTTAAATTTATATTTCCATTTCTTCGCTCTGGTGTCGAGGTTAAGCGCGGCGTTGAGTTCTGCCACTCAACACGCAATGCCTCCAGAATTCGGCAGAAAGTGGGCAACGGAGTGTCTTAACACTAGGTTCCCTCTGCCTACCCTGCTGTGTGCGGGATACAGCGTGATGCTGATATATATATTCACTAAGTACAATGGCGACGTACAGCCGCCATGTTTATTTTTGTCATCACCTTTCTCAGAACACTTGGGTTGCTAAGACAGATCTAACGATACCTCAATTATTTAAATCTGTTCAGCGGTTCTGGTGATATGAGGTAATAAAGATTATTACATACATACAAGATACGTACGAAAACATGACCCTTTCCTTGCAGTCGGCAAAAAATTAAGTAGTAATTCTAATATTTTCCTTAGGACGCGCAAGTCTCGGGCGTATCAGGCGATAGTGGCGATACCGGAGACACATGTGTCTCGCCAGGAGATATTCTTCCAACGGTATGTATGATTATATTTTATATCTTTACACAATTTTAATAAAAAGATAATGAAAAAAGAAAATTTTTGAAATAAATGCGTAAATAAATAAAATAAATTCGCCAAAACTTTTCTTTGTCATTAAATTGAGTGATATTATATGGAGTTTACACTGTAACTAAAATCCATTTAAAATGTATACTAAAAATTAATGTTAACTTTAATATTTTCTAGCTACCCGCAATACAACCCATTACAGTAAAAGAAGAAAAACACAAATCAACGTCAAACAAAGTGAAAAAGAAACCAGTCGTCGCTCCTCCACCGCGTCCACCAAAGGAGAACGACTCCGGACTCTACTTATACATAGATTTACACGGACACGCATCTAAAAAAGGTATTTAACAAAAAAAAAATAGTAATATGTGAGGCCGACATGGTATGAAGGGACAGTGTCTGATACTAAACGTGGTGGTTGTGGGCTCGATTCCTACTAATGGGAATAAGTTTATCATTCATCCGAAACGGAGTTCAAAGAAACAGAAAGTGGGGAACACTAACTGATTTAAGTATATGAGATACAAACAAAATATATTTTTGATATAACTTGTATTTACAGGTATCTTCATGTACGGCAACCACTTCGAGGACCTCGAAAGCTGTGTAGAGTGTATGTTACTGCCTCGTATCATGTCGCTGAACAATCTGCATTTCCACTTCTCTTCGTGTAACTTTACCGAGAGGAACATGTATTTAAAGTGAGTATTCTGTAAGGTAATGCTTTTTGATTTATGTGTGTATTACCGATTCTCCTTGGTTTTGTTCAGGGAAGAATAGAATTTTTAAGAAATTAATTTATAACTGAGAGTTTTGTGACATCGTCAGAGACCGTCGCGACGGCATGTCGCGCGAGGGCTCGGGGCGCGTGGCCGTGCTGAAGGCGACGGGGCTGGTGCGCTCGTACACGCTGGAGTGCAACTACAACACGGGCCGCCTCGTCAACGTGCTGCCGCCCGCCGCGCGCGACCCGCCCGCGCCCGCGCCGCCCGCGCCCGCGCCGCCCCCCAAGTACACGCCCCACATATTCGAGGAGGTGCGTGTGTGCTGTCTATATATAGCAGGATGGTCAGAGGAAACCTAAAAACTTTTATTTAATATATTATTTGTTTTCCTCGAATGAAAATCCAACCTATAATCTATCGCGCTTTCCGTCACACACTTGTACTGCTACGATGACTGACCTTAACGTGTTTTTTAAATTAAATATTATGGTCAATATATTCAGAAAGGCTGTTTAAACACTTAAGGTTTCTGGCAATATTCAAATTTTAATTACACGCCAAGAAGCACACATTCAAAACCGGCTAAAATTTTTATACGTTTTTTAAAAAAGTATATTTTGTGTAAATACGTCATTATTGCACTAATGGATATTATAATGCAGTGTATAAATGTGTGTTTTTATTTTGTGTGTCTTATTTTTCCAGTTCATATTTTGCGTGCTTATATTATATAAGTTTTGACAGGTTCATTGAATAACATAACTTAGGAACTATACCAATATTCAACAAAATGCTTATTTTTTAAATAATATAAATTGCTTTCTTGGTAACATTCATGTAATATATTTATATATAGTTGTAAAAAACCTTGTATGTGAATATATAATTGGTTTTTAATAATATAATATAAATAATATAAAAGCGCGGTCATCACTTTTATGCAGGATGGAAGTGTCAGCACCATTTTAAATGAAACCACAGTTTTAAGTACTCTTTAAAAGCCTAATATAACATTTTTTTTTTCTCAAAAAAAAAGTGACTTTTTCAAACAAAATAAATAATAAATTTGTCGTTTTAAAATAAAACGCCATTTGTCAAAAACGACGCACGCACACATAAACCTATCAAAGGGAAACCGCCGCATACGCCTCATTCCGAAATCGTGTCGTAGGGTAACCTGATCTAGCAGTACTCATTTAAGGTTTAAAATATTCTAAAACAACACGACACGAAATGAAAAAAATCATCTAGTCATTTATTGCGTGTACAATCTAATCATATAACATAAAAAAACAGGAAAAATAACAAAAATAGTTTTTCTCTCTCTCTCTTTTTCGTTAACTCTCAGGATAATAAAAATAATCACAAGTGGGAATTGCATACTCTTACATATATTATTGTGTCAGAGTACGCTTCTAGGTTGATAAGAGTACGCGGATCATCGATTAACTTATGGTCACTCGCAGAGCCGGCAAAATAAAAAGTCCTAAGTCCTCATACATTGTGCAAGCTTCATGCCACCATTCGGAGCATTTTAAACATTCTATCCAGTCTTCTGCGGGGGGGTCCATGTACATTTCAGTATATGATGGGCATCTCTAAACCTTCTTTTTAGGCATTTTCTTTGGCACTTTAAAGGCACTTTTGAACTTTTTAGAAAGAGTCTTTGAATCCTTTTTTGGTACTTTCTTTGAAGAAAGCTTTGATGCTTCCTCGAGAGCCAGTTTATATGGAGATCAACTCAAAATATCCGACTTAACTCTTTTGTGGTGAGATCGTGACAAAAATTCAGCTCGTGGTAGGGGAGCTACATCTTCAAGTGTGACAAGAGGCGATTCAACGTTTTGAATTTGAAAACAAGCATGTGGTGTACGAGTTCTATCTGTCTCAACCAACGGTTGAAGAAGTGTAAAATTTTGTGAGCACGAAGGCTGCGGAGAATTGCCTAGAAAATAATTATTATGTTCAACGTTTTGTTGCAAAACATTAGTCAGTTGGAAAATGTGTGCTTCATTCGATTCTGCCAAAGGTCCATCTTGTGCCAAATGATCAGCTGATTCTGCAATGGGTTCGTCACGAGATTCTGCCAAAGGCATATGTTCTGGTAGATTGGGAAATTTGTATTTCATAAGACTATCAGTGGCCTTTCAGTTACTGCACTAGCCAAGAAATCCTCTTCTCCAAAAATGTCCGGATGTAACGGTTGAATTCCACATATCTTGAAACTCTGGATAGCATTGGCAGGAGTGGCTGCTTTAAGGTAAGCTGGAGTCAATATTTGCGCAATTTGATACACGGTTATCACTCGACCAGGATGGTTACGCATCCACTTTTCACATTCGGATGCTTAAAAAATTTTGAGGCTGTTATAGATACAGCGATCAAGTGGCTGAGTTTTGTGACTGCTATGAGGTGGTATGGTCAAAGCGTGGATGTGGTTTTCCCTGAAGAAATGGACCACATGTAAGGTGCAATGTGACGTGTGATTATCTAATATTAATAGTACTTTAAAATGAGACAACCAGTCAACAAACAAAACATCATTGATATATGGTGTCAGACTCCAGTAGTCTGACACCATTCCTATAGAAGATGGCGGGGCTCCATCTAAAAGCTCGGCCTTCATACGTTTACGTGGAAATATAAAGGCTGGTGGAATAAAATTCCCTGCCGCGTTGACTGCAGTCACCAGTGTCACATTGATGCCACGTTCAGCACTGGATATTTTGTTAACGCAACGCTTTCCTTTTGTAGATATCACCTTAGGAGCTTTGTTTGGCACTGTAGAGATTCTGGTTTGGTCCATGTTAGAAATCGCATGAGGTGGAAACTTGTAAGTGTCTAACAACTTCGTTAGATTATCAGAATAGCGATCGCATTGAGGCTTGTTAAATCTTTTTGCACGAGCGACGCTAGTGGAAGTTGGAGCACGCAACGACAAATCAGGGTGCCGTTTCAAAAAAAGTCAAAACCACTCCGTACCAGCCATTTTCTTTTCTTTGTTAAAACGATGTGCCAATTCATTCTTCTCAGCGAAATCATAAGCAACTTCTCATACTTTTTGATAGTCAATCCATAAAACATATTTACTTTTTTTATATAATTGCACAGGTCTATTTCCATTTCACTGGAAAAGGTTTTAGAATACCTGCCCAAGCTTAAAGCTGGAGGTGATCTTTTCAGTCTCTTCCACAAAGTGGCTTCATGCATCCCCAATGATTTGGCAACTGCCCTTTGGCAGCTTCGAGCCACTGTTTCGAAGTACAAAGACTTCTTTCTCTTTTCCTTTCACGTCTAGACATCCTGTGAATAAAATGAATAAATACATGGAGTACATTATAATTTTATTTTCAAATTTGCAACGAATAAGAATAAATATGTTCATAAAACTAAAATTAAAATAATTGCATGTAAGAGTACGCGCGTATTCTTATAAGATGCACAACCGACTACTTATACATATTCTAGGTAAATCGTATACAAGCGAAGTTTATCGCCATCTGTTGGCGACAACCGCAATTACTCTGGCCGCATGTTTTAGGCATTGCCTTTGAATACTTCACAGTTTACTTCGATTTTACTAAATAATTGCATTTTTGTCTCAATAATACTTTTAAAATGGTTAAAATCATTTAACATTTTGAGTAAAAATCTAAAAACTTCGTACTTTCTATGTTTTCCTCCGAATTTGATTTTTTTTTCGCACTTCCTTACGTCGCTTGGATCCCATAACGACTGAGATAAGCTGCGCATCGTAAACAACTTCACGGCATTTTGGGTAGCGTACTCATATCGCTTGCATACTCATAGACCAGGTTACCCTAGGTATTGGCGGCAAAGTTCAAAGTTGATTAACTTTTAGTAGTATTTTTGTAATAGTATACGTTTACGTCACACGAAATACATCGTGAAATGAAAAAAAATCCTACGTCTGTTGATTTATCTTGATTAATTTCTATGGGTAAGGGTTTGAAATATTTTACCCTATATGCTGTTTCCGTAAAAGGAGCGCTGCCTCTTCCATCCTGTATATATTAATTTATTTATATATATTAAATTAACTAGACGTAACTGAAGTGCCTGAGTAGATGTCGTCTTGCAGGTAAGGCACTATCGCGCTAAGAATACGGAGGGTTTCGAAGAGATAGATGCGATGAAGGTTTGTCTTTGAATTACTGACTAAATCAACTAAAGTAATGTAGATATATACTATTAAGTATGTGTATGTTAAATACGCTTTAATATTTGCTTCACGACGTCTCTTCTGAATTCTCCCAATGTAAACGCACACTGCGAATATCACCATTAGCGTTGATTTTTTTAATATCCACCATGTATCCACTATAGTTGAATTTAAAAATGTTAATTTACCTATTAATTTATTTGTTTTTTTTATTTATAAATGAAATATAGCTAATGTAGAATTGTGTGCAGTACATATACAAGACTGTATATAGGAATATAGGGCTACAAAATAATAGTATCTGTATTGGCGTGCGCCAGGTGGGGCGGTCGCTGGGCGCGTCCATCCTGGACCTGACGGGGCAGCACCCCAACTCGCGCGTGCCGTGCTCGGAGCACCGCACGCTGGCGGCCGTGCGCGACTGGCTGCGCGCGCACACGCGCACGCTGCGCCCGCAGGTACGCCACCACTACACAGCCGTTATCCACTAACTCTCATTCATTAAAATTAAATGTAAACACAATAAAACAAACATTATTACACATAAAAACCCAGTATCCTTTTTATCTTAATTATATTTTATTCTTTTTTGTAACCTTTTAATTTAACTACCAATTTTATGATTTGTTTCTTTTTTTTCGGATTAATTTTTAATGTTTTCCTAACAGAGAATCTCTTTAATTTTCAGTGCTAAGTAACTCCCCAACTTCTATATAAATACACCAATGCTAGATATAAGGGGTAAGGAATTAGTTAAAGTGAAATGTGTTATTGCGCCTCAGACGTAACGTCACGCTTGTCATTACTAAAACTTTACGCTTAAGGGCAGCGAAACAACGTCACTAGATAATTTGAGAACTTTATATCCGTACGGCTTCTATAGGTGATTATTCGACTTGCATACATAATATTTAGTATACGAAATGAAGTCCTTCGAAGTATATTTGTTAAAAAAAATAATGTGAATCTCAGAAACAAAAAAAGAAAGTTACTGGATTTAATACTAATACGGTTTAAAGAAATTATTAAATGTAAATAATATTTAAGTTCTTTTCGTGATACTTCGAGTCTCGCATAATATTCAAAGATTAAAGACGTTTAAATTTTCTACTTTAAAAAATACAATAAAAAATATGATTAACGAATTAAATAGTAATTATAGCATTAGATTTGCTATGTGGCTAGTAAACGAATAAACCGATAGGTTTGTTTTACTACGCAAATCGAAATTGTAAATTCAAAATAGCTCTTTACTAGAGTGCACTAATGATCTATATCTGATTGAAAAAAATATGTTTCCAAGTCAACTTACCGACCTATTCTGGCTTGGTACGGATATGTATATTTAAATGCTTATTTCATACAAACTATTTATCTTTATAGCTAACAATGTCCCGACTGCGGCCGAAGACATCATCTCCAACGAGAATGCCGATATACGCCCGCTCAAAGGCTAAGGTAACGGACGAGCGCAAGGAAAACGCGTACGTGGGCGCGAAAACCGACGCCGAGCGGAAACGCAGCCCACCGCTGCTTGGCCAACGATCCGGACACGATATCATAGCGCTCAACATGAAGTTCGCCAAGAAGAACGAACCCGCCAAGCCCACACGACCACGATATCTTTCTGATAACGAGCCCAAGCCCAAAACGCTAGCCACTAAACGACGTAATATACTTGCCATACGGAAACCCAATGCCGCCAAGTCTGTAAGTAAGGCCAAGACAGGTGAGCCCAATCAGCCCGCCAAGTTGGCAAAGCGCAGTTATTCGCGATGCCTCCGTCGTCGAGCTGTGGCGTCCTCGTCGTCGGACGACGCGCCCGCTGCTACGGCCAGCCTCGACTCCTTAGCCGCTAAGCGACGACCTTTCCCTAATCCGCCTCCCGCTCACTTAAAGAAAATCAGACTTAAAACTGCCTTGTAGCCACATCACTCCCTTCTTAGGCCCAGTCATTTGTAAAAATATTTCAAATCTCTTAAATTGAAGGACAACGCAGTCTACCGCCAAGTTGGCCAAACGCTTCTGTGGTCTTTGTCGTCGGTTTACAGCGACTTCGTTCTTCGGATGTTTAAAACTTTAAAAGCACACATTTGTGTTTGGCCCACAATTTGTCATAAAATCGCTAAATATGATTTCTTCACCGCTAAGTGACATCCCTTCCCTTATTCTCAGTAAAGGGATATAAGACTCAAAACAGCCATGTAGATTTAAAAAGAATAATGAGTCTGACTTGGTATAATGCTGTAATATCTTTATATCCTTTATAAAAATTCCATAAGTGTAAACGAGATGGAAGGGTCCATGGCACGCCACCTGTTCATTTGAAGAAGAAAAAACTTGCCTTGCAGCGTTACAGTCCCAATCATTTCGACAATTTATTATAATTAAATTTATAGTCAATCTATATTCGACAATTTAATGTTTTTTTTTCTATACCTACAAAAAGGGCCTAAGTAAAGAAAGATGGAATGGCTAAATGTAGTATAGCGCTGTGTATGTAAAATGGTTGCTTTTTAATATGGTCTATTTTCATTTATTTTTGCATAGTAAATGTTTGTAATTGTAATAAATATCTATGTTGATGTATAACTGTAATATATGTTTTGGGGGAATTGTTATTTTTAACTATGTCGCGATTAATATCGATTGTTTTGATTATTGTTTTTTGACTTGTACTTGCCATATCGTATTGACTTATTACGTGACGAATTAATAACTAAAGTATTTGTATTGTAAAGGCATTTGAATAATATTTTGCTTTTCATAATTTGTATTTCAAACTAACATTTCTTAATAGGAAAATTTGTAAAATATAGCCTACAGTTATTTTAGTTTAAACTTTCTAATAACAATATGTAAAGCTATTAGAATGCGGGCAGTTCACCGTTCATCTTTTTCTTTTTTTAGTAATCGCCCCAATAACATTTTAAAGTTTTATCTATTAACAAAATATACAATAGGTCACAAAGTAAATATATTGAAAACAAATTTTAGATGATACTTTTTTAACGTTTTAGAAAGATGTTTGTAAATTAAATTAAAATTTGTAGTTTAGGTATAATGCTCCAGGAGCTAGCTTAGAGTGGACCTGATGATCTCATTATGATTTTTTTTTCATTTTTTTTAGTCACTTAAATGTACTCTTATTTACATTGAATAAAAACGCTATTTTGAGTTTGGTTTGATACAGATAAAAATAAAATAAATAAGGTGACTTTACAACCGAATAAATTACAAATAGTAAAAAATATATATAAATAATATTTTTGAAAATAAATCTAAATATGTATTATAATAGTAAAATAATATGTTCAAGTTAAGTATGGTTTTTCATGTGATCTGAGGTTCACAAATATACTTATGGAGAACTGTAATAGTGCAATATTGTGTATAACGATCAAGCGGACGCTCGCGTTATGACATACGAAACGTACTTTTAAATTGAATGTTGTGTGTAAAATAAAATGTATAATCATAGAAAATATAGTATGTACATTAAATAGTAACTATTTATTTATCTAAAATATTAATATATTATTAACATCCATTGTTCTCGAAATGTTGTTTTCTTGTACATTCAGTTAGCAATAGAAAAATATAGATAAATAATAGAAAAAGATTGAGGTCAGTTGCTATCTTATACGCTGTATCCCGCACACATTGATTGATTAAAGAGGACAATTGAACTGAACCGCGACAGTTGTGGCTGACAGGTTGTGGCTTCAATTCCCACTCGAGGGGATGAAATATTTAATATTTTCATTTCCTCGTTCTGATATCTACCCTGATGCGTGCGGGATACAGCGTGAAGCTGAAAAATAAATATTTTTTTATGACAATTTGTCATTGACAAATGGACTTTGTAAGCTCATTGTGATAACATCTGACTGTAAAGTAGATGATCGAAAGGGGTTCTATTCTCATTCTGGTAAGCCAAAGTGCAGCGAAGAGTTCTTCAACTTAATGGCCTAAGATCCCATCGCTTAAATCTGTAGGGATCAGTAATTCTAATGAAACTTACATTTAAGAATGATACATGATAATAGAATAGATTACACTAGGGTTGGTATTAAATAAATGTTTACAAATATCGATCTATTATAAGGTATTAATTACATAATGTTTCCTTAATATAATGTAGGTTAGCAATTATTGCAGATATTTTATTTATTAATTAAGAAAATATGGAAAATTACCTTTTTATAAACTCTCAATCTTTCTCTTCGTCCTCAGAGAAAAATATATAATATTAAACATTAAATTTAATTATACTTATCAAACATTAATTATACTAACGTTTTGCATTAGAAAAAAATTAAAAATCAAATCAGATTCACGCTGTATCCTACACGCAGCAGGGTAGGCAGAGGGAACCTAGTGTTAAGACACTCCGTTCCCCACTTTCTGCCGAATTCTGGAGATATTGCGTGTTGAATGGCAGAACTCAACGCCGCGCTTTGCTTTGACATCAGAGCGAAGAAAAGGAAATATAAATTTAAGTGAATATTTCATCTCCTCGAGTGGGAATTCTTCTTTATATTTTTGTTTTACAACAAACTTTTTGTAACACTGTAAGTGATAACCGTGCATTGTGTTATTATTTAAGAAAATGTTACTGTATATAAAATTCATTTTTTGCCGAAACAACAACATAATTTTACACTTTTGGCGAGACTCATTATTAAATTCCATCACATTTTCGCACAAAAAACACTTCTTCATTTTTGTCATTTTAACTAAAAAGGTCTTCACTCCAAAACGAAAGCATCTGCACTTTTGTTGCATTCAGAAACAATACATCTTCGAAAATAATTTTATTGCATTTGGTTTGCTTTGTATCGCGCCGCAAAATGTTTATCTATATTAAAAAGTAGACAACTAATTGATATTTGCCGACTCCTGGTCATAAACCGTAAATAGCATTTATTAAACAGCATTACTGTCGAAATTTCTTTGAATTTATTTTTGCTAAATTAATTTTGTTTATTATAATTCTAACATATATATTTCTTTCAATGCAAATTCTTAAAAGTTGCGTGAGAAAAAAAAGATTGCGGCAACCGTTATCAAAGCAAACGAGCAGAGGACGAAGAGAGAGAGAGTATATTGAAATGTTATTTTCCATATTTTCTTAATTAATAAAAAAAATATACGCAATAATTGTCACCGTTCATTATCTTAAGGAAACATGATGTAATTAATACCTTATAATAGATCGATATTTGTAAGCATTTATTTAATTAGATAATTTAGTCGTTTTAAAATGATAACTTAAATGAGTATTAGTATTTAGAAAACAGATTTAGCAGAAACTTAATATCATGGATTCATTATTTCACTTGAAAAATAAGAATGATTTCATGTTTAAATAGTTTTTTGTATGTAGAGGAACTACAGCATATTTGGAATACTAGTTTGTTTTTTGTGAATAAATTTAAAGAGAAATGGGATGGCTCAATAAAAAATACTTTAAATTATTGCAAAAGTATTAAACTTTAATAATAATAACCATCAAACAGAACAAAAAGCAGAAACATTACCAAATGCTTATAAAATTAAAAAAAATACAAAAGTTAAATTTGACTTAGGGTGCAGGTAATTTGGAATATAGTATTCCAAATATTTTTTCTTAGAAACTTATAATAGATTTCTTTTTATAACAGTTTTATAGTCTTTATGTGTCTAGGTAATAATTTTTTTAAATCAAAATATCTAAAAATTGTATCTAATTATTAAGTAATTAGCTTCTCTGAGAAACACTCGAACTTCTTCACTGTAGTAGTATTTTAGTCCATGAAAGTGAACTTTATGCGTACAATGAGGTGGTAGTGATAGGATAGTCACGTAATGCTGTTTTGCTAGATCTATCAACTCTATATTCTTAGTGTGCAACATAATTTGGAATATTCCAAATTATGCTCACTGTCAGTATTCCACATTAACAACATACCATTCTAACCGAAAACTCCATGTGATATTTTTTATTTTAAAAATATTCAAAAAATCTAAATTGTATAAGAAACCAACAAGGTCACTTAATTGTTTAAATAATTACAATGAAGATTTTACTTATAACAGTAAATGATTAACACTGATTGCATTCTTCCTGAAAAAGTTTTCAAACCAGGCGTCTCATTCTCTTCGCGCTGGTAGCCGGAATGTCAAGATGATGTCTTGTTTTTAATCCTCAATGACTGTGTGTGTCTTATGACGTTGTGTTTATGGTTAAAAAATAGAGACGGCATTTATATTCATTTAGATAACGAAGTATTCCAAGTTACCTGCAGTATTCCAAATATGCTGCAGTTCCTCTACTTAATATGATTAAAATCATCATTTAACAGGTGAACAGCTAGAATAAATATTAATTTTAAGATTGACCTTCTATTTTATAATATTTTACTTTAAAACATAAGGCAAACCGCGTATTTCATCGTCTATTCTCAGTCAAACGGAATCGGAATAAAATATTTCAAATGATAGCAACCTTTGCTTGCGGGCAGGCAACCCTGGACTTGCGGCAGACTGAGAGCTGGCAACAACATTGTTTTTCCAATTCCTTATGCGATTTTCTTTCAAATGATGTGCGATTCACATAAAAAACATATGAGTGCAATTTTCTCCAAAAACGAGTTACGAATAACATTAATTAAAGGTGATTGCGGCAGGATTCTTTTAGGCAACCCTAGTGTAATCTATTCTATCTATTCTACTATCATGTATCATTCTTAAATATAAGTTTCATTAGAATTACTAATACCTACAGATTTATGCAATGGGATCTCGACCTATAACAAGCAACGTCTAATACTCGGGCGGAAAACAAACGTAATGTAATGCCATTAAAATGTACATATTTATTTATCAAAACTATCACTCCTAGTTTTCGTCTTTAAAAAGTAAGTTTTGATTTACTATTTGGTCAATCTATACTAATAAAATAAAGCGAAAGTTTCTTTGTTTGTTTGAAGGCTAAGATCTCTAGAACTTATCGAGTTTACTTTTTGTTTGTTTTCTATGAAAGCTGCAATATGCTATAGGCTATATGTATAACATCTGAGTATAATTTTTAGTTAGCTTTAAATAACGAAATAACAATAATGAACATCGTCGAATTACTTTAAGCGTGTGCGCTGCAAAAATAAATAAATATATGTAAGTACATTGTACTACATAAACAAAATTTCATTAATGGTGAAATAGAGTACGCGACACCATATATCTATCTTTTATAAATAAGGCATTTTGTGGCAAAAATTATAATAACTGACCGAAAATTATTTCATCATCAAGAAAATTTTCATAAGGATAATTTTTGGCCTTTATAGCATCTAATTTGGATGTATGCTTTTCGAGAAAATGTTTAAATAAAATAATTCAACACTCTGTTTACAGCCGCGAGCCTAGGTTCAAATTCCGCGGGGGGCGCCCTTGTCGCCAATGACATCCTCGCATCATCGCCACGTAGTATTTTCTCAAATTTATGAAAATATTATAATTTTTTCGTGATTGAATGTATAATTTATATAATCTAATTGTTGGAAAATGGACAATGCAGTATCGTAAAAGAATTATATATTATATTATACTACCTGTATATATATTATATTATACTACCTGGGCTGAGCCGCGAATGGGCTGCTAGTTGTTTATATATTTAAAAATTAAATTTTAAAAGAGCAACTTGACGACAGTTCGATTCCCACTCGATGAAGTGAAATATTGAATATTTTTATTTCTTAGTTCTAGGGTCGATGCGTAGCGCAGAGTTATGTTCCTCCTCCAGTTCCGCTAGTCAATACGCAATGCTTTTGCAATTTGGCGGATAATGGTGAACGGAGTGTCTTAACACTAGGTTCCTACCTGCTTTGTCTGGGGCACACAAAAGATACTTGACGTTTTTTTTAACATTTATAAAGTGTTATTCGACACTTAGGAAAGAAAAATACGTATTTAGAAAACGTATAAAAATTCGAACGTAGCGCGACTGGAATCCGTGCCTCCGGGAAACCGACCAGGCGCTCTGAGCACTAAGCCATACGTTCTCATCGAGCTACGTCGAAATTTTTATACACTTGTTACACTTATTTATGTTGTTAGCATCTCTGTAGGGAGATTATTACAAATTTCCGCTACCCCAAGATAATTACTAACATGCCATATCTGGTATGAAATTTTAAGAAGGATTGGTCGTGTGCTGCTCAGATCCTAAAATTAATTTTAGAGAATTTTTACATAATCTTGAATCACTAACAAGCAAAGCATAGCAAATTCAAAACAAGGTCTGTGAATAGAGAGAAAAAACGAAGTCGCTTTGCGAAATAGGATATTCATACAATAATATGTGTAAGAAGACGCCGCAAAATATACGAAGAATTGGCTAGAGATGTTGGTCTTTCTGCAGAAAGTGAAATTTTTCGAGTTTCGAAAAGCTCTTCTTGGCCTTGATTTTCGTCGTATCGTCTCCAATAGGAAATATGTACACGATTTATACAATTAAGTGACCTTAATTTTAAATTTGGATATCTGCTAGACGTTGAAAATTTATTTAACAAAGATTATGTTGATAACGATCTTGAAAAAATTTGAAAACTTTAGGTGAATTTTATAATACAGATTTCAATGTAAAATTATTTTGACATAGAGATTTCATAATATTACTCCACAGGAGAAAAGAAATTGAACCTAAAACCCCATTAGAATTTCTTATTATACTTTTATAATCTCGTATGGAGAAGATGTTATCCAAAGCTGAGAGTCCCACTTCAAATACTCCTGACTATGTATGTTCATTCAGCAAATTAAAATGTTGACATATCTACGATCAACGATGGGACAAAATCTGGAAAGAATAGTCTGGTGCCTGATTATTCTACCCCAGAAATTTTACTTACAACAAAATTTGTTCCGGAAAATTAAAAAAGCAATATTTACACGAACACATCTGTCCCATAACTGAAGTCCCCCACAGTAAATATTTCTAGATACCCTAATGTCTACAGGTTCAGGATACTTACTTACTTAGCTTCACGCTTTATCCTTAGGGGGTAGTCAGAGAGAACAGAGCGCCAAACGCTACGGTCTCTACATACCTCTTTCGCCTCGTCCACTGTCATCAACCTCTTCATACATGTACATGTACATCATATTGTGGAAGCGGATCCATCGCAAACCATGTCCGAGTTTGCTGCTGGCTGCGGTGCTAGTTTACTGCTATCTTCCCTATTTGCTTCAAGTTGATTAAAACAGTTTACTAGCTAGTAAACTGTTTTAATCAACTTGAAGCAAATAGGGAAGATTAAGCTTGAAGGGTGGGTACCTCACGAGTTCATTAAAGCAAACTAGCAAACGCATCAACTGCTGCCTTACTTAACTTAACCGGCACAATAATGAAGGATTTTTAAATCGAGTCATGACCTGTGATGAAAAGTGGAATCTTTATGATAATTGGAAGTACTCATCGCAATGGTTGGATCTTGGCAAGCCAAACAAATCCTGCCCCTAGCGAAAATTATCCCAAAACAAATTACCTACTTGTAAGCCTCTGCTGGACTAGTGCCGGTGTCGTTCATTATAGTTTTCTCAAATCTGGCAAGTTTATATATAAAAAATAAATTAAATAATCATGTTAAGAAAGTATTAAATATATTTAATGACTTAAACTTATGTTACCTGTTATAATCGCGTGAAACTGATTAAACTTAATGTTATATTCAAAACAAATGAATTGTATGTAAATTTATTAACACGTTTCAAGTATGAAAAAAAGAAAAAATGCAATATATTTTCCCGCCATTATGATGAAAAACATAGACCATGTTTTTATTTGAAAAATAATTTATTAACTATAAGAATGTTGGTAGTTTTTCAAAAGGTATAAGAATTAAAAATTGCCTAAAATATGTTTTCTTCGCAAGTGTTGTAATAACTATTGGTATCTATTAGGTTCTTGAATAAGTTATCGATGTTTTTTTTGTTTAAAAAAAATAATTTAAAATATAATGCTTACAATGACATTACTCAAAGTATTGTCCATCATTAGAGACCACTTTCTCCCATCTCTCTGGTAGCAATTGAATCCCCCGTCGATTGAATCCCCTGTCGGAAAAACGACTCATCTTTCGAGGCAATCCAGGAAATCCTTCAAAAGAATGGAAGAGCTGCTCGCTTAAACCGTGCGCCATCGACCCAAACAAGTGGTAATCGGAGGGGGCTATGTCCGGTGAATACGCCGGGTGGGGTAGAACTTCCCATTGAAGTGTTTTTCCATGTAAGTTTTGACTGGTTTTGCCACATATGGCCGAGCATTATCATGTAATAAAATCACTTTGTCGTGTCTCTGCTCGTATAGTGGCCGCTTTTCTTTCAGAGCGCGACTCAAACGCATCAACTGAAGTCGATAGCGAGCTCCCGTGATAGTTTCATTAGGTTTAAGCAGCTCATAATAAATTACGCCCTGCTGATCCCACCAAATGCAGAGAAGAAGCTTAGAACCATGGATATTTGGTTTTGGCGACGATGTTGATGCGTGACCCGGCATGCCCCACGATTTTTTTCGCTTTGGATTGTCGTAGTGAATCCACTTTTCATCCCCAGTGACGATACGGTGCAGAAAACCTTTTCTCTTTTGCCGTTGAAGCAACAATTCACACATGAGAAAACGTCGTTCTACGTCTCTCGGCTTCAACTCATACGGCACCCAATGCCCTTGCTTTTGGATCATTCCTAACGCTTTTAAACGTTTTGAAACTGTTGACGCATCTACTTGTAACGTTTTCCCGAGCTCTACTAACGTCTGACATGGATCTTCTTCAAGCAATGCCTCCAATTCTGTCTTCAAATTTTGTCGGTGCTCCAGAACGCTCTTTGTCTTCAAGGTCAAAATCATTACTTTTGAAGCGCCTAAACCAGTCTCTGCACGTTGTATTCGACAAAGCATTGTCTCAACGAGAATTCTGTGTGCTTCTGCTGCAGATTTTTTCTGAATAAGGCAGTGCAATAAAATTCCCCGCAAAAACACTTTATTTGGTACAAAAGTACACATCTTCACAAAGGAAAATAAATATGTAGTTGACACTGTAGTAAACACTATTCTACTATAATTTGAGGTTACATATATAGCAATTCCATGCACAGAGTGCCGCAACGCCATCTTTCAAAAAACAGCAGCAACTTATTCAAGGTCCTAATATTAACCAAAAAATCACTACAAATATTAAATATGCTCAATTATGCAGAGGTTTTTTATCAGCACCACTTTAAATGAAACCACAGTTTTAACTACTTTATAAAAACTTAATACAATAATAAAAATAAACCAAAAATGAAAAAGTTATTTTTTCAAACAAAATAAATAATAAAATTATCGTTGTAAAATAAAATACAATTTATCAAGAACGAAGCACGCAACAAACCTATCAAAGGGAAACCGCCGCATCCGCCTCATTCCGAAATCGACTCGTAGGTATTGGCGGCAAAGTTCAAAGTTGATTCACCTTTAGTAGTACACTGTTGGGGTATTTTGATTATATTCTTTAGGTATGGGTTTAAAATATTTTACCCTGTACGCTGGTCCCGTTAAAGGAGCGCTGACGCTTCTGTTCTCTTCTTTGTATAAATATTAAAGGCCGTCGCGGCACAGGGGCACAAAGTTATCACTGTAACGTGACTGTTGTGGGTTCGATCCTCCACTTGGAGGATTGAATTATAATTTTATAATATTTTCATTTCGCACATCAGTCACACATCTTGCGCAATATCTTAACACTAAGTTACTATGCTAAAGGCGGGATAAAGCGTGGATCTGGTTTTAACTTTGTGTGAACCGATTAAAATAAAATAATACTAAATATTTAAGGGAAATTTGCCAAAATACAAACAAAAAAAGCATTTAAATCGATTAAGCCGTTTCTGAGATTATCGTGAACAAATGCACAGACAAACAGACAAACTGACCAAGTTCTATTACATTGTTAAATGTACATCTTCCATGTACAGACACCGATGAGTTAAGATTTTATTGTAAGTATCGATAAGTTGTGGTTTTGTTTCTAACATTCAACTGAAGCTTCTTATAGGAGGTACGAAAATGCGACCTAAAGTTTTAATAACTTCCTCATTAAAAATCTTAATTGCGCTGCAAACATACATTATAGGTATATCAAAACACAAACATAATTCAGTGTGTTAATTAAATAATTCTGTGGTTTACGCGGGCGAAGCCGCGAGCGGGTCGCTAGTTTCATATATAAGGTCTCGTATCAGTAACATCGTCACGCTGCCCCAGCCCACAGGACCATATATATCATCTTACATACATTTCGTCTTGTTATTGTTTTTTTACTTTGTGTATTTATTAAATTGAGAGTATATTTTATATATACAAATATATGATGTTCGTTTGGGGGGCGCTGAAAAAGTATTTTGCACCGGGCGCGAGTTATGCCACTGAACGTAAACACATACTACCACAAAAATACTACTAAGCGTTGCCGATCTGCTACTTTTCATTCTCAAAAAACATACAAGAACGAGAAAAGGATATCTCTCGTTATATTTTACGTAATTCAACATCGCCGCCATTACCTTCGATTCCATTTCGTGAATCAGGCGTGTACGTTGTTATCGCTTTGATAGGTTTGTGTGTGCGTCATTCCTTAACAAATAGCGTTTTATTTTACAGCGATAATTTTCATAATTATTTCGTTTGAAAAAATCAATTTATCATTTTTGAAAAAATATCTTGTTTTAATTATGTTAGGATCTTATAGAGTAGTTAAAACTGTGGTTTCATTTAAAGTAGTGATGACAAAAACACTGTACTCGTATAACCAAATCAAACCTTAACATGAATATAACTGCTTAAAAAGTCAATTCTCATATTTGACTGTATTAACATTTTGCTTTTAATAATAATAAAATATAACATATGTTTTGCTCCAGTATTCTCATCAAATTATAACATTTTACACCTGCATTAGCATTCAATAGCAAGGTCCAGGTTTCCAATGTAATAACACTTTAGTATAGAGCAATTTTAACAAAACTTTTAATACCATTTTTTTTTCATTTTAATTCTTTATACTGACTTTTGCTTGAAGCTTTTATTTCCATAGTTAACCAAAATAGAACTCTGAGCAGAAGAGCTGAATACATCAAAATAATTAACATTGATAATATAGCCCTCCTCAATCAATTGATTAAAAAAATAGTTTGTTATTCGTATTAGTGCTTTCTACCACCTAAGCTTCAGATTAAATGTAATAAAATATTAATAATATGTATTAAATACATAAGTGAGGCCAGTTGTGACACAATGTGATTGTAAACACGACTGGGTGTGGGTTTGATTCGGTCTCGAGAAAATTAAATATTTAATTAAATTGATATTTCCATTTCTTCGCTCTAGTGTTAAGGTCAAGTGCAGTTTTGAGTTCTGCCATTCAACACACAATGCCTTCAGAATTCGGTGGAAAGTGGAGAGCTGTTTGTTAACACTAGATTCCTCCTACATACTCTGCTGTATGCAGGATAGTGTGAAGCTGATTTGATATGTCTATTGTTAGCTATGATGGGAACTCGACATGTGTAATGCCAACATATACATAGTTATCAAGAAATTGATTCGTAGTGTTTTTAATTTTAGAGTATGTTTTATTAATTTTAACACTGAGAAATCTTTAAAAAGTTAAAATTACTTTAAAATATACAAAATAGATTGATAAATAAAAGGCAAAAAAACTGTAAACCTTTGTATTTCAGCCCACAGTTGCTTATACTAAAAATTTACAGCCTGCGTCCTCGTCTACCACCCTTCCTGCGAGTAGAGTCTGACGGTACTGGAGTTACATCTTCAATGCGACCAATCTTCATGTTGGAACGGGCCAACGCTCTGAGAGCAGACTGAGCACCGGGTCCTGGAGTTTTAGTCTTGTTGCCACCAGTTGCTCGGAGCTTGATGTGGAGAGCAGTGATGCCAAGTGTTTTACATTTTTCAGCAACATCCTAAAATTTATAATTGTATTGAATTGAATTTTAAAAAGATAGACAGATAACATAAATAAAATATTATATAAACACAAAATAATAGTTCATTGAAAGTGAAAAGAACTTTAATATTTAAGTGCATTATATATTTTACACTTCTTTGAAAAAATAGAAAGATAATGATATAAGGCTATCTTATAGCAAATAGTTACCACTGTAAAGCTAAAACTTAAATATAAAATTTATATATAAATATACTACATAACACAACTGAGGCCAGTTGTGGCACAAGTGCACAAGTTGTGACTAAGCACAGCAAGTTGTGGGTTCGATTCCCACTCGAGGAAATAAAATATTAAATATTTTTATTTCCCGGCTCTGTTGTCAGAGCGCGGCGAGTTGTCACGCCACTTAAGACGCATTGTCTCCAGAATTCGTCGCAAAGTGGAGAGTGGAGTTTCTTAACACTAGGCTTTCTCTGCCTACCCAGCTACATGCGGGATAGCGTGAAGATGTAAAAAAATAAATATATATTACAAAACAATAATCAAAATTCTGCAGTTAGAGTGAGGTTATAGAAAACACAACATTACAAATAACAGTTTACTTTTTAATAAAGATAGACGAACCTGAGCGGCCAACATAGCAGCGTAAGGTGATGCTTCATCACGATCAGCTTTGACCTTCATGCCTCCAGTAACTCTGGCAATGGTTTCCCGGCCAGACAAGTCGGTAACGTGAACAAATGTGTCATTGAAAGAAGCGAAAATATGGGCGACTCCAAAAACAGTTTCTCCGGCCAAATGTTGTGGTCCGAGAGTTACCTGTACCTCCTCTTTCGCAACTTTGTTTTTCCTCGGAGCCATGGTTTAGCCTGAAATCAACAACACTTCTATAGCACTTTTCTAACCTTAAAAAATCTAAACAATCCGCACACTTTTCCTTTCATAAACTTGCACACTTATGAAATAAATAATAATCTATGATTTTCGTTTAATATTACTTAAATAACCACACATTAAATTAACTTTTAACATAAAATACTTTTTATACCTTTAGCTTTGAAAGCTGTCAAACACTAGAAAGACTTCCGGCAAGAAGTGTTTCCATCAACTTATGTCGAATTGACATAATGACATATTAAAATGTGACAGGTAGCCAATTTTTTATGTATTTCACACTGTAACAAATAATTGTTTTAAATAAATGCCGTAATTGTATTGACTTAAACAATAATTATATTTTATTAATATAAAGGGGCTTTTGTAATTAGTATACTTATCATCATCATAAAAATATCATATTTTGATTCATTAAATATATACACATAAACTTTATGTATGATACCAATTTACCTATATTATTTTAGGCGTGATATTGTGTTCCAATTTTTAATTATTATTATTAAAAATGTTAAAAATAGTTAATAAATAGCATTCTCTCTTGCCTAAATAATTGCCTAATTCTAATCTTTGAATAGCAGATTCCAAGAGGTGCAGGTTTAAATCCCGC
Source organism: Heliconius hermathena (assembly GCA_013403705.1). NCBI lineage: Eukaryota > Metazoa > Arthropoda > Insecta > Lepidoptera > Nymphalidae > Heliconius > Heliconius hermathena. Next base: position 423,502 of record JAAIXJ010000717.1, on the reverse strand, counting down.
TACGTTCTATTTTTTATACGTTTCTAAAATTTATGTTAAAACTTTTATTTACTATTGATCGCTATACGCGTAATCATTAAATATGAATGCATCCATACAGCAGACAGTGTGACAACTAACGACTTCCGGAAGTAGTGTACGTCATTGCCAACAGATTGATATTTCGTCGTCAAGAATATCGTCAATTTTTGAGACGAAACAAATTGCAAATAAGAGCAAAATAGTGTGATAAACCTCTTTTAGTGTTAGTTAATCTAGTACAATTTTTATAAGTGAGTATTTGATTTTTTACTTTGGGAAATTTATGTTCGAAGTTTCAACTACGCAAATGACGTCCTGTCATTCGTATTACCCAATTCATTATCGCAATACTACGTTTCGCGATGAATCTCTAAAGAATTTATAATCATTTGCCTTGGAAGTGTTTCTTACCAGTTCAACTTTGCATTTGGACTTTAAAACATTAAATTTTCATTAGTTTTGCAAGTCACTCTAAATAATCAAATATTCTTTGTGCAAAATTCTGTGATATTATAAATTAATATTAATTATTATACATATATTATATTATAAATTAATATACATATATTTCAGATTCAAAATGTTTATTTGGGATTGGTTCACTGGCGTATTGGGATTCTTGGGTAAGTGTATTATAATAATAAAGTGTGTAAAAATATATTACTGTAATCCTAATATTTATTTTTCATTCTCATTCATAATATATATGTTACTTTTTAAATTATGTAATTTCTGTATTTTGTAGTCAAAAATCATATAATTTCTATGATTTATGGTCATGCACATTCACTTTCACATTTAAAATCAAATTGGCTGTTATAAAACAAAAAATCTTTAAATGTAATATTTAATAAAATTTGATGAATTGTTAAAATTAAGTTGGCAATAACTTTACTTAAGGCATAATGTTTGTTCTTTTTATATACAGCTTCACGCTATATCCGCACAAAGCAGGGTAGGCAGGGGGAACCTAGTGTTAAGACACTCCGTTCCCCACTTACCACCACTTCTGGAGGCTTGTTCTTTTTATGTTGCATATTATTACATATATAAAATATTTAGATGCAGATTGCACCATGCTTATAACACCATAATCAAAGAACCATACCATACCAACATTTAACATATTACTTATATGATTTCTATGAATACTTTCATTATTTTATTTATTATTTTTTTACTTAAGTGTACTTTTTCATATTAGGTCTGTATAAGAAATCTGGGAAACTTTTGTTCCTGGGCTTGGACAATGCTGGCAAGACTACACTCCTGCACATGTTGAAGGATGACAGACTGGCTCAACATGTACCTACATTGCATCCCAGTGAGAGGCAACATTATACTCTAGTTATAATTTTTTTAAGCTGTGTACAGCATCTTATACAGCAAGGCCGACAAAGGAAATCTAGTGCTAAGACACTCCATTCTTCAGTTTCCAGCCAATTTTCGCAAGATTCCATATTGAGTTACAGAAATCAATACTACTCTTTGTCTTGTTCCCAGAGTGTGAAATTTAAATATTTTAATTCCCCAGTGGGAATCAAACTCAAAATTGTTAAAAGTGTTATAACAACATTTAAATTTATTACTTAATTATAAGCTTATTATCAATTATTATCTAAGGTTAGAACATAAATTATGTGGTTATCACTGAAATATATTTTCCTATTACAATTTTTATTTATAGTGCATATTACTTATTTCCAGAAAGACTTAATTTTAAATATTTTTCCTAATTCGAAAATACTATAATAACTTAACTATCACATTATTTTTTTTCCATACATTTATTATCACCAAATCTTTATAGTCTTATAAATATTTAAACAAAAAGTTTTGCCCAACCTTTAAGCATCTTTTTATAATATAGAATCTAATTTAATTTTGTTTACCTTGTATGAACCTTGAAAATTCAAAGTATGTTTTTTTATATAAATTAAATAAAGTAAAATCATACAATTGGCATTCATGATCATTTACTTTTGCATTTTTATGAAATACAATAACTAATATGCCTAAATATTTATTATAAATCTATTATTCAATATTATGTATTTTCTAATTTAAGAAATTTCAGGGAAGTAAATTATACCTTATCATAGTCAAACTTTTCATTTAGTTACATTGAAATTTTTGCTGAACATTTTACATATATGTCATTGTACTATATAGAGGCCAGTAATGGCTCAGGGGCATAAATGTGTGTCTGCAAATGCGACAAGTTGTGGGTTTGCAACAATATTATATGTTATTATATATGTTCTGCCTATTAATGTGCAAAATTAGTTTGCACTATATGTTATTAGTTACTTATAAAAAAAAATGCAGTGTGTTTATTTATTTCTATAAGAAAATATAATATAACACATTTTTTTTCTCATATTGGTATGATTCCATTTCATTAATGTTAAATTTTATATTGTTTCAACAGCATCAGAGGAACTCTCAATAGGTAGCATGAGATTTACTACCTTTGACTTGGGCGGGCATCAGCAGGCCAGACGTGTATGGCGTGATTACTTCCCTGCGGTAGATGCCATCGTTTTCCTTGTGGACGCATGTGATCGCCCCCGGCTGGCAGAATCTAAGAAGGAACTAGACTCCCTCTTAACAGATGAAACTCTAAGCAATTGCCCTGTTTTAATTCTTGGAAACAAAATAGACAAACCTGGTGCTGCCAGTGAAGATGAACTAAGACAGTTCTTCAACTTGTATCAGCAGACTACTGGAAAGGTGAGTCATCCTACTATTAAATAAATGTGAAAATTTGTGAGGCTCAGTGGATGTTTGTTCTTTCTATGTGCCAAATATATGGAACGGATTTAGATGAAACTTTAAGAGTAATATAGATTATACATCAGAATAACACATAGGCTCAGATATTTTTTATATTATTGACAGGATTATATTTTTGGATGAAAGTTTGTTCCCCTTTCGCGCAAAACTACGGAATGGACAGATGAAACTTTATGGTACATTAGAACAGACTGCAATTGATATATATAAAGGTTTTGAATAATTTGGCAATGATATAAGTATAAATGTGCGTGGTCGTGTTTGATTTTTAATTATTTTATAAATTTCTAACGCTAGAAATATCAGAGTTCTAAGAAAAGAATGATTTGTCAAATATTTTATTAGTTTGTCGTCCAAGGTTCATAGGTCACTGTGAAAAATATTGATAGTAGTAAAATACCAATATAATTTTATTATTGAAATATTATAAATTATTATAATTTTGATTACAGGGTAAGGTATCCCGGTCGGAGCTTCCCGGACGGCCGCTTGAGCTGTTCATGTGTTCCGTGTTGAAGCGCCAGGGCTACGGCGAGGGTTTCCGTTGGCTCGCACAGTATATTGACTGAACACCTCTTCCAAGTTTCACCCCACGTAGCCTATGTTTAGTTGACGCTAGTGTTGCCAGACACATTGCAAAAAGTATATGTTTATGATATGTTCTTATAATTATAGTTTAAATTGCTTTTATTAGTATTGTAATGTAAACCAGTTTTAAAATTTAAGACTTAACTTAAGGAATTTAAATGTCTTCTATTTTAATAGTGTTTCATAACATATTATCATCTCCCCTCGCTGGATTCCCCAGTGCTGTGTAAACAATATCATAACATTCTGGGTAACTGTGAGTTTGGCAACACTAGTCGCGGCCTACTTACACGATGGGGCCAAAAATGTGATCAGTTTCGCCCATACATACAACTCTCTTCATTTTAATGTATAATACTTTATATTTTATAGAAATAATAAAATAAACACATTTCACCGTCTTTCAAATCCTATTAAGTTTTAACAGAAGTTTTAATCTTGTGGGCTGTCTGATATTGGCCTCGCTGTAAGCAGCCTGTTTGGTCTTAATGCTCTCGGTTGTTATACGAAGCATTACGTTATTTACAATTTTATAGTAACTTTTAGTAACAATCAAATATATATCATAGCATTGTTTCGGTTAATAGCAGCATCTGGCTAAATTTTCATTTATGTACAGAGTTATGTTGACTCGCTAGCTAGTAATATATTAAGGCTCATTTTTATATATACAAATTATATTTTTTTTATTATAGAATTGTTCTTATATCTAATTATAGTTTTTTCCATTAAATTTACAAAGAAATATTCCCCCACAAACTACAGTATCTATTGTTTGTTAAAGTATCTAATGTAGCTGATTAATTGTAACAAAACTTTCGATTATAACTTAAATCTTCAATGTAATGTACTTACATACAATATAAGAGTACAAAAATATTCTGTTAATGTTTTCGTGTTGGGGACGAGCCAGACGTAACTAGTTAGCGAGCTGAAATATGAATGTGGTCAAAATAACTTCGCCCCAAATAGCTTGCAATGTATCATTGTGTGAAGTTCTCGCGGCCTTCGAACCCGCATCTACCGTGCGCGTAGTCATTTTGAATACATATACATACATACATACATACATACATACANTATATATATATATATATATATCGTCAAAAGATTTATTTCTAATTGCCACTTAAGATTGCTAGGAAATATTATATAAATAAGTGCTTCTTTAATGAACTCATCGGTTACAATTTATATTTATTTGTAATTATATAAGATAATCAAATTCAGTTGAGTGTAGAACAAGGGTTCTAAAACCATTGTCTCTATGGTAGGTGATGGTGCAAGTTTATTTTTCACTGTACATTTATTAGCATTTGTCAAAAAATTATTATCAGTGTGTATTACTTTCTGTAAGAGAATATAATCATATTATTAGTATTTTTTTTAAATATTTACTTTATTTTTTTTCCCATTCAATTCAATTCCATTTGTCGTAATTTTTATATCATTTCAATAGTGCTCATTGTGTTGTATATTCTGTGGAGGCGACATAATTATATTTTTGTAAATTACTTCTATTGTAATCATAATCTTAATTTTTGGTGAATAAGTAATAAAAATACAGAAACGGCTAGTCTTTTGATCTTGACATACTTAATCTATTAATAACATCTACATGTAATAATATTTTGGAAAGCTAATCTTATAAATTCGAAGCACAAATCGTTTTCAGTCTCATTTTAAAAAGTAACTTCTTAAATAACAATAAAATTAAATAAAATATATTGACAAGCCGTTTCAAATGATTTGTTACGATTAAGTTTTGCTTTGTTAGCATAACTTTGATTGCTCCTTCAAGTATGATTTGCAGTAAGTCCAAAACAAAAACAATTTGTAATAAAATTTATATGGAAATATGTGGTTTGGTTTTATTATCCTTATAATAAAACTATTTCTTTTTTTTATATTGTGCCATACAAACTGATGAAATTTTGAAGGAATGACGAGAAAATAAAACAAAATATATTACTTACAAATTTAATGAAAGGAAAATAATGTGATAAAAAATATTAAGTATAGAATATTTCTAAAATATAACTTTACTAGGACTCGACAAATCCGTCCTGTGCTCGGTCAGTTCTATTTTTTAATGTAAACAAAATGGGAATGCTTTAATAAATAAGTCGATGGACAAGCGACGTCACGTCACTTAGATCATACATACAATGCATTAAATTGTAAAACTAATACATGATTTACATTAATTAAAAAAAATCTAACATCAGCAATATGGATATTTACAATCTGTACTGAGAGTATATTGCACATTAAACTTATAATTAAATTGCTCGACAAAATGTTTGCAGATGGCAACCTGGGATTACATCATATAAAAAAAATCTAAACCTAACAATATTTAGTGTCCGATAAGTCCTATTTGTGTAAAACATATATAATAAATAAAATAGAATTCCAAAAGAAAACGAACATAAAATAAAAGTCGTAAATTATTCGAATATTTGTGAAAGATACAGACATATTCTCATATTTATAAATGAATAAATAATCTTGATAAACGAAGCCCAGATTTTTTTTTACTTCGACATGAGTACATTCTGCCTGACCACCTCAAATATAATTTACAAACTGATTTCAAGTTATGATTATTATTACGATTTGTAAAAAATACTATTTATAAATTACACTAGCTATAAAATCGCGCACAAATCCAACATTACAAGTTGAAACATAGAAGAATATTATATATAATACTGCATCACAAACTACTATGAGATTCTGTCGAAGATGGCGGATGATTATGAATGTGATTTATAATTTGTGACTTAATATGAGGTAATTTTGATCTCATGTTAACTTCTCATTGATTCTTAAGTAAAAATTCATTATAACAATATTATATACACTACATTTATAGACCAATATAAAATATATTTTTATATGGATATAAAAACAATTCATCTGCGATTGCGTTAATTTTAACTCACAATCACCCGCCACGTTGTGAATATTGTAAAAATAAAATACTAATCTATGTTTTGGGGTAATTTTTGTAAATTGCGTTGAATTCTGGCGGAGGCACGATGTGGCGTTGCGACGCTAAATGCAAACTCGTCTATTTGGTAGCTTAACCTATAACCTACTCACATTTACCTACATAGCTCACTTACTTTCAATATTATCGTATAACAAAATATGATTATTTATAAATTATAGACTTTGCCACCAGGGAAGTAAACGAAATTACCATAGTACCTAGAGGACATATACAATATACATACGTAATAGAGAAAATATTTTATAAATCGATCCAACAGTAAATAAACTATAGTCACTAACAAATTAGGCGATAATAAAATGTCGAAAGATAATAAAGCATTGAAAAACATCGATACGATACACGGTAGACTAATCCTATTTGGGAACATTGACAACAATGACGCTTACACCCGTTGTCAGACTAGTTCATCCACTTGCGGCAGTTGGGCGCGCCGCACATGCACATGATCTTGTGCGCGTCGTCCTCGATGTCGAACTTGTAGTCGTAGGCGAGCTCCTCGCCGCGCGCGATGCGGCGCCGCGCGAAGATGATGATGCGCAGGTGGCGCTCCACCTCCACGGTCTCGGCCACGCAGTTGGGCTGGCACGAGTGGTTGATGTAGCGCGCCAGCCCGCCGCTCAGCGTGGCGTCCACCACGCGCCGCTCGTCCAGCCGGAACATGTAGATGCCGCGGTTCTGGTTTATCAGAACAACAATTGTCATTTCACATAGGCCTTATTTTATTCATGCTGTAATCCACATGTAGCACAACAGGCAGAAAGAGCCTAGTGTTAAGACAATCCGTTTCCAACTTTTCGGCAAATTGTTGGAGTGCACTCCTTGTCTCAACACCAAAGCGACCAAATTAAATATCAAATATTTCATTTCCTCAAATGGGAATCGAACCCAGAATCTGTCGCGTTGACAGTCGTACGCTTCTGCCCCTCTGCCACGACTGACCTCAATATCTTTTCTATAATATTGATGCTATGTGACAAATACAAAAAATAAATAAAAATGCCAAGTTTAATTCAATTAAAAAAAATTACAATTTCAATATTTTTTACATAACTTATTTAAAAAAAATATCATACCTTAGCTTCATATTTCTTCTCACGTATTTCGGACAGTTCCGAGCGTATAATCTCGCCGATGTACTCTATGACCATTGTGTGTTTTTCCAAATCTCGTGCAGCATACAATCCAAGCCCTTGGATTTTAGATCTAAAATATAAAGAATATTATTAAAAATATGAATAATTTAAGATATTGCTAATAAAATGTTTAAAAAATGTTTTTTGAATATGATTCGATAGTGTAACAAGCGTTTTGTTACTATATAATAGTATAGCTTAAGGATTAAGAAAAAATAAATTTATACTATTCTCAATTTAAATTTATTTAAATATTTTTTTTCTTATTTAGATTATTTTTAATTGAAATTAAAATATTTTTTTTCTAATTTTTAGTTAAATTTTTTACAAAGTGTGATTTTTAGTTGGCGCAGCATTATTTTATTATTTTTTTAGGAAAGTGTATACATATTTTCTAAGTATTATTTATAATAAGTTGTAATTCCCGTTGACCTACGATCCGGAAATTGGTACGGAACTTTCGGTGGACGAGTCCGACTCGCACTTGACTGGTTTTTTTAAATATCATTAATTGCATTGTCATCGGTCCTTGATAAGTATGCAAAAGAAGACTGAAACAATTACATACATTCTTGGGCCCAGAATGTAATGATGAAAATGGTATGATATTATATCATTCAGGTACATCATCATCATTCCTTCCCTGAAAATTCTGTCGGTATTGGCAATGTGAGAGCTGAGTTATTAGAGATAACAAGATAAAATTTACAACACAATTACTATAAAATCAACCTCTATAAAATAAGTGAATACTAAGTTGTTTAAGCACTAATGTTTATTATTTTTAATGTTGAATAAAGAAAAAAGAAAAGTCATATTATTGGGCAGGAGTATAATTAAAATTGTAATTAGATAACAGGAATGGATTTGTTGAAAAGACGACCAGAATAAATAAAACACCTTCTTCTTTCTTAGTAGAATGAGAATAAAAATGTACCCTTATTAAAATGTCATCCAAGAATTGTGCTGAACTAAATTATCTTGGTACCAAGAAATACAAAAATCATTTTTATGCACAACTGGCATGCTCAAATCGCCATAATAAAAGAACAGAACAGAACAAAAATCATTAGACAATGTGTCAATGTCAATCACCTATCACATCTGTAATTTAAAATATGATTTTAATCGATTCAAAATGTATTTCTTTTTGTATTTTTTTTTATTTATAAAGTAAATATATGCACTAATAAGTGCATTAAAATACTTAAACTTAATTAAAATTAACAAATATTTAATTTTCGTGGTACTGTGGATTATTTACATTGATAAAAAAATAGTTTTAGATCCTTAATCTAAAACTATTTTTTACCGTTTCCAGATTGTTAATTGAGTTAATTTTTAATATTCTAAAATAAAAAAAGATACAAATGTTTAGACTATATCTCAAGTGTTGACATTTCCGTCTCCTTTGAAAGTACCTGGCCAGGTAGACGTTGTTGCGCCACTCCAGCTTCATCTTCTTGTACTGGCTGCTCTTGGTGTGCACGAACTGCTTGGAGTAGGGGCAGGCGGGGTGCGCGGCGTGCGGCGCGTCCAGCGCGGGCGGCGCGGGCGGCGCGGGCAGCGAGCGCGCCGGCCGCCGCCAGCCGCGCGCGCCCCGCGCCTCGCCGCGCGCGCAGCCCGACGGGTTCACGGCCAGCCCGCCCTCCAGCAGCGCCGAGCGCCCGAACTTGAAGCGGTAGTCCGTCAGCGTCTCGATCCCTGAGCCACACGACATCACTCGTACACACGGTTGTTTCAATATTATCATTATCCCGAAATTAATTATTTCATTTAACATACCAGGTAAGCTTTCCAAAACTCGAACGACTGCGGGTTCGGTGAGTCCGAAGAGATCCTCACCCGTCACGTAATTTGGCCATAGTTTTAAAACACCTTCCTCTCCTCTGCCTTCTCTCAGAGCGGCAACAGCATCTAGCACCTATATTGTAAAGCTTTTATTTTAATTGTGTAATTTTACTGTCGTTTAATTTCATGAAAAAGTTTGCCATCAAATCTATGTATATACATAGATTCCACATATGTGAGCCTTAGACCTTGAAAATGTCATTGAGGTTCCTAAAACCAGTTTTATGAAAGTCAGTAGTTTAAAAGATATAATACACTTTTAAAGTAGTAAAATGTAAATATTCCCTTTTATTTTCAAAATAAGATAGTGAAAAATGTAAAATATATATACAGTGTTTTTGTCATTAACACTTTAAATGAAAGTACATTTTTAGCTACTCTATAAAAATCTAATACAATTAAGACAAAAGACATTTTGCCAAAAATAAAAATGTGATTTTTTCAATCAAAATAAATAATAAAGTTATCGTTGTAAAATATAACGCCATTTGTTAAGAATGATGCATACAGACACTAACCTATCAAAGTAAATTAACACTAGCGAAATATGGTAGTGGTATCATGACTAAATGTAGGTAATCTATACTTGCTACTAATGAACCCAATTTTTTAGCAAATTGGATTCGCGCTTGGCCAATCTTACTTACAAAATTTGGGAAAATTTATAAATTAGGTAGTGTGTTTAAAGTAAATACTCTACTTTTCGACAAAGTTTAAATTTAAGTAACTTTTTATATTCATAAAATCTAAAATATATTCATAAATATATTCTTATAATTAAGATGAGGGAGTCAATAATGTGGATGTGCAGAATACTGACGAATTTATTACAGGTATATTGTAGGCAATAGAGCTGATATAGTATTAGTAGACCGAGTGACGCACCAATCAGTGATTTTTTATACATCATTTGTAATAATGATATCTAATACTGATTTTTTTTGTATAATCATAACATTTGTGTTGATAGTTATTTGGCTAGTATTTTGTTTTAAATGAATGAATGCTTCATTATTTAATTTATGCATTCTACAATATAAGTTTGCCCTTATAAACGTATGTGTTTTTGGAGTTAATGAATATATGCAACGATCGGTAGATAGCGAGGTGTACTGACGGCGGCCCAGGCGGCGCGCGGCGTGGGCGCGCTGGTCTCGTGCGGCGCGTCGTCCTGCGCGCGCACGTGGAAGCGCGGCCGCCCCTCCTCCTCCGAGATCCAGCACACGTAGCGGCAGCGGCTGTTCGCGCGCCGCATCGACCAGTAGAACCGCACCTGTCACACAAACGCATTCACCTATTTTAGAGATCGCGTTGTGGGTTCGATTTCCATGAAGGGGAATCATTCATTTTCATTTTCCCATTGTGATAAGAAGACAGTACGCGACGTTCAGTTCACCACTCAAGGCGCAGTGTCCTGTAATTGGCTGGAGAGTGAGAATGAAGAGTATTTACACTAGGTTCCCTCTGCTGTATGTAGGATATGGCGTGGAGCTAAAAATAAGTAAAAGTATAAGTATTTCTAAATAAGTAAGTAAAAGTATATCTTACAATCTTGTATCCAATAGGATATATGTAATTTGGCGTGTGGAAGGCGGCAAGCTGGTGCGGCAGCAGGTGTCCAGGACTAAGGAAGATGAGTCCTCCGACGCGGATGAGGTGGTTAGTGTCGCTGTGCAGCATCACTGATGCCACCTGTCGCTGCTCGTCACGGCACACGTAAACGCGCCGCCCCACGCTCAGGGTGGTCAGCTCGTTGTCTTTCTCGTTCTAGTATTTGAGGACATTTTCAATGTAAAAGCACTCAATTTGGAAGTATTATAGTTAAATGTAAATAGGCTATTATAATAATGAGTGAGTCACCTTGGGGGCATGGGAGGCGCAGAAGGCGCTCTTGTTCTTGTAGAAGACGCAGTTGTCCTTGACGGCGCAGCCCAGGTGGTAGACGCTGCCGCAGCGCACCTTGAAGCAGCGCACGGTGGCGCCGAGGCGGCGGCAGGCGGCGCAGGCGGCACCGGCGCCGGCCGCCAGCGCCGCGTCCACGTTCATGAGCGCGCCGCTCACGGTCTCGTACACGCCCTCGGACCACAGCGCGCAGTTGAGGTGCACCCAGCGGTCCACGTCGCAGTTGAGCAGGCGCGCCACGCCGTCCGCCACGCCGTCGCCCTGCAGCCCGCACAGCTCGCAGCGGCGCGCGTCCGCGCCCGTGACCGGCGTGATGGCCACGCCCGTGCGGAACACCAGCTCCGTCAGCTCGCGGTCCGTCGGCCGCTTGTACTTGATGGGCGGCCCGATGCAGCCCGGCGACCACGACTTGTATCGGACGCCCCGGTATTTTTCCTTTTCCACGCTTTGATTACTTTTTTCGTCTTGTTCTATACCCTTTAGGTCTTCGTCGAGGGCGCTTACGTCGTCACCGACTTCTTTCATCAACTCGTCGTTGTCTAGTGAATCTATAAATGATAGGTCCATTTTTTCATCTTTAATATCAGGTTTGATATCCAGATCGTCAGTTTCCATGCTTTCCGTCGACGCAGTGTCAAAATCATCTCTATCTTTTGATAAATTGGTTTCGATATCTGATTTGCTATCCTCCTTAATAGCAGCTTTTGATTTACCATCTAAAATGATGTTCGTAGGACGCCATGCGAATCTTTCATAGCATTGAGTACTACAGAAAAATAGTTCGGAGTCGCTATCACACAATATTTCCTCAGCGTTTCCTTTATTAGCTGACAGTAGTGGAAATTCTGACGCCTTGGCCCTTACTACGGAATCTAATATCACAACATCGCAGTGTCGGCAAAATTTAGCGGCGCCATTGAGAATACTCTGAATGTCAATAGGCGTGCCTTCTTTTCCATCTTTACCCTTCGACCGGTACAATCCTAGTTTGTGTGATGGCGGCGTCGCGGTTCGCTCAATAATTTGATACGATGTAGGTGGCGGGATATGCAATATACCAGCAAGCTCCTTTAATACACCGAGTATATCTTCAGCAGCGCCAGAAGTTAAAGTAAGAGTTACCGTAACGTTTTCATTGTTCTCAGTACTGCTAGGGGAATCCTCGATCTTAGTTTTGAGAGGTGCATCTGAATCTATGCATTTAAGCGACTTATTATCATCTTCATCTTTGAGTTGGTATAACGACAGCGGTTTTATTCTTATTGGTATAGGAGCGATGAGTGGTATCACAGGCGACACACGACCTGACAGAGATGAGTCCTCATCTTCCTCATCGTCTTCATCATCAATTGGTTTCAGGTAAGGGAACCTATCATCGGACTCAATGTCATATCCTTCAGGACTCGAACAGCTAACGATAGTGTCTGGAGTGTCAGTATCTCTTTCTTTGCAAATAAAGTCAAGCTTCTTATCTTCTGGATCTTCTTCATACACAATAGGCTGAAATTCTTGGTCGTAAAAACCTCTTTGAGTCGAAGTTGACAATTTTTCAGGTAAAGGTTCCTCATCGCCGAAAGGTTTAGTATTATAATAGTCTGCTACATTAGGAATTTTTGCATTACCAAAATCTCCAATCAAGTCCCCTCTAAGGATATCATAGTCTTTATTTTTAAGCTTAGTTAAGTCGCCTGAACCGAATAGAGGGCACACTGCAAAATTAGTAGTTAATGCTGGTTCTTGTATTTGCATAGGAGGTAAAAGGCGGAGTTGCGTCATTAGATTATCAATAAACGTATCATAATCTTCCTCATATCTCGATCCCTTTCGAAGCCGTTTTTTAGCATTTACAGCATTCATATTATTTTCAGCCGCAGCTTTCATATGTAGTTGTAATTGTTTACGTTTCTTTTGTTGATATTCTCGCCGTTTTCGTTTCTTTGCCTCTGAAGGTGTTTCTGATGGATTGATGTCAGAGGAGTGGTCCATACTGACACTTTCAGGATATTCTTCTTTCATTGGCTGGTCCAATTTACCCTGGTCTGACGCAGTGGATACCCCTGAAGTCGCCGATTGTTGAGAACTTTCATCAAGAAGTTCTTTTTTAACGTCTAACGGCGTAAATGGTCGGTGGACTGGACTTTGTTGTGGAGGCATAACTTCTTTTTTTATTACTTGTTGCAGCTGCTGAGTGTCCATACTCATTGGATACATTGGCAATGTTTTCATATTAGGAGAACACTCAGGCATTGGAGTTGTTTCTTCTTTATTAAGTAATTTTATAGGAGGTTTCCGTACATCCATCAGGGATTGGGTTGAAGAGTGAATCAAAGGTGATATAGATGAAGTAGGTATAGAAGTATGTATTGGTCTGGATGTAAAAGGAGAGCTCACTGTAGTGATGAGTCGTGGAGAGTTTTTGGGTATTTCTACTTCTTGAGTAAGTCCTAATGTGGGAGGCGGTATAGATGGCCTGGCCAACTGAGCTTCTAAAGATGGTATGGTCCCTAGAGCTGGTGCCGTTCTTTGAATATTCATGGTTCTTTGTGGAACTACATTTGATGATGTCGTAGATGTTTGTAAAAGTTGCTTTAGTAATACATTTTGCGATTCATCGTGATTTCTTTGATTCGCAGCGGTTTGTTGGATAATTTTGTTTCCCGCGCTATCCATTGTGGTTGTAGTATTGTTGGGTTCGTCGGTCTCCATGGGTTCAGATTTAACGATAACAGACTCTACGCTATGTCGTTTTGTAGGTTGAATATGCCCAACAATGACTTCACTTTTAGGTTCGTCCGTAGACTTTGATCTTTTTAGCGGAGAAGTTAACTGTGTATGTAAGAGTTTCGATGACGTTATAAAATTAATTGATTGGGTCGGTTTGGCTTGTATTTGACCAATACCTGGGCTTAAAATACTATGTGTACGCACTGTCACATTTGGAGCAGGTTCTTTATTGCCAATTATGGTTCTTGAAGTCATCACCAAAGCTGGCGGTTGACTCGAACTTATATTTTGCGGGTTAAATTGTAAATTACTTGTATTTATTTGTCTCGTTGGTTGGAGAAGTGTATGTCCTAAAATACTTGTTGGTAAAGTTTGGGTCTTTTGAAAGCCGCTGACGCTAGTTGTAGTAATATTACTCGAATGCATCATTGACGTCGAAACAGATGAATTACTATGAATTTTAGAGAGCGCTGGCATTTGTAATATTTGTGATGACATAGGAGTTGTGCACTGAGGCTCATCATTTGGAATAAATGATTGATGAGTAATTAAAGGCGACTGTGCTGGTGATTTCATAAGCGTGTTTTGCATTCCAACGGGTGAACTGATGGGCGAGACTGTCGGAGATTTCCTTATTTGCCCCATAGATGACAGTGTGTTTACTCTAGTACCGATTAATTGAGCTGCGCTCATTGGAACTGTATCTGTGCTAGAGATTGGTACTTGAGGTTTTTCCATCCTTTGCACAGGGGATGGACGAGATGTGGCAATTTCAACTTTAGACGATGGTAATAGGCTTTCAAAGTTGACTTGAGTCGGAGTCGTAGCATCGCTATTTTTCCTTATAATCGACTGAGATTCCACTTTTGATGAGTTACTATTCAACGACGACATTATTGTGCGTAGTTGCTGTGACACATTAGCCATGTTCGAAGTTAGTTCCGATGGTTGGGAGAGGGGTGATAGCTGTGGCACAGTGGCCGACTGTAAAGCAAGTCTATCAGCTTCCCTTGTAGGAAACGCTGGTTGCTCCTGACTTTCTTTGTTTTCCGGTTTGGGAGCACTGTTAGGGTTTATGTTTTGAGTAGGAACTGGGTTCGAACTTGTTGTTTTAGAAGCTGGTTGTTTCATTCCGAACGGTTTAGCGTCATCTGTTATGTTTTCAAGCATACAAAGCATATCTTCAAAAGATTCTACGTGTTTCTGGTTACCTTCTACAGTTTCAGAATGTTCTCGCATTGTGATATCATTAAGATACCTTTCTTGCGAAGGAGTAGGCGAAGGTATAGATATTTGAACAGATTCTTGCGTTAAATCAGAAGTTATTTGCATATTTGAATCTATTACCATCTCTTTGGTTTGGTTTGCAATCGCTTTTATCGTTTTTACCACATTCTCTTCTGAACTACTTTCAGTAGTAGGAGCATTTGTTACAGGTGTCTCTTGTAATGATTTGCTATATGAAAGTAACAAATGATTTTGCACGTTATCTTCAGGTTTATCTTCATCATCTCCTTCCATAATATTATCAGGTATTTTTTCAGGTATTGGATCGGGACTCTTAATATCAGCCTTGCCGAGTAATAATGGCGTCCTGTCAGTTAAGCAAAGTGTATGTGGAAGTTCTGTTTGCTGACTAATCTCGCTTTCTATGTCTATGTCTTTAGTGTCTCGTAGGAGAGATTTTTGATCCTTAGAGTCTTGTGAAGCCATTGTCAGTAAATGTTGCGAGCCAGAAGGAGTATGTAAATCAGAGTTACTTTCAGATGTTACAGTACTATCTGGTGAAGCAGCTTCATCTTGGAATATGTTAGCAGGTAGAGTGGCATCATGAGTGACGGCCAAACTAGAAGACTTAGTATTAGATAAAGTCAATGCCATTGGCTTTTCTATAGTTTTAACAATTTTTTGTTTAACTTGATGGTGCGTTAAAATAGAAACAGGCACCCTTGAAGCGCCTGTATTCGATGTGGCCAGTGTAATCACAGGGTTCATGCTGGCATTTTTGGCAACATTGGAAGAAATAACACTTATAACCGAACTGATCGGCTTTGAAAGTGACTGCGACGACATATTTACAGCTAACGGTGGATTACTTATGTTAAGTGGTACTTTTTTTATTTGTGATTTTGCCATACCGCTGACATGGCCGGTTACATTCGCTATAGGAACCGACAGACTCTTTAGAACTGGCACTGATATTGTTTGGTTCGCAATAGACACTGACGCTACAGTTGCCTGTGACACTTCATTGAGAATTTTCGTATTAGCATGAGGTGAAAGTACAGCAGCGCTTAAAACAGGTAACCGAGAAAGAGTTGCGCTTTGAGACGGATTTACTATTTTGTATTGCTGCAAATTAGTGGCTGGTTGCTTCGCCGGCGCTAAGCTAATTACCGCAACGGTTTTGGTTGTCGTTTCTGTGCGTGTGCCTTTATCTTGGGGGGTTTCTTCTTCTACTTCATCTTCTGGTTTGCCGCTATCTATCAATTCTTCAAAGTCTTCCTCAGTCGCAATGCGTTCTTCTGGTGAAATTGCTCCGGGACCCTCGACTAGGACAATATCGTCATCATCTAAATGTTCATCAAATTCTTGCATGTCATCGTCGTCATCTTTGGAGAAACTCATTCTTGCGGAGTCATCGGACGTACTCGGATATTCTATGCTATCCGTAGAATACAAAACGAATTTCCTCGTATCTATTGTCTCATTAATTTCATCCGGCCTATGTTCAGTGGCTACAGTTTTGCCTGTAAATCTAGGGCGAGGCGGAGTGCGCCTTTTCAAAATAGACACTTTATTGATGTGTGTCATCCTTCGCCTGTCGTCTTCTTTGTTGGGCCACACGGGGGCTCCTCCAAAGAGGCCGGGCTTGAAGTATCTGTACCCAGGCGGTATGGGCGCCATGTGGTGATGGTGTCCGCCACCGTGGTCGTGGTGCGGGGCAGGCGAAGCGGCGGGCGAGGCGGAGGGCGTGGGAGTGCGCGCCACGTGCGGTGAGCGCGACAAGGACGGCGACGCCGGCGCTCCTCCCATTGGACTATATTGTTGCCTTTGCAGCAGTTGTTGACGCTGAAATAATTATACAACGTTTTTAGCTTCATGCCGTATTCCGTATATAGTTGTGCAGGCTGAGGAAACCTAGTGCTATGACACTTCGTTACGAAACAGTAACGGACTTAACGCCGCACTTTCTCGTATTACCTGTGTGAATAATAATAAATAAAAATAATACACTCCTCCCAGTGGGAATCGAACCCATAACTGTCGCATTATAATATAATTAAAGACAGGTAATAAGTATGGGAGAAATAATCTCAAGAAAAAATCAAAGACGTCATTAAAATAAATTGAAAAGCACTCAGTTATATTACATAACTATTTGTTTAAATAGTTATGTAATATAACTGAGTGCTTTTCAATTTATTTTAATGTCATTACTACTATATACTAACGTATAATATATGACAAATTTCTATAAAAGTTTTTTTATAAGCCTGCATGTAGTCATGATGATTTTATCATTTTGAGATATGAAACCACAAGCTTATTATTATAAAATATAATAGCCACATCCAATTTAAATTTCACAAAGCTATTATGAAATTATATAAGTTAAGGGTTGTTAAAATAGATGTGTCGCTATTTCGTATAAAGGCAATACAATCATATTAAAAACAATTCATTAGAAGGCAGTGCAGTTTTCTCATGCTTATGTAGTTTGATCTTTTAAGGGATTGCTTTGCCTACATATGTAACTTATTTTATGTATACAATAATTTATGTTATGTACTTACAGTCATTTCATTATTTGAATTGCCTGGTGAGGGAAGTGGTTGGGGGCTGCCAAGTGGAGAAGTCTGTTGACGACCCACAAACGGTACACCAACCCTCATACCTGAAAGTATGATTGATAATTAGTAAACGTTTCTTTAAACATAAATATTGTTTAAATTAAATAATAAAAATATTTAAATCTAATATTTTTTTACCTTGTTGGTGATGTGGCGGTCTAGCGAATCGAGAAGGTAACGGTGAACATCCAGGAGCAGGTCTTGGAAATCGTCCCGTGGTATAATCATTCTGAAAATATTTTTTAATTAGGCAATCCTGTTATATATAAAATAAATTATTATAAATGTGAATATTTATAAAAAAAAAAGTAAAACGTTATTTAAAATTCTAATCGTGTTTTATGTTTTTACTCACATTCTGCAACTGAGGTGAATGAGATGCCACTGGGCTTTGGATTTGTGATTGTTGATAAATCTGTAAAGACATTGTTTATATAAATATAATTGGGAAAAATTACATATTTAAATTATATTTTTTTACTATTGTTAAACATACTTGAGGACTACGGCTAGGTGTTGGCAGCTGCGGACTCGTTCTTTGAGCTTGAAATTGTGTCAAGAATTGTTGCGGTGACATCGAAGATTGCATTGGCGATTGTTGCGTATGCATCGGAGACTGTTGTAAATGCATTGGAGACTGTTGAGAGTGCATAGGACTTTGCTGAGGATGCATTGGACTTTGCTGAGGATGCATCGGACTTTGTTGAGGATGCATGGGGCTCTGTTGTGGATGCATCGGACTCTGTTGAGGATGCATCGGACTTTGTTGTGGATGTAACGGACTTTGCTGAGGATGCATTGGCGAATGTTGAGCAGACATTTGACTTTGGGGATGCATCGGAGATTGTTGATGAATCGGCGACTGTTGTGGATGCATCGGACTTTGTTGGGGATGCATAGGGCTTTGTTGTGGTAAATTGGTTTGCTGTACGTGCATCGGCGATTGTTGCGAGTGCATTGGAGATTGTTGTGTATGGAGAGGTGATTGAGTCGAGGGATGAAGTGGAGATTGCGACGTATGATGCAATGGAGACTGCTGTGAATGCAGTGGAGATTGCATCGGAGATGCCATTGGATGTAGTGGAGACTGCGGCGCAATAGAATGTAATGGGGATTGAGAATGAGGAGACTGGATGTGTAATGGGGACATGGCGGGGCGCGACCCTGGCTGACGAGGCGCCTGGTTCCCTGACGGCATTGCATTCCTTACTCCAGTCAACTGTTGCTGGCTAAACTGCACTATCCCCCCCATAGACTGAGGACGTTCTTGAACTGACGACAACTGACGTACTAACTGCTGCTGTTGAGCTCCAGCTTGTTCTATAACTAAAGTGCGTCCACCTTGCAAGATCCGCCCTTGGGTGTTTAATGGCGATGTTACCAAGCCTATTCTTTGTTGTGATAATGGTTGACCATCTGAACCGAGTACAGTTTGTTGAGTTCTTATTAACGTCTGCTGTTGTATCGTAGACCCTTGTAGCCCTATTTGCATCGGTCGGTTTATTGTACCTTGTTGTTGCATTTGTTGTGATGGTTGGTTAATGTTTTGATTTTGTGCAAAAACTGTTTGATTAGTTATTTGTTGCTGATTTATAACCGTTTGTTGGGCGAGTTGAGGATTTTGTTGGCGTTGTTTAGTCTCGTATTCCTGCAAAAATAAAAAAGAAAATATACATTTTATACATACAATTTTATATAATACAAGTTTTAGTAAAATAATTACCTGAATCAGCATACTGTGTTGCCTGGCTTGTTTCCTCGCAGCCTCCAAGTGTTTCTGAAGCGCCTGTTGCTCGGTCGACACCCGCTGCAGCTCGGCGGCATCATTCGGCATCAATTCATTACCAGATTTTCTCAACTGACGCTGCTTACTATTCAGCGACTGCAAACAGAAGGTAACAGTGTAACCGTGACGAGACAACGCGCACTACTCTAGCACCCGGTTAGTAAACACAGACATTCGGTTAACACAGGGGGCACTCGCTCGGTACCTGAAAGAGGACGCAAACACGCGACTACGAAGCGCACGAACACAGAAGCGCACTATCACTCACCTTCCGTATCTTGCGCAGCTTCTGCACCTCCTGCTCGTAGTAGCGCAACTGCTCGGCCGCGAACGTGTTGTACTGCTTGAGCCACTGCTCGTAGAGCAGGCGCGCGTGGTGGTCGGCGTCGGTCGCGCAGCGCTCGGGCGGCGCGGCGGGCGCGGGCGGCGGCGCGGCCGCGAACAGCGGCACGGCGGGCGGGGGCGCGGGGGGCGGCGCGGGCGGGGCCGCCGCCGCGCCGCCCCACTCGCCGCCCTCGCGCTCCTGCTCGCGCTTCTCCTGCTCCAGCAGCTCCTCCAGAAGCAACGGTTGCTCCTGGTTTACGTTCTGACGGTTAAATGTCTGTTTTCACATCGCTCCTCGACATTCGCCGACTGTCGACTCTGTGATCGCCGGTCGCGAACTATGTCTCGTTATCGAAGCCGACTCGTTGAGTGAGCGATGTATTAATCGGACTACTTTATACTCAGATTTATAATTCAACACATTGTTGTCTAAAGATTACTAGTTTTTTATCCAAATACAGATTGAGTTCAATTAAAGCTTTAGAGAAGAGGGGTTACTTTTTTCATAATACAAATTGCCTTATCAATTTTTGAATTACTAAAGGAAAGGTAAGTGCAATTTATTAGATTCAGGCTAACAAATCTAGAACTACACACAGTGCCAAATTTGCTTAACTGACTATAGCAAAATAATAGAAAAGAAACGAAGGCTGTGTTAATGTAATTTCGTGTAATTTTCATGATAGTTATTTTAGTTTCAGTTTCCATTCATTGCAATGTAAATAAATAATCAAAATAAAATATTCCAATCTTTTAAACACTATATTCATCATCAATATAGTGTAGTGTATTATAAGGTATAAACAATTTTTGTGATGTCTTATATAATATAAAAAACGTTTTTAAATACGTATAATACATAGTAGTTTCTCTAATAATACTTTTCAAATTATTTGTAATGCGCTTAAACGAAAAAATTACAGAACTGTAAATTCGAATTAAATAAAACCATGGAAATGTATAAATTCGTTAATTGTCCCAACTGGACTGGACTTACACATAAACCGAGACCATATGATTCGCCCACCACCCGTGTTGACTTCAAAAGCGAAATTAATATGCATATCAAAAACAGTTTATGTATACGTATATTTGTATATTATTTATATTAGTGTTATGTTAGAAGATGCTGAAAAGGAATAAAGGTTAGTAAATACGCATGCGTGCCACGAGCAAGCAGAGAAAAAGCTCTAACTACAAGGTGATTAGTAGTGACGAGGCCCTGTAAAAAGATTTTCAGAATTAAGTGTGCTTTTGCCTATTTATATTTTTAATAAAGCTATTGCTAGTAGGGTGAAACTGAAGTTTCATCAAAATATTATCTCATAATTAGTTCAGGAAAGGAAAGGAGATTACACACGTATGTATATTGTAGAACACGTGATTTCTAGAAATTTGTCATGCGAGCAGTAATTCCTGACAGGGAAGTATATAAGGGAGGAAGAAAACTAATTTATAGTTGGTGTGAGTGGCAAAGATTAAAGGATTCAGTGCGGAGTGCATGTTGACTTCTAATATTAGAAAAGAAATTTGGTCGTCGCATCACGAGGTGAGCCTTAAGAATATCGTAGGTTTAAACTAGCGGTCTAGTTATCTATAGGTAATATAGAATGTGTGATTTTTGTCGGAAATATAAATTTTCCAGGTGTAGAGTGGGGTACTGTGGGGGTACTGCATACCTGCAGCAGCAGCGGGCGGCGGTGCAGCCAGTCGCCCCACGCGTCCGCGTCAAAGGGCTGCTCCACCAATCACCCACATGCAACAACACGCAGCTCACCTAACATCCTCCAACCTCCTCTCTTTCAATACGTTTCATCTCTTATTCGTACTCTCGATTAATATATTACTCTTCCCGTTTACTCCAATAATGAGAAACACGTATGAAAGTGAGGCCTACTTCGATACCCATGCAATATTAGTTTCGGAAGCACGTTATGAATCGAGCGAGCGTTTTAATTGATTTATCTGTACAATGTTACTGAACCTCCACCGATGCATGGCTCGATTAATATTGCTCTGGATATGTTCACATAAAATACAAATAAACAAGATACTGCAATGCGGTCATAAATCGAAGCGGTAAAACAATTATGTACTGGATCATATTTAGAATATTATTTGATTAAACTGATCATTACAAATATGAGCCACAGCTTTACCAGCGTACATTTAAAGCTATGAATTAGTTCTATCTCGATATTTCCGAACAGAACAAATTCAATACAAACATTTATAGGAAAAAAATTACGACATGCACAAGTCAATTATTTAAAATAAAATCCTCCAAATATATTTAACTTTATATTGTATAAGATGCAATATGAATTTAGCAATAATTTTAATTTTATTATAATAATTTATTACATGTACTAACAGCCTGAGATATCCTCCAAATATTATACACTAAAAAGTGAATAATTTGAAGTTATCTCAAGTTTAGTTATATTATAATAGTTCAGAATTCCAAATGATAGATTTACTTTGTGTTCTTGATTTGACTTCTAAAACATAATTGCTTTTATTAATATCACTGCAAGTAAATCTACCAATTTTGATATTAGTTATAACTATTAATATGAATATAAGGAATGTAGCAGGTATAAAGTGGGTGTTTAACCAGACAAGGAATCAATCATTTTTTATAAGAGAAAAGAAATTAAGTTTGTTTTTTTATTGCGCGCAAATGACAGAATGAATGTTGAATAAACGTTTTATATTTTTTATGTAATGAAACGGTGATATAGGCATATTTTTTATTGCGCTCAAAATATAGAAATAAATGTTTAACTTTTGTAATGTAGTGGGGGGATGGCATAGGTAGTAGCTCACCTGCAGCTGCGGGTAGGGGGGCGGCGGCGGCGCGCGCAGGCCCGGGTACGGCGGCGGGGGCGCGCTGCGCACCGCCGGCGCGCCTGCCTGCGCCACGCCCGTGTTTGCTGTTCGTTTCATTTTTACAGTTAACTTAAACTATCATTGATTATATTAAACATAAGAAACTACTAGTTTGGATAGGAAAAGATATTTTAATACTGGATAGATCTTTCAAGAACGAAGGCTATGGCTACATTTCACCACTTTAATTCTTTTGATGTAACATTTTTTCCTGCGGTTAGAGTTACCGCGCGCACTTGGAATGCGCATACAAAATAAACAGGAACATGTACTATTGTATGACTTTAAATACATACTGCCAAGCGGTGCGACAGCTAGCGGAGTGTCTTGACGAAGAGGCGGTGGGGCTAGTTGCCGAGCACCTGCCACCATGTTGCGTGCTGTTTTAACAAAAGAAAGTACTGTTATGTACATATAAAGCACATATAGGGGAGATAGAGGAGAGTAGAGATATAAGAACTCTAACAGAATTAGCAAGGTTCTTGTGCCAAGAATCTCTCAAAAAAGTTATGACCTGAAGCAGTGAATACAGCAACATATGTATTAAAGAAATAAATAAAAATATTGTTTATTATTTATTTTTTATTTTATTTTTTGTGTATAAAATTATTGTTTGTAATAATAAAAAATTTTATTCATAGCTGTTATGTGAAAAAAGACAATAAAAATTACTGACTTGACTTGTAATTGTAACTTTTTAAGTAATGAGTAAATGACTATTTTATTATTTTTTCTTTTATTAATTATTACTATAAACATAATTATTAAAAAATAAATCTTAAATGAAAACTAGTATTCAGATTTTGAGGTAAAATAATATTTTTTTTTAAAGAATCAGAATTGGTTTTTGATTTAATCAAATAGTAATTGATATATCTAAGCATTTACATGTTTTACCCTTAGTTTAATAGTAATGAGAACTTTATAATTTATATCAAAAATTGATAGTTTTATTAAGTGGTACTCGTAGTTTTGAGGCCAGTCGTGGCGCAGCGGCACGAAGTGTGACTGTAAAACCGACTGATTGTGGGTTCGATCCCCCCTCCCCGGAGGAGATGAAATATTTATTTAAATTTATATTTCCATTTCTTCGCTCTAGAGTAGAGGCAAAGTGTGGCGTTGAGTTTTACCACTCAACACGCAATGCCTCCGGAATTCGGCAGAAAGTAGGGAACGGAGTGCCTTAACACTTCTGCCTACCTTGCTGTGCGGGATACAGCGTGAAGCTGATTAATTTTTAATTAATTACTTGTAGTTTCATGGTTTTCGGGATACGGTATCGAATAGAAAGTATCGATACTGTATTCATGAGTAGTATCGAAAAAATCAGGGGGATCTACAGAATAAAGACATAATTTGTTACGCAGATGCAATTTATGTATTCACGAGCAAGGGGGACACTGAAAATTTAAAAAGCGTAGCATAATGTAAATGTAACGTAATTGGACTGAAATAATATGATAAAAGTGTGTATAAAGTGTATTCCTGTGTTGCGTTCATTTAAAATCACTTCGCCGCCGTTAGCTACATACTCGTAGCTACGCTAGTTGCTGGGACTCGATTTCTTGAATGAGGCGTATGCGACATTGCCACTTTGACAGGTTAGTGTGCGCGTATGTATGCGTGTTTATAATATTCTTGACAAATGGAGTTTTATTTTAAAACGATAATTTTATTATTTATTTTGTTTGAAAAAAAAAACTGTTTCATTTTTGGGAATTAATTTTTTTCTGAATTATATTAGGCTTTTATAGAGCAGTTAAAATCGTGGTTTCATTTCAAGTGGTGCTTACACTTCCAACCTGTATAGATAAAATAATCGTAACACTAAGTATTATTAAAAAAATGTGTATGTGGCTATCAATTTATTTAAATCTGGAAACAAAATATAATGTTAGAGGCTTGTCGTTGTGCAGATACAGTTGTACGTTCGATTCCCACTTGAGAAATGAAGTGTTGAATTTTGATTAGCTGTGGTAAAGAAAGGGAACCTCCAGAATTGGGCGGTAAATGGGAACGGCATATATATATAAATGGTAGTCACCCGAGTGCGGCATGGCGGCGAGCGCGACGGAGCGGTCGTGGCGCACCACGCCCACGGCGCCGTCCGCGCCCAGCAGGCGCGTGCCGGGCGCGATGGCGCGCCCCGCCGCCAGCGCCGCCGACACCTGCGCCGTCATCGCGCTCACGATGCTCTGCGGGCTCGCGAACTGCGCGTGCGGCGCCCTCTGCGGGAAACGTCTCTGCATGTGAGGATACGACATGAGACATACTCTAGTCTGTTGTCATCAAATCTAACTCACTTGTTGCAATTGAAGACCGAACATGTTCGAGAAAACTGGTCGTTGCTGCCATTCGCCTTCTGGTTTGCCTTCGTCGGACTCGGCCTTCACTTCTGCCTTAACAGCCTGCATTGCACTCTGACCCAAAACAATGTTAATGCCTTAATAATAATATAATAGTGCATTGATTTCCGTTAGCACTAGAGCTATGATAGGATTTTGGCGCTTGTAGTGTTCTTTTAATAGTTGATATAGTAAATATCAAATGTTATAATTGGTTTCCGGTACTGATGACCGAGCCACGATCCGAAACATTTACTAGTAAAAAACCCTATTGTAAGTTATAAATTCAAATAAGTTATTTAGGCTTCCAAGTACGTGTACAAAATTTTGGAAGTATGTATATTTGCGTTCGTCAAAATTTTTAAACTAAAAGTCACATCAAGATTATTCTTTTTGAATAAGATATATTTTATATTTTTATTTGGCTAAAGTTTGGCTTTTTTGAATCAAAATTTAATCAGTGTTTTTTAGAGATATGGGTAGATGTTTATATTAAAACATGTATAATATTGCACCTAATTAATTACTTTTTTATATTCTGAAACAAACCTGCAGAGCTAAATGTTGGTTTTGTGAAATGACTCTTTGTATACTCTCTGGGAACATCTGTGTCACCGTTGTAGGCACATCTGACTTTGTATCTTGATTTTCGGATTTCACTTCCACCATTTCAACTTTAACATCAGGTTTGTTTGATTCTATGTTTTTGACAGCTTTTTGTAGTTCACTATCCATCTTATTATCTCCTTTTACTTCAGTATCATCTCTGTTAAGTAAAAAAACCTTTATAATTTAGGAATTAATGTCTATTTTAAAGAATACAGATGACTGAATTTAAGAAGATTATTTGTAAATTAAGTATTAGACCAAATTAATTATGTAATTAACAACAAAATCATTTGAGTGTTTTAAAAATATAATTTCAATATATTACTACAATACATATTATAAAAGCAGTACATACTCAAGGGTACGTTTAGCGTGCCTTTCAGGCACATCATCAGGTAAATCAAGCCCATCCAGCAAATGTTCATCACCAAGTGCCGCTAGTTCAGGATCAGCATACTCTAGGATATTGAATTGTTCTCCTATTTCTGCCGTTAAAGACTCTAACAGCTCCTCATCATCCTCCCCACCCAGACCCGTTAGGATATCCACCTATTACACAACGCATGTTAAGCAAAGAATGGAATCTTAGTCCTACGATTATATATCTAGTTTAAAGACAAAAATAAGAAAGAAAATGTTACCATGTTAGCCATAGAAGAAAAAAGTATGTTAAACTTTTTACATAAGACTGATATTGTATATAAAATCGAACTTTTTTGATTGACATCCAACAATGTCATAAAAAATAATAATACCTCTCCAATATTTCCCGTATCTTGTTCGAGCTTATCCATATCTCCAATGTCCATTTCGTCTGTTCCGTCACCACTACTGTCTTGTTTATCAGTATTTGATGCTAAAAACAATTTGTAACTTACAAATAAAATAATATCAGACATGTTATAGAACGAAATAATTAAAGGACGAAATAATTAAAAAAACAAAATAATTAAATTTGTCGGTATATACTATAATATTAAAATTATATGATAAAACACAAGTGTCAAATAAAAATAAAATCAAATAGTATGTAATACCATATACTCTTCTCCATTCTAAAAACAAGATTGACAATGTCTTAAATCAACTTGCAGAACGATTATGGAGATGCGGAAAACTACATCAGAGGCCGTCGTCACGCACTTACATCTCGTCTAACTGTAAACGTGACTATGTTCGATTTCCATTCAGGGGAATGAATTATTTTTATTTCCTCGATCTGTTAAGAAGGACAGAGTCGTGCGCCGCTGAGTTCCGCTGCTCAAAACTCAATGTCTTGAAAATTGAGGTGTGCGTGGGAATCGAAGTGTTTTGGCGCTAGGTTTATTCTGCTTACACTATATCATATGCAGCATACGCATATAGAATGAAGCTACAATGTAAAAAGACATAAGAGTCACAATATATGCATCACATACCATTTGCTTGTGATATTGCGATTTTGTTGTCCATCATCTGTGTATTGCCTGAATTGTTAACATTTTGCTGCATTTGAGAGCCATCAGCACTCACAAAGCGGTGTTGGATTATCACTGAAAGATAACAAATTTAAATCATTTTAAATCATTTTGTGATCTCATAACTTCGAAACATTATATATAGTGGAAATGTTGATTGAATGTTAAAATATAAAAAAATAATATAACCGTATTTTATTCTTTTTTACTTTTTTGTTTCACGCAGAATACTGCATATAGCAGGGTAGGCAGAAGAAACCAAGAGTTCCCCGCGTCAGTAAATAGTGAAACTCAACGCTTCGCTTTGTCTTGAGCTCAGAGCGAGGAAATAAAAACAATTCATGCCCTAGACTCGGTAACAAAGTTACAATCAACGGCCTCGTATGTTATTACGCATTTTAGAGTATACTGACTGTGTTCAGGACGATGCAAATGAGGGTTCTGCGCGAAAGGCAGCGCGGCGCGCGTCCTCATCGGTACCGGCAACGGCGAGCGGAACGCGCCCTCGCCGGCAATACCACGGCTACCGTCGTCTGATGGCGATTCTGTTTTTTATATAATAGTAATAATATACTGTAAACATATTTATGAAAAACGTTTCATGCATCATGAGCCTGATGGCAACTAGTGTATGCGTCGTTCTCTATTTACTATTAATTTTAGAGATTTTCTGTCTTGCCACTGAACGTCGGCTTTGTCTTATTATACCTGGGCATATATCACCACAACAAATAGCATTTATATAGAGTTGGTCTCAGTACTCACGCGGCGGCCACATCTTGTCGGGGTGTCGCTGCAGGAGGTCCCGCAGCTGGCGGTTGATGTCGTCGTTGGAGGCGTAGAGCGGGAAGCGCTGCGGCGCGGCGGGCGCGTGGGGCGCGGGCGGCGCGGGCGAGGCGGGCGGCGCGGCGGCGGGCGGGCTACCCTCCGCGCCGCGCAAGCGCTGCATCGCTGCTTGAACACACACACGCTCTGATGGAGCATAATACAATACTGAACTTTTAAAAACTATCACATTTATCTAATATACATTGGACTAGATTAGAATGACAGTACAATAATCTCAATATCTGCCATCAAAGACCAGAGGTTGCCAGATCATGAGTGTTAAGATTACTGGATTGCATATAGGAAATAAAGTATTTCATTTTCAGTTTTATGTTAATAATTTGCAGGTTTTTTATAACTGTAACATATCAAGTGAATCGTTAATGGAGCTATGTGTAGTATGGACACCTTGTATGCGCTGGTCGTGTATGATCTGCTGCTGCTGCTGCGTCTGCTGCTGGCGCATCTGCTGCAGCTGCTTCCACTGGCGCTCCTGCTCAGCCTCGCGCGCGCTGCGCTGCTGGCTGCAGGCTCGCTCCTGCTCCTGCGCACCCACTCTACACTCTTATACTCGCCACTGACCAAGCGATATCTATGCCATGCACTATACTTTTATTTTATCATTAAATTTAAATTTTATTACTCGACTATTTTTTCTAATTCTTTATTTTTAACTGTTTTATATACAATGTATATATCTATATTAATATTTCCTACAACAAAATATTTAAAAGGGATGGATATTTTCAGTATCTTAACTCTTTTCTTCATATATTTACTAATATATTTATCGTGCGAAAAGTTCCAAATAACAAACAACAAAACAACGAAATATGTGCTACCAACAATTACATGCAAATGATTACTTGCGAAAATATTCTGTACAATTTAGTGTATACATAGCCACTTTTTTTCATCTATTCTCTAAAGTATTATGAACAACATTGAGTATTTACTTTTTAATATAGTATTGGTTAATGTGAACAACAACTACCATTTTTAGTATGGCATCGTCATGCTCCAAGTTAACAGATTGTTCGTACTATCTTAATGTTATATTCAAGATATATGTAAAATATTAGTAAATTATATATTTAATTACTGTTAATTCATGGAATTGTATTAAACAATTAAAGTATAGTATATGGTTGATTTGAAGTATTTTCGATTTTTTAAATATATATAACTTATGCGCTAAAAAGGCTTATTTACAGTGCACGGAATAAAACTGAAATATAATTAATCAGTCAGTCAATTAATCAGTCTTATTCTATATATGTTACGCTATTACCTGCGAACTTATATCTAATAACAAAGTCAAGAGCATAATAACGCAACGAAATATTCGACTACATACAGACTAGGGTTAGAATTGTTAGCACACCGATACCAGCCACCGTCCAATGTTAAAGCCAACACTACCAAGACAAAGCGAAAATTAAAATAAACAACGTTACGGATACAGAGGACGCGTCCGGGAGGCGTTCGAGAATAGTGTCCTCGATTATAAAAAGCTAAATGAAAATAAAAAAAATAATCACACAGCTTACAACGCCATTTAAAAAACTGTTTGTTGGGTGACGACAATGTCTAAGTAAATCGTATTCGAGTGTAAGTCAAGGAAGGACCGCGAGTGCAAGAGCCGGCTATCACCCAACAACGTCCGGAAGCGACTCGCATATACACCTCACTGTCAACTTGGTGTGCTCGATGTTGAATAAATATTGTTAAATATAGGTGAAATATTTTTTTATATTAATAAAAATACATAGTTATATAATTAAAGAATAAAAAAACTTATATACTTTGGATTAAAACGTTACAGAATATATAATACATGTAGTGATGTGAGTGCGTGCGCGTGCGTGTATATGCGAGGGCGGGGCGGGGTGTGTACCGTGGCGGCGTGTGCGGGGGGTGGTGCGGGGGGTGGCGCGAGGCGCGGCAGCGTGCGCATGATCTCGGACGGGGTGAGCACGCGGATGTGCGCGTCCGCCTCCAGGAGCCCGCCCGCCGTCACCGTCACGTTGGGCGCGCGAACCGTTCCGCTCGGGGGCGCGGCCGCCTGCTGCACGGGAGGCGCGGGCGAGGGCGCTGGCGCGGGCGGCGCCTGCGGCACGGGCGGCGCGGGCGCCGGCGCCGGACTGGGCGAGCGGCCGCCGTCCGCGTCGACGCCGTTGGCGCCACTGGAGCTCTGCCGCCCGAACCAACGCTTTATATCGTCTCCGCCGAGACAGCGAACCCGTATTACGTCCAGCTTAGTTTCTTACCATGACCACCCTTTCCCACTTGACACCCGTCAAGTACGAATGGTGTTTTGTATTATGACATTCATTTTGTTTTTATTTTGAAAATCAAGACAGTCATCGTAAAATACTAAGACGTACAAACGAGATACACTTTGTATATATTAAAATACATTTTATGTATAGGGTAACACAAAAAAGTAATATTTCAATTTCAAACAAAGTAATACAGTTAATATATGTAAAGTATGACAACGATAATACATATATGCATATACATGATAATGGCTAACAAAATTATATAAGTAAAAATAAACAATTTATTAAATAAACTTATATCTTTAATCTTTAAATAACTATAAATAACAATTTTCATTATTAACACTATGTGTGTATGTGTGCGCTGTAGATTCTTTTTAGTAAATATTTTTATATATTTTTTAATGTTCTTTATATATATACTACTAAATATATACTAATTATTTTTATGTAAATCGTATTATTTTCTTGTGTACAAATCTAAAAGATATGATATATTAAACTGCAATACGAAGATATATGAATTACATAGCTTATTAGGTGATTTTTCTATTAAATGATGAAAGTGTATAAACATTCACTTCTAAGGCCTATCATATTTATTATATATTGTACATATAATTTTCATAGTCTAATTCCAATGAACTTAAATAAATATTTTTGTACATAAAAAATTATGGGCACAGAAATCTAGATGTTACAAGTTTTATTTAATAACAAATCATTGTTACAGAGAAAACATCAAGAATTATTTGTCTTAAATATTTTAAATATTGAAAATAATTTATAAATTATTTATTTTACTATATAAAGCATAAAAGTTTTTAATGAGCCATTTATTTACAGCCACACTAATTCCGGCACAAGCGGAAGAATCTACAGCCCACGATACAATAAAAGAATAAAATAAAAGCTGTCATGAACTTAATGTTTAAAATTTGTATAAATAAAACGCACCTGACCTAACAAGATTTAAGATGATACAGAAAAATTATATAATCAATCAGAAAAGTAATAATGAAGATATAATTTGATTATGAACATTTCTATAGTAGTACAAATCATAGTCCCAAAGGCAGCTATAAAAAATAGCACCGATTGTCACCTGCTAATAAATATCTGTCGCCTATGAACAATAATATTTTATATATGTTTGTAATATTAAATTTCTATGTGAAACATAAGTTAGTGATGCAGACAAGTATTTATAAGCTAGTGTCGTAGTATAATAGGTGGGGAGGGGAGAGGAAGGGGCAAGGGTCACACGGCAAACGGGCGCGGGCACTGTGTGATCGACTTTATTATTACTATATTATTAATTAAAAAAATATAAACAATAATTTACACCAAATTTATGATTAAAACATAGTTTTCTAATTTTAAATATATTATTTGATTAAACATTTTAATCAAATAATATATAAACGGTGATTACACCACACTACTTTTAGTGAATTACGTGTAGGGCACTAGACGTAGAACCCTAACTTAACGATATAAATCGGAACATCTTATTGGTAGCTCCCTAACCTAGTGACGTAGTGTAATATAATCGTCGTTTTTACATTCGATCTCACAGTACCAGTGAGTACAACACAGTGAGTAGTGGTTAGCACACACGGGGAAGTGGGCAAGTGGGGAGGTGGGAAGTGGGTAATTCGTACCTGTTGAGCCTTCTTCATGCGAATAGCGCTGCGGTTGTCGCGCGCGCGTTGTAAATACGGCGCCTTCTGCTCGGCGGGAAGTGCGCGCCATTTCTTTAATATTTGTTTGCAACGATCCACCCAGTTGGGGAACTCTGTTTTCCATTCGGGATGGTTCGTGTTAGCATATAGTACAGCGGATATGGTCGCTGCTGACCCTAGACCTGTGTGTTCATATCAAGAATTAGTATATGTTGATTTATTTAAAATTTGGTTAAATGAAATAAAACTTTTTTTTTCCATCTATACTCGTATACAATGTCGACAAGTAGCTTAACGAACATGTACAATATATGACAGTACTTACGGTAAGAATTTTACCTAACCTTTACATTAGTTTTATTCCTGTAATAGTTTTAGTTTATATTGCGGAATCTATGAAATAATATACTCCTACATTAAGACTATATTATAAGAGAATATTTTAATCCCATAAAATCAAATAATTTATAATAGCATAGCATTATATATAGGATTAACAAAGAATGTATAATCTCATTGACACACTTTATAAACACAAGTATTAAAAATAAAATTGAGATCGCAAATCGTGGTTCAGCAATAGTTTGACTGTAAACGGGACAGGCCCTTCGATTTCCGCCGCCCAAACACGCAATGTATGTGCGGGGTACAGCGTGAAACTAAAAACAAACATAAGGGATATCGACTCACTTTCATCAGCACGCATCTTATCGGCGCTGCGCTGGTTGTAGGAGGGCGGCGGCGCGGGCTGGTCGCTCCACGCGGCGCCGCCGCTGCCACTCGTGCACTCGCCGTACAACGGACTTAACGCGCTACTGGAATTATATTACACTTACTTTTGAAAGGCGTCTCAATTCGATCCTAACCACTTTAAATATCATTTTATTCAATCGATAAATGCTACAGCAATCTATTTAAATTTTACATTATTTATTTTAGCGAATTGAATGGTAACGCTGGACGCCATGCTGCTCTGTTGTGACGTCAGTTGGTCTTGTAAACAAATGTAGTGATATTAATTGAGTTGATTTTATTTACAAGATTTTATGGCGTTATATCAAGGCAGCGGTTGTTTTCAACCTTTACAGAATAAAAAACTGAATAAAAACAGGAAGATTTTGATAAAATAAATTATTAATGTTTATGTGTATTATAATTAATAAATATTTTATAATAAAATAGAAATATGTCTAAGTAAACGCGTGATTAATAACTATATTCTAATTACCTACCTGTTTCCAAATTCATTGTGATATGGCGAAGCATAATCCATAGGACTTTGCAGCTGCTGACGCTGCTGGGAGTATGGTGTTCCTCCTATAGAGTTTACGTATGACACTGACGACTCTTGTGACTCCTATACAAATAAAAAAAAATTCTAAACATGTTAAACAAGATCAAGGGTATTAATTTGCAAAATCATTTTTATTCTTTACTGTTCTTTCCAAAGACTTGTTTATCATTCCAATCAATTAAAAGAACACAGTTTTATTAGGTTAACCATATTGGTTGTAGCTAATATATTAATTAGATTTATTTATACTATTTATTGATAAAATGATGATCTTATCCAAAATTTTCAAATAAAATGTGAAATAATGAATGATTTACCATATGCAAATAAAATGTGAAATAATGAATGATTTAGCATATGGTAAATTTAGTTTTCACATTTTTTACAGTTTCTTTATACAATACCTGTGAGTCATCAGTGAGAACGCCTTTAAATATTTCGTCGACATCATTACTGTCCATGTCAGGAAGCGAATCGCGTACCATCGCGTCTAAGTTCACACCTAACAACGACAGCTCGTCCTTAGGTGATATTGTAGACGCCTGAGATGACCCTCCTGTGTCTATATAAAAATATTATGAAAAATTATTATGACAATGTTCTAATGGATACAAGAGACGAATTGTAATAAAATAGTTTTTTTTTTATACTATTTATGTAAATGCTGCTTAAATGTTTGGTATTTAGGAGGGTGTCCTACCCTGAGAAAAATTAGTATGAAAGCATTGTCTTTCTCATTTGGTTTCGGTATACATAAGTCTATATTTTTTAACTAGGAACATAAATACATATGTGAAATATTTGGAATAAAGTATGGTATTTGTTTCTCAAGAAAAATAATACCAAGTTTGCATCAATCTACTCAAGTGAAAAGAGCCAGTAAAATAGTGTATAAATTATTAAAATATTCACCATTGCTAATATTTTCAGTTTTAGGTGGATGCGACGGCGTCTCTGGCGGACCTTCCGGCTCGCTCGGTTGTGGGCCTAGTATAGCATTTTTCAATGCAGTAGAATCTTCCGTATGTTTCAGTTGACCTTCTTCTAAAACTTCTGTTTTAATTTTGGTGCTATCTGTTAAAGTGCTTATAGCATCATCCTTTTCCTCCTTTGGTTTCAACGATTGAAGAAGTTCAGTTTCCTCCTAAATACATAATAATATGAAAAATATAGCTATCGAAAATTAATTATTTAATTAAATTTATATTTTCAAGTTTTTCACTCTACTGGATTGAGAAACAGCGTGAAACTGTTTTTTTATAAGTAAAGTAAGGCACTTAAATGTTTTAGTTATAAGACTAACTAAAAAAAACTAGAACTACTTCCTTCGCTTATAAAATTAATCTTTTATTTCGAATTTAAGTACATATTACAAAACGTATTTTCAAAGAACATACCGTATTAAGAGTAATAAAGACAGTAGTATCATGGTCGTTGAAGACGGAGAGTGCGGAGAGTATGTCTTCCGCATCGCTGTCCGAATTATCCAGGTCACGTAGCTCACGGTATCCCTCGGGAGTCGCCATGCGCCCTTCATCGCCTAATCCTGTGCCAAATCCTAAACAGTAGTAGATTATATGTCATAATAATAAAGGCTAGTAGGCAAAAGAAATTACAATATCTAGTTATTTGAACAAGAGTAAAAATTATAGAACATATACAACTCTGTAGTCTTGCTCAAGGAAGTAAATATCGTATTAGCATTCAATACATACTTTCATTTATTAAGGTACATGTGTCTCCTGGAGCAGAGTAGGCATAGAGAATATAAATAGTGCTAAGACACTCAATTAACTAACTTAACTTAAAAAGTTAATTTTAATTAAAAAAATATAACGTGATATATAGATATTTAAACGTGAATTATAGCTTACCGGTAGAGCTAACTGCGGGTCTAGATGGTTCTAGAAGCTCCTTGCCGAAAAACGCCTCTTGCATATATGACGGGAATTGCTCCATCAGCTTGGAGCGCGGTTTACGCCGTGGCTTACGTTTATTACTCGGCGATTCTACAATACGAATATTTGTACTTTTAATTATTACAAACATTTTTCAAATTAACATTTTAGTATCATTAAAAAATATTATTATAAGCAAATAGAGCATATATTGCACTTTTGTTTATTGATTATGTATAAACATTTTCCAAATTAGCAACATATTAATATCATGAAATAAATTTAATTATTGTTAGATAGAAAATTTTATTATAGAGGTACATAAAATAATGTTTGAAATAACACTTTACCTCCAAATCCTTGCGATCCGTCTGCATCTTTGTCGTCATCAGCTTGGGCTTTCGCCGTGGAATGTCTCTGTCGCACAACAAAGCCACCTATGCCCAGTTTATTTAAATTTCTCTGACGTTTTCTCCTTAAGACCGTAAGACCAGAATCCGTAGTGTAAATAGTGAAGCCTTCTGGTACTGGACCGTCGTTAGCAACATTCCAAAGTATACCTTCTTTGAGATTTGTGGAAGCTAAACCTGTAGGAGGTAATGTTTATTGAGTTGAATAATTTTTTTGGTTCTTATGTTTTCACTATTAAATATGAAATAAATAATTTAGAAATTTAAAATAAATATGTTGTATAAAAAGTAAGCGGTACTGTACCAGGCTCTTCTTTGACGTCCGCGGTGCTGTCGGGCTTGGAGTCGTCCGCCAGCTCCCCTTCTGCGTTCTGAACCACTGTTTCAATAGATGCCATTATTTCTAATCCATATGCCAGCGTCCAACATAATAAAAATTCATGTTAGATACTTGACTATGTTTAAATTAAATGTAACATTTTATTTTTTTACGTTTATAAAAACAGATTGATTTAACATAAGCCTTTTTTTCTATAAAACAGCACATTAAATGTTAATGTCCAAATTAACCTTATAATTATTCTAGATTTTTACAAATATTTTAGCCTTACAGCTTTATCATATAAAATAGTCTTATACTATAACCATAGTGATATATAAGATCTTCTTAAATAATTACTATAATTTCATTAAATTCGTATATATTATTTTTATTTTCAAACATAACGAAGTCAAATATAGCTAACCTAAAAAACAATTAAAAACAAAATCGAATCTCACCGGCATCCTTTTCAGTATTTTCATTTTTGAATCGTCTCTTGCGTCTTGTGTGGGTGATGCCCATCTCCGCCTCCAGCTGTTTCATGTGATGAGCACCGCGCTGCGAGAGGCACACGTCGTCTACATAGTATTCACCGCCTAGACCAAAATTTGATTTGTAAGTATCGGTTGTAATTAAATATAATTTGGATTTAAGAAGCGAAACTCGGCTTTAAGGCATATTAAACAGATCATCACAACTTATTATACAAAATACACTATGTATACATGGTGTATAAAAAGTTAAAAGAACAATACTTTTATGGCAAAATATAATTCACTGGATGGAATACCTAAACCAAGTGCCACCGGAGTTAAACGCGGTCGTACTAGTCCACGGTCAGCCATTAACCCGCCTGTGCTTCCTGCCATTAAGGCATTGCCTGTTCCCATGCCTGATGCGCCCTCGATAGCACGCGATAGATGAGGGGGCGGGATATCTCGTCCCCGGCACAGCAGGCATTTGTAACTGTTCAAAGATGAAAGTATTAATCAACTATAATACTTTTTTAGTGTACTAAAAATATATAATAAAAAAAAACAAAACACTTAGTTCATAAAAGTGTACTCCATCCATAAGAGATATCTTCAGCCAAACTGTGGAAGTAGATGGGTTAATTAACAGTATAAGAAACCAGTACAATTTAAAGATACAAAAGCGAAATAGCATCTATATTATTTACATGTTTATTTAAGATTCTCTCTCTCTATTCCTCACAACAACAATGTAGTGTATCAAGAGAACTCACCCAGCCCGACAACAGGCCTCAGCGTCGGCCTCCCCGCGTATGGCGTCGCAGGCGGCGTGCAGCCAGCGGGAGCAGGCCGCGCACTGGATGATGAGCTCCCCGTCCGAGTAGGGCTCGGAGCACACGCAGCACATGACCAGCGAGGCGCAGGGCGCGCACTCTGCGACACACAGCAGTAGTAGAGCGGCAGTAGAGCGGGGACCACGTGTGGCGTGCTCAGTAGCGGGCGTGCACTCACCGGTGTAGTTGTCGCACCAGAGCGGCGTGTCGCGCGTGCCGCACACGAGGCAGCGGCGGCAGCGCGGGCAGCGCCAGGCGCCGCGCGGCACGTCGGCCAGCGTGGGCCGCGCGCAGTACGTGTGCCACGCCGTGTCGCAGTCGTCGCACAGCACTAGCAGCGACTCGTCGCTGCGCGAGCCGCAGCCCTCGCACACCGTGCAGTCCAGGCATCGCCAGCCCAGGCTCACTATCACTTGGGACACCTATTCAAATTATTCAAAATCTTTCATTTATTTGTCGAAGTGTTTAACACTATATCCAATACAGGAAGCCGTTAGATATAAGGTAAACAAACCGGAAAAAGGCTATCTTACACGTCACGATTGATGGAGTTAACATATTTTCTAAGAATAACTATAAAAGAAACAATTGTCACTGTAAATAATACTATTGACTGATCTTTAGAACTTATGAAACTCTTTCAGACTTAAAAAAAATCGGATATTATAAATGGCTAAAATTATTTCCTATTTTTTATAATCTATATTTTATTAAATAGTTTACATATAAAAACACGCCAAAGGCACTATATTTTCAAACTTCTAACACATTTTAATACCAATAAATTATAGAGACAATAAATTATAAAATGTGACGTTTTGTCATCGGTGAAGTTATATCTGCCATTTCTACAATAGATTGACTTGATACAAGAGAACTGTTTCCATATTTATTTCATATAATTCTTGTTACTCCGTTACTTTTTTAATTTTCTTGTTTTATTAAGCTTATTGATTGTTTTATTTTTGTTATATTGACGATTTCCTGGTTAAAACATAACTGAACCTTAACAAGCAACGAGTACACTTTTCTCTATCAAAGTAAAAAGAATCAAAGAAGTCTTATAAGTGCGGACAACTATTGACAGCTACTAAAAGGACGGACAACTATTGACGGTGGCTATTGTTAACGTGTTCTAACATGTAAAAAAATAAGGCCCAAGGATTCGTACCCGTACAAATGTTATACTATCAATAAAGGTTTGAGAAGCTTTGTTTTGTTTGTTCACATTTTGTCTGAAGCCCAAATAAATAGATTAAAGGTTGGAGTTTCGTTTTTACATAATCGACGTATTTTTATTCGCGTTTTCTAGTCTGTACTAGTTCACATAGTAAGATCTTTGATTTTCAGGTAGATTATAGGTTTCCACTTTACTCTGCTTTATGCTAGATACAGCATGAAAAAACCGTCTACATTCCCATCATTCTCTATTTAACATTTATCAATTGCATTTTTTTATTTAAATGCCTTTATTACCGATAATGAAGCAGCCAGCAATATAGCTGAATTAAAAAAAGAAAAAAAAAACAGAAACAATACTCACTTTAATACTGACACAATAGGGATGATAAGTTTGACCACATTGTGAACATGCTATGAGACAACCTTCTGAATCTGTTCCAATGGCCCCACACATAACACATAGATCTTGGGTTAGCACAAACTTGTCCTTACTCGAACACAACACCAATTTGTTTTCTACTCCTAAAAACATTTTTAATTATCTAATTATCGAGGCAAGCTATAAATTATATTAAATTATTTATTTGTACCCATGTTACCCGCAATACAGTTAGTTACCTTGGGCACTTCAAATGTGTCTGTCACACATGATACACAAGTCTAAAGAGAAAGTAATAAGAATAATATATTAAATTTAAGTATGATATTAAAAGAATACCTGGATCATCTTCTGAAGTTTTATTGTCTGGAGCCTGTGGCCTTTGTAAACCCAGACCAGGGACACCAAATACTCCTCTCATTTTTGGTTTAGACCCTCTTTTCCGACCAAACTCTAAAACAGACCTCTGCCGTTTTTGGAAACCCAGTTTACCAGCAGGTGGGAATCCTCCTTTGAGTTTGTAACCCCCAATTTTCTTTTTTGCCACCTTTGATGACACTGTAAATGGTTTTCCCTTTCCGAGACCGATGTCAGGCTGTAAAGTTATCTTATATTACTTATTTAGTGTAAATAATTATAAAAAATTTCACATTTGAAGAATAGCAAATACCTACCTTGGACTCTATTGCAAGAGGATCTTGATCTTGCGTGCTTTCGTCTCCAAACGATGAATCTTGTGATGTTGAAGCCATTGTGTCATCGTCAAAGGCTACAAAATTTTTGATGTTTAAATATGATAAGATTAAAAATAGGTAAATAAATTGAAGTATAGATAGACATTACAACAATTATGTTTAGCTAAATTTATCATAGTTAATTGATTGATTTTAAAATATATAAGCTTAATATACAAGACATTGATTTTGAGCCCTTAATTTTAAACAAAAATATAACATAACTCACAGCCCGATTTTGATCCAGTTACTTGCATGTTAGCTTTACATATAGGACAAGTATAGTCATATGCTGGGTTTTGTTCTTTCTTTTGTCTATACTGCAAAGGCTCCGCATCGGGATCGCACATACCGTGGACATACCTAAAAGATCATCGCATGTATTAGACACCCATAAAATATAATATATTTAATAGAAAAAGCTAATAAAAAGTATGGACCATAGTAATAAATATTTAAATGAAAAAAAAAACAAAATAAGATGTAATTTCTAAATAAGAAGTAGCTTTACCTGCGACAGGCCGAACACCTAATCATGTCTCGGTACGCAGCCGCCCTGTAGGCGCGGCGGCACAGCGGGCAGCAGGAGCCCTTGTTGCGTTGCTGGTAGCAGGAGTCGCACACCGTGTAGTGCGCGTGCCACCGCGAGGACGGGCCGGCGCCGGGCGAGCGCGCGCCGCAGTCCGAGCACACGCGGCAGCACTTGCACTTCCAGCCGTACTTGGGCACGGTGGCCATCACGGGGCGCAGGCACATGGCGTGGTACAGCTTGTCGCAGTGCTCGCAGGCCACGGCGCGCGTGTCGCCCCCCGCGCCGCCGCCCGCGCCCTCGCCGCGGCACACTTGGCACACGCGGCAAGTGCGACACGACCAGCCTGCCCGGACGCCTGGCAAACATTAAACACCCTTATGAGTATTCATTTGTCAGATTTTCTTACACTGATAGGTCAAGCTAATGAAAGTATGTTACAAATTTATCATTTCTTTACGAAAATAATTATATTTTAAGAAAACTATTTATAATGAAATAACATTTAGATAATTTACCAGGTAACTGCTTGAGCCCAACACATGTGCCGTGGTAGTGTGCACCACATGTTACGCATGTCATAAGATTGGACATGTCGCCGATGGTCCGACATGTTCTGCAGTCTATATCAGCTGTGCCTACAACCAGTAGTTTAGTGTATCAAAAATTGAAGTTTAACTTAGATAGGTTATAATATAGAATCATATAATTTTGAATTCTAATATATGTCTTCAATTCAGACATATTTACATTAAATTAAATTTAATGTAAATGTTTCATTTATGACATATTTCCGTCTAATTAGCTTATACCGGGGTCCAACACTTTCCCTCAATATGGAAAGTACTGTAGATCTTCCTAGCTCAAAAAGCGCTACAAAAAGGCAACAGTCCTCCAGAAAACATATTAAAACCTGTATGGATGTACTGCCTCCAACTATGGAGTTGCGCAAGTAGTTCCATCATCACATGCATGCAAAGAATAAAAAGAATGAAGAATGCAAAACATAATCCTTTGAACGATCAGAAGAGTTCCATAGTATGTTACCTCAAAAGGAAAGACATCCTGTAGTGAAATATGAGTAGATGTCTTCACTAGAGGACACACTCTTCCTGACAAAGTCCTTCAACAAATTTGCTAGAAGTGATGCACAGATATTCCCAGAAAAAAAAACTTAAGACATACTCACATATAAGTGGTGCTTGATATAGATGGTCCTTGCAAAATGATGATTTAGTCTGAAAGTCGATAAAGCCACCAGAAGCGAGAACACAAGGCAAATGAAAATATTTACTGCAACTCATCTAGAAAAAAAATCATTATTACTTTTATTTTTCTTATATTACATAGTTTACTAAAAAGTTGGTATGGTATAGTTCTTTCATTATGGCATTCCAAACGTACCAGTTGAGCACTTATCACTTCACCAATGTCAAGTAATGTGGAGATATAAAAAAAATCTAAACCATTAATATACAGAATGTTTTTGTCAGCACCACTTTAAATGAAACCACAGTTTTAACTACTCTATAGAAGCCTAATTTAATTTATTTTTTTTTTCCCCAAAAATAAAAAAGTTATTTTTGCAAACAAAATAAATAATAAAATTATCGTTGTAAAATAAAACGCCATTTGTCAAGAAAGACGCACGCAGACAAATATATCAAAGGGAAACCGCCGCATACATCTCAATCAAGGCTGCAAAGTTAAAATTTGTTTACCTTTAGTAGTATTTTTGTAGTAGTATGCGGTATTCATGCGTAACTGTGTCACACAAAATACAGGTATGAATAAACATCGTGAAATGAAAAAATGTCTAAACTGTTAAAGTATTTTGATTAATTTCTTTAGGTATGGATTTAAAATATTTTAATCTATATACTGTTTCCGTAAAAGGAGCGCTGAGGCTTCCATCCTGTATATCTGACAACTCCATATATTGTTCCAAAAAAAAATTTTTTTTTAAATCAACTCAGTTTTAAATGTATTTAAAATGTCATATAATATGAAATTCTGAATTTTACCTTGCATGGGATGCTTGCACCATATCTTTGACAAAAGGCACATTTCCGAGTCAGAGCAGCAATAACAATCCCTCTTATTCTAGCTTCTTCTAATTGTTCTTTGTCTTCTTCAG
Organism: Heliconius hermathena; assembly: GCA_013403705.1. NCBI lineage: Eukaryota > Metazoa > Arthropoda > Insecta > Lepidoptera > Nymphalidae > Heliconius > Heliconius hermathena. Next base: position 381,209 of record JAAIXJ010000717.1, on the reverse strand, counting down.
AGTTACAAGCAGAAGCAACTTGCTCCTGAAATGGAGGACTAAACTCAAGGCAGCAACGGTGTAAATAGAACATTCCTGATGTTACTACAGCTGGCAGTTCTAAAGTCTCCGAGAATCCAATTATTGATAGTTCATCTGTATGTTCCATGTTGTACAGTGGAGTCCTTTATAAGGATAAAAATTATATTATTGAGTAAAATATTACTTCATATAGCATGTAGGAGAATAGAAAAAAAATGATGAAATAATAGAACAAAATGCGCTGCACTCACTTGCATTTATTAAATGCTTTTTGTCTTCTACTTAATGGCAAAACTTGTTGCTGAAGGTCTAGCAGCTCTGGAGGCGGGGAGGTCAGACCAGCAGGCAAAGGCAAAATCGGTGTACTAGGAGTTGTGATACTAGTAGGTGTAGCACCACCAGAGTTAGTAATACTTGGTGTGGTACTTCCTTCTCCTTCAATATTACAAGCAATTTGTCGCATTTCTCCTTGTCCTAACTGACTACGCTCACTTAGATTACATAAGGCACAATTTTTTCCTGGCCTAGAAATATAACAAAATATTATCTTGTGTAGAAATATATATTACACCACTATATATACCAATTTTAAAAGTATAAGAGTTATAAATATTAAATTCTTTATATTGTGTAATTACCATTTTTCTGGAGTATATGGGGGCTCATCAGGAGCAGGCATAGTAAAGTCATCCTCATCCATTATATCATCAATAGCTTCATCACGACTACTACGATGTCTTTTAGCTCCTCTTACAGTACCTGGTGTACCCCTATAGCTGAAATAAAATATTTATAAATATGAGACAAGAAATATAATTCAAATAGTATTCTCCCAAAACATTAACAACAAAACACTTAATATTCACAATTCTTAAAAAAAAAAATCTAAAATAATATTATTTACCGTCTCACTATCTTTCCTTCACGAGCTAACTTAGCTCCCTCCTTGCGAGGTCTACCAGGGCCTCTTCTACCTGATGTAAAAAATGGACGCGCATATGTTTGGTGATGAAAGAATGCTGGTTGTGAAACCACAGCCAGTGGAGAGGCAGGCTCTTCGCCGCGGGGCGATGATGCGCATGATGTTGGAGTAGAAACAGGCCCGGTATAAAAATCTAAAAAAAAAAACAAATAATGATACGAATACATAAAAAAATTCAAAATTACGTTTATAATTTGTTTTTGACCTGTCGGTTTTAAGGTAGTTAGATTTTAAAAGTATATTCCATTTATTACTGTACCTGAAGACGGCGGGGCTTCGCATTCTTCGTCTGACCCATCGTCAGCTAATAAATCCACATCTAAAACCCCCTCGTCTGGCGCGTCCATCTAAAATAAGTATAACTAAAAAGATTATACTAGAAATCAATATTGACACTACCAGATAAGTTCTTACTATATAATATTAACTTTTAAGGCTTAAACATAAAACTTAATGTAATCAGACCGCCATAATGAACGACAAGTGGATACAGACGAACTTTGCTTTAAAAACTTACCGCAACTTATTGCGATGGACTTGAAAAAAACTAAACTTATGAGAATGATTTAAAATACCAAGACAAACACATTTTAAACGATTTCATCCAAATATAAATAATGATATTACGAAAGAAGAAGTATATACATTCGCAGCTATTGCGAATGCGAACGATGCAAAACAGATTATAAATAAAACAGAATCTTGAGTCAATCTCTACCACAGAATACATATACCCAAAGGATAGGATCTCTACAGATAAAATTATACGTAGAATAAAAACTAAATTGTACCTAAATAAAAACAAAGATAATATAATTTACCATAACGCTACTGTACCTATGTTTCTTATTTTATATATTTGAAAAAAAAAATCTAGATCTCTTTAGATCTTTTAAATACCGTAGATAAAAAATCTTGTAAGGGCAGCAATGAAAATAGATATTAGATAATAAAGTTAATTCAATATAAAATCATAATTAACACATATGACCTATACTTATATAATTTATAAAGTCATAACTTATACTGTATGTAATCGTTTGAAAATTTAAATAAATAGTATTTGTTAAAAATAAAAATATTCCAATTAAACAATACGTGTCAAGTTGTCAACTATCAAAGGAGAGAGCTTGAAAGTCAGATTTGATAATTGAATGACATTTTATATGTTGTTCGTTTACAGTTTAGTCGGTGTGTTTTCTTTTTTTTTAGATTTCTTCTATTAATTATTAATTTGTATTTCCTAAAATGAATTGGGCAGTAATTATCTTTACAATAGCAATATGCTTAATTCCAAAATGTAGTTCGTCATTATTTGAAAGCGACTCATGTTATTCTTTTGGAAGTGGCAATGTTTTTCCCGGCGGCGCCAGAAAAGTCGATCATAAATTACAATTTACTAAAGCCATGAGTATGTATATTATATATATAAAAATAAATATATATTTTACGCTTAAAATTGCTCCTTACTTTAATTTTGTTACAGTTTCAAAACCGGCTCCTGAGTGGGAGGCTACAGCCGTTGTCAATGGAGAGATAAAACAACTCTCTTTATCTAGTTTTAAAGGAAAATATTTAGTGTTTTTCTTTTACCCCTTAGATTTGTAAGTATATAAAACTACTATACTGAAGTTATTATTTTTATAATATATGACTAATTTTAAATGTTAATATTACAGCACTTTCGTTTGTCCTACTGAAATATTGGCATTTTCTGAAAGAGTTGAAGAATTTAAGAAGATTAACACTGAAGTTGTAGCATGTTCTGTTGATTCACATTTTACTCACCTAGCATGGATTAATACACCTCGTAAAGAAGGTGGACTAGGAAAAATAAATATACCACTTTTAAGTGACTTAACCCATTCCATTGCTAAAGATTATGGAGTGTACTTAGAAGACTTAGGGCATACATTAAGAGGCTTATTTATTATTGATGATAAAGGAATTTTAAGACAGATAACAATGAATGATCTTCCTGTAGGAAGATCAGTTGATGAAACCTTAAGATTGGTGCAGGCATTCCAATATACTGATAGCCATGGTGAAGTATGTCCTGCTGGATGGAAACCTGGACAAGATACTGTGAGTATATGTATATAGCTTTTATTAAATAAGTCATTAGCATATTAGGAGAAAAAACTTGTGTGATTTTGAAATTTGGCATTAATAATAAATAGTATAATTTCATTTATTTACAGATAATTCCTACACCTCAAGAAAAAAGGAAATATTTTGAAAAAATTGCAGATTAAATAAAAATATTAATATACTGATAAAAATTATAAAAGTCATTACACTAGGAGGGTAGATTAGATAAATTGCTTATTAAGAGATAATATGTGATATGTTCAAAAGATAAGGACAGCTTGTTAGACTTTTTTGTTACATTTACAATTAGCTTATTAAGACTCATCATTTTTATAACAATTACTTTAATAATTTTATTTTATAATTGTTTACATCCATATGTTTTAAAATACTCAATTCATTTAAGAACACAATACATTTATAATTTTCTAAATCCATTTTACTTTATATCTAGTGTTTAAGACTGATATGAACATTGCATTTTTATCTATTTTATGGGTATGGTTATATTATATTATAAATGAAATATATTTTTACACTATGAAATTTGTTCTATATCTTGTCCATCCAGCAAAATCAATTAAATAAAACTTTGTTCATATAAAACATGCTCATGATGATTAGTTGCAAACAATCTTTTCTAGACATAGTTCAGCTAACAAATAATATTTAAATTTCTCTCTTTATTATTTTTTATAAAAAAAAAATTTAAAAAAATCAGCTTCATACTGTATCCCGCACACAGCACGGTAGGCAGAGGAAACCTAGTGTTAAGACACTCTGTTCCCCACTTTCTGCCGAATTCTGGAGGCATTGCGTGTTGAGTGGCAGAACTCAACGCCGCGCTTAACCTCGACACCAGAGCGAAGAAATGGAAATATAAATTTAAGTAAATATTTCATCTCCTCGAGTGGGGATCAAACTCACAACCAGTCGGTTTTACAGTCACACTTTGTGCCGCTGCACCACGACTGGCCTTTTTTACTTTTTTACGACTTGGCATTTTTTATATTGCAATTAATATTTATTAGTCATGATAAATGGTCAGCAGAAACATGTGTTTGTTGTAATTGTACAAAAGGGATCTTTGTCATATTGTATATCTTAAGTAGTAACTTTTTATCTGAGAACCTATGAAGAATGCATAGAGTTTAGTTTTTGAGTACTCCTCAATATTACGATAGTACAATTTATTATTTCTTTATTATAATGCATTAGAAATGTTATATTTGACGCCATCCTGGCAAAGTATGAATGTCTAACTTTAAGCACAATTATAGTTAGATTTCCATCCGGAAGAATGATTAGGCTTAAAATATTTAAAATTTTTTTGATACCCTGCCCTGCCCCATGATGCGGCGTTTAGTTCCGACGCTCAATATAATAATATCTTAATATTTGGTTTCCTCTAACTGTCGTGTACATAGGTGGAAGGGTCAGATCTTCTTTTACGGGAGCAACATATAGATTGAAATATTTCAAACCCAACCTAAAGAAATTAATCAAGATACCTCAACAGTTTAGACGTAGGATTTTTTTTTCATTTCACGATGTGTATCCATACTGTATTTCGTGTGACGCACGTTACGAATAGATACCAATAACGTAAACACCTAATACTACAAAAATACGCTGCTGATCTGCAGCTTTTCATTCTCAAAAAACATACTAGAACGAAAAAGGGATATCTCGTTCTATTTTAAGCAATTTAATATTGCCGCAATTACGTGTATGTAAGTCATGAGCGTAGGAAGAAGGGGAACCAGGTAAGCTGGGCACGGCTTACTGCTCCAGAATACTCTAGGCCCCATCCCAGAAATTTTACACCGAACTTTGCTTTGAAAAATTATAAAAACAACATTTACACGAACATCTCTGTTTTAAGCTAAAGTCCTACACCTCCAGTAAATATCTCTAGATACGTTAATGTTAGTAGTGCGTGCGTTTGTTTTAGGTGATCCAACATATATTGCCGTGGCTCTAACCAACCTATTTTAGATTTCTTTATGATACTGTTTAAAATAAGTAATAGTGACTCTTAGAGGCTACTCTTATGTATATTGGGAGCTGGTTGGTAAAAAAATTGTCAGAAAATGAAAACAAGCCGTAGCAGGCAATGATATGAAATGATATTCTAGGATAGATAGTGCATTGGAAGAACCAAGTAAGATTGTGACCCATCTTTAATAGGTGATAAAGAAAAATACAATCTTCTATTGTCAGTGTTCACCTGATGTTGACCCTGTAACCGAAGTTCGGTCTAAACTGAGAAAGAGTTATTATTTTAAAAAACAGAATAATTTTTGTTTCTCAATGGCGTAATTCCTGCATTACCACTACATTCCTGGTCCTGAAGATGTCGGTCCCAACACGGGAAGAACAAATTTAAAACGGATTTCGATTTATGAAAAAAATCGTTTAACAATAGACTATGCTGCTCATATTGCTAGGCTGATATTGCAACGAGATATCGAAAATGGCATGCGTCGCATCCTCTATAGGAAAGAGATCAATCCAGCAGTAGGTCCCTAGCATTGGTGCTTTACATTAAACAACAATAAGAACTTTTGGTATTGAACGTAAAGTAATAATTTGCCTAGATGCGATCAAACAAGATAGGTATTTTGTTCCCGTCTTTATAATTTTTTTACCCTCACAGACGAATATTTTTAAATACATGAAACAGCGACCGCTATGACTTACGACTTGCTATACTGTCTTGTTAATAAAATGTCGATAATCACAGCGCAACTTTTCTTCGTTGTTTTTTTTATCACATAAAATTTTAAATAGACACGATGAAAGACTTTGACAAATTATTCTATATCTGTGAGAAATATATTATTACGATACAAGGCATACCATATTTCTGCATAAAATAAAGGTTTGGTATTTTAAAAATAAATTTAAATTTAAAAGTTAAAAAATCACCCCAAAATGTATCGATATGTCATGAGTCATGACTCATGACGTCGCTTGTGACGTCAAGTCTTCTAAAAGTTCTTCAAAAAAATATTGAGGCCGTCGTAATGGCATAAGCGTTTGACTGGTGTAAACGCGAGGGTTGTGGGTTCGATTACCACTTGGGTCATTTTCCAATCTTTATTCATGAATATTTTCATTTCTTCGCTCTGGTGTTCCGCCATTTAAAGTAGGGAACGTGTCTTAACAGTAAGTGTCTTAACACTGGATTCCCTCTGTTTACTCTGCTATATGTGAGATTAAAAAAAACCTACGTATTTTATGCAGATAAAATATTACCATATTTTGACGTATAACTAAGCTTATACACATAATACATACATTCATACACATATACACACACACACCTACTCCTACACACACACACACACACATACATACATATATATGATGTATAAATAATTATTATCATACTTTTTTTTTCTTTTTTTTTTACTTCATTATTATCACTTTTCAGGTAAGCAGGTTTTTAACTTGCTTATCTAAAAATATTTATGAAAATCGATTTAAAAGCGTATTTTATGTAATCGATTAAAATAAACATCTGTTATTTTTTAACATCCCTGTTTGAAGTTTAAATAATACGAAATCATTTGGATTTTGGTATTATAATATAAACAAAACGTGAAGCTAAAATTAAGTACTCAAGTAATTATTATATTTTTTTTGATGTCTGTAATCCGAGTTCTATCATCACGTGCAAGGGCATCACATATATTATTCAGTAAATAATTTTAAAGAGAGCCTTCGTAATTGATTACTATGTTCTTTATTATACGTATTTTATTTATATTCTTCACATAAGAATTATAAAATTTATTTAATATTATCTACAATAATTCTTTGCATTAGGTCTTTATTACTATTGTGTATTAATTAATAGTGTCTTCTTTTCACATGTGTATATAAATTAGTCATAAATATGTTGCTAAAAGAAGGAATTAGTTTTTTACACATGAAGCACATGTATTTCATTTAGACAAGGGTTTTCACAATTATTGCAAGTGGTGGAGCACTTTTATTTCCATATCTTATCACTTTTTGGAGGTTTCTCACATTCAGAACACCAGCCCCAACAACATAACATATGAAGTATTGGACAGCCAGACTTTACTGCTATGTGCTGTACTTTAATACTGTACTGTACTAATATATAACAGTTTTAAAAAGTGTGGCTTGTATACAGCCTAGTGTTTATACTTTGGCAATAAAATCTATGATAAAATAGAGCAAATAAAAGTTAACTAAATGATAAGCTTATTTACTTACTTACTTTATTACTAACAAATATTCCCTTTATTAAGGATCCTTTTCTAAGATGGTAGATCCTAAGAGAGTTCTTAGTTATGAAGATATGCTTAAAATAATTCATCAACCAGAAAAAGTAATTATTGATGTCCGTAATCCAGACGAGATAAAATCAACTGGTAAAATACCATCAAGTATTAATATTCCATGTATGTTTTGTGTTTTTAATTATTCTTTACTTAATATAAGTATAGAAATCATAAATAATTACATTTTCCTTGCAGTGAGTAATGTTCAAAATGTGTTAAAAACCATGTCAGAGGAAGAATTTCTTAAACAATTTGAAAGACCTAAGCCTTCTTCCTCTGATGAGTTAATATTTTACTGCCAATCTGGAAGACGTTCCACTGAAGCTCTTGATAAAGCAATAGAACTTGGATATAGCAAGTAAATATTTTATTTTTTCTATATCATCAAATAAAATATATTTACAATAGCAATTTTTTTCTTTATCATCAATTAAAATATATTTACAATGCATTTTATTTGTAATGTAATTGAGAAAATATTTTCTTGATATATTAATTTTTTTTCAGATCTAAGACTTACTTGGGTAGTTGGAATGATTGGTCTCGGAGACAAAAATAAATGTCTTATATAAATACAAAGAAATTCACACATAATGTCACTATATATTTTTATTTCAATAAACATCTACATATAAGTTAGGTGAAACATAAGGAATAATTCAAATGACTATATGAATGATTATTCATATTACAAGGTTTTGTTTGCCCAGTCTGTCCAGCTGCCAAGATAATTTTTCACACTGTAAAAGTACATAAGTGTTGTTTTATTGTAAATTTGGTGATTATAATGTATAAAAAATGTTTGTTATTAATATACTTATCCCCACTTTTTATATCCTAAATTAGCAGCATTTTGTTGTGCCATTCCTGACCTTTTCCCAATCATACAGTAAAATATTATTTCAGTGTCTTCTGTTGGCTTAGGTCTTTTAAATAAATTTTCAAATTCTCTATCAGTCATAGTTCCAAGAGCAGAAGATACAGTTCCTACTAAAAAAATTAACAATATAATTATAATGCGGAACACTGGGGTATAATTTGAGAAATACTAAAAAGGCTTTTTGTTTCTAAAGTCAGTAGTTAAAGCTCATACAGCTGCTTATTTTCAATAATGCACATTCTTCTAATATAAGTGATTTGGCAGTAACCTAAGTGAAATCAATAATCAAATTTATAACACAAATTTAAAAATTATAATAATTTGGAACAATCTATTATTTAGATTGTTGTGATGCAGTGTCACACACAAAATCTTAAGACTATTTTTGTGTTTCTTTAATTGCTTGTATGCTTCATATTCGTTATATTTTACTAACTACTTTTATTTAGCTACGGGCCTTTTTTTTATATATTAATAATTGTATTTTGCACAATCAATATAATAATTATATTATATATAATTTACTTACATGGAATGTTGATACTATTCGGTATTTTACCATGTTCTTTTATTTCGTCAGGTTCCCTGACATCTATAATTAAAGATTTATTATCACTTGCCGCTTTGTTAACATAATCATAATCAACTATTAATTCTTCAATACTAGGTTGGTGTGAATAAAATCGCTGTAACACATATGACTGTTTATAGCTTTTAACTGGATCTAAAAAATAAAATATATTATTTTATTAATCTCGTCTTCTTTATGTATATTATATAGCAAATTATAACACTGAAAAATGTAAAACACCAATATTTTGAAATTACTTGATACAACTTACATATTTCATGGGGATTATTAGGTGAAGATCTTGTTATTTGTCTTATTGTGACCTTTAATAATTGCGCTGAAATTTGTGTTGACCTCTTGACAATTCTACACAGCATTTTTAAACGGAATCCAAATCAATATCACCTTTAAATTATATTTTTTGTTATCTTTATTATATATTGTTAGCTGTAAAAGTAATGTTACAAGTACAAGGCAGTCAAAGAAAATATTTTTTGTGGAAGTTCGAAGAATTTTGATTATTGTAAATTCATAAATTCATATCCCAAATCCCAATTCTTCTATTGAGTTTGACAGTATACTTTGACTTTGAAGTTCAAGTTTGAAAAATAATAAAATTACACTTTATCAATAAGAAAAATATAATTAAGACAATGTTTTACAAGACATATTTTGTATATACCAGACATTCATTCATATGAAAATTTGAAAAATATTTTGGTAGACCATGTCTACTCTTAAAGATCAGCTGAACCAAGGAATATATACTCTATAGTAGGTTTTAAGTTTGAATTTGAAATTTGTCACTCAGTAAGCATCTTAGCAAAAAAATATAACAAATAAAACATTTATAAATCGTCATCGAAAAGGAATAGAGTTTGTTTCAAAATGTTAATCGATTTGAAGTTTAAATCGATATTAAACAATTTTGATTTATCTGTTCTGAGATGACTGACTGTTGTCATTTTATCTAGAATTCATTTGGGTATATGTACAGAAATATTATTATTTTATTGATAAATATTTTTTTTTATTGTATGGTCTCTCATCAAAAATTCCTTCAATAAAAATGTTTTTTCTTACATACAATACAATAGCAACTCTTATGCACTTATAAAAATGAAATAAGTATTGTTTATTTATTATTTTTTACATATTTTTTGTTTTTTACTTATTTTTTGCTGGTGCTATTTTTGTCACTGTGATTTGTATGTGTTTGTAAGTTCAGATCACCCTTTGGGTATATGTATTCTGTAGTTTAAATTTACATTAGATCAGTGTTTCCCAATCTTTTTTGTGCCATGCCCCACCTTAACCTTTCTAAAATGTCTAATGCCCCCCTATTATATTAATAATTATGTATGTTAAAACTATATGTGTTAAAAAATTTTATACATATTTTTTAATATTTGGAAATTGCTTTGTCTACTTAAGAAACTAAATGATAGGTTCTAGGAAGAGATCACTATGAAATTGTTAACAAACCACAGGAAGTAAAATTTCAAAACATATAATAAAAAACTGATTTCTTCTTTATTTACACCATGACATCTTCGCTAGTACCTGCCATTCTGTGTATCTCTTTATTGCGGATTCTATCAGCTAAGCTGACTCCGTAAATCCTACGAAGAAATCGCATCTCCACAGCATTCATCTTTCTTTCATTCTTCTTCTGTAATACCCACGTTTCGCCTGCCGTATAACAGCGTCGGTACCAACTCTGCATTGTTTACGGCCAAACGCGCAGCTGTGCTGACGTTTCGCCGTCTCATCAATGTAGCTAAGGCTCCGTTTACCTTGCTACCGCCAGCACTACGGCTTTCCACATCTATATCGTTGAGTTCCGTCACTCAACATGCCATACCTCCAGAATTCGACGAAAAGTGGGGAAAGAAGTGTCTTAGCGCTATGTTCCCTCTGCCTGCCCTGTTACATGGGTACATCGTGAAATTGATTTGAGTTTTATATATTTTAATAATAAATAATAATTCAATCCTTCGAGTAGAGATCGAACCCACAACCATCGCGTTACAGTAATTCTCTTGTGTCCCTACGCAACGATGGCCTCTAAATTTAAATTTAAATATATGGTAAAATTAATTCAATGTGACAAAGTTATGCTTTTAAAATTAAAATAAATAAAAATGCAATCAAATACTACATCAATTATATCTGTATAATATATATGAATATTAAATCAACGAACTATTACAACAGTTTTGACGTACACTTATTTCAAATTAACATCAACTGAATGATGTGAACTACTATGTACATTGCAATGGGCCCGTGGTCTACTTGAAGACTCCAATCACCCAGTTGATATTTTGATCTCGTCAAAGGAAATTATACCTAATAATTATTTACGGCAATTATTTAAGATTTTGTACTTTTTTTTTAATTTGGCACTGATGCTAGACCTATGCATTGCATATAATAGGCCAAAGCGACGGGGTTAAAGTTGTATCAAATTTAGTTTTGAATTGACCCCTCCTTAACTATCAAATTGCCCCCCAGTGGGGTATGGGCCCCACGTTGGGAAACACTGCATTAGATGGTCTATAAAAGAATGATGTCATAATTAACTCAATACCTATATATTTGAAAATTAAAAAAAAAAAAGATATGTATATTTATATCTTTAACTCTATTTAATATTGTTTATTTTTTAGCAGTGTACTAATAAAAATAACATACACGGTGTAATGTACCGTACGGTATAAGAAATCTGTGTTAAAGTTTATCATCTGTGTACAAAATTAAAAACATAGGTATTTACTTTTTGACATCTGGCTGTTCTCAACCAATCATTAATTAAATAAATACATTTTTTCATATCCAAGAAATAAATAATTGAGATTATTGATTATTAATATTCATTGATTAATTGGTGTTGTGAGTTTTACGAATATATTATTTAAGAAATATACTGACTAAAATGTAAAAACATGTTAATTTCAGTCATGTTACATGCCTGTATTATTCACGACATCGTAATTAGTCTCACTCGTTTTTCTTATTGCAATCTATTTCTATACATGAAGTTAACACAAATAAATACAATAATATAAATTTCTTTCACAGAATAATTCAAACATTTTTTGCGAATGCTATTACAAAACATAGTGAAATGATTTCCACCTAAAATAAGAGATCGTGTTACAAAAATGGGGTCTATGCGACCTACAGGAAGGTTTTTATCATTTGCAAATAATATCCAAAGAACACAGAAGCAAACTGGTAAGTAATTTAACTATCATGTTTCCTATTTGTAATATGTGAATGTCACATACCTTAGCTATGAATCATTACTGTTATTGTGATAACATAAGCGTTCACATTCAGATTATTTACCATAAGTAACATTTTTTAAAAAAAGTAACCTTATTTACTTGAACCTGTATTTATTTAAAAAAAAACATTAGTGGAATTATTTTTGTTAGAACTAAAAAGTTTATATTTTGTTGTTAATAATATTTTGTAATACAATATGTTATAATTAGGCATGAGACAAAATGTAAACAAAGAAATACTGTTGTCCAAATTTTTATGTATTTTTTTAATTTAATTTAATTTGGTCTACGTTAACTCATTTTTTATATATAATAATTTATAATTTATGGTATTTATGTTACTGTAAGACAGGGTGACATTTTTAGATTTAATGTTTTAACAATGTTCTTGTCTTTTAATATGAAAACAATCTTTATTTTTTGATTATTGTATTCATTCTTTTCTTTCAAATTTTATAAATTTATTATTTTATGTATGATGCACATTGTATTTGTGCATTATTCGTTTATGTCCACAAATTGAAATTATAATTATATTAAGCAGTAAGCTCATTGTAACAATGTCTATAACATTGTTATTGTTATATTTTTATCAAAAAAAAAATATAATAATATTTTTTTTTTATTTATCTTTTATCACATGGCTCTGTGAATAGTGTATAGGTCTTTTTTGCTTAACTTAATATATTATATATATAAGAATGTGAAGCTGAAATGTAATATTTACATTTTTATCAGTTCCAAGTGGATTTCCCCAAAGCTTATCTGGCAGTGAGACAGATGTATCAACTTCTAATGAAAATCTTTCAAGAGAAGAAAGATATGTTGTGCGTCACACAGCTAGAGTTGAGCCACAAGGCCAAGAGAATCAAAGCCAGACAAATAATAATAATAGAAACTCATTAAAGGTATTTTTGTTTTGTAATAAAATAAAAACTTTTGTTAGATTTTTGGAAATAATTTTATTAAAGAGTATTTGAATACAACATGCTGCAAAATATCAATTATAGAAATTACAATTTCAGAAGTTTTACAATACTAATTCTTAAGATAAAATAAAATTACACATAATCATCAATATTTTAAAATATATGTAACATTGTATAATACAAATGGATGGTTATGGTATGCATTTTTAAATAGGTTTATAAATTTTTATGTATCTAAGACTTCTATTTATTCAGTTTTCTGATTGCAAATACTTATATTTTTTTTATACAAGTCCTATCACTATCAGGATTTTTTTTAATAAGATTCTCTTCACTATTCACGTAATATTAGTTTTCAATAGTCAATAATATTTGACAAATAAGCCTGTTTTTGTCTCATCTGGCTCTTTTTTATTTATTCTTATCTATTACTACAGTTGTTTTAAATATTTTTTCAGTTAAATTTATATTTTCAGTTAAATTTATGTTTTATTTAGATTTTATACAATATTAATAATTTCATTGATATTATCTAGTATTATATTATATTTAACATTATTTGCTTGGATAACAGGATAGTGTGACAAACAGCAATCGAAACTCACTTAAGGATTCAGTGGGTGGAGCCAACAGTAATAGAAGTTCACTTGATGTATCTTCTTCGTCATATAATACCCTTATTATTCATAATCAAGATGATTCTTGGTCTTCACGGCCCACACCTATTCGGTAAGTAAATTCCAAAAAATATCTCTATCAAGGTATTACAGTAGAAATAGATATTTAATAGAGAAGTTCAATAATGAGGCAAATCATCTGGCTGTAAACTTGAAGGTTGTTAGTTCGATCTCGACTTGGGGGAATCCATTATTTTAATTTTTTCCCTTGTAACAACACAAAGCACAATATTGATTTCCGACCAAACAACACACAATATCAAACAAATTTGGGGAAAGAGTGACTTAATATTTAGATTCCTTCTGGTTACCCTGCTATCTATATATATGTGGGATACAAAAGGAAGTGAATGTTAATCTCTCAATAAAATTTATTTATTGCCAACATAAAAAACTTGTATAAGAATCTTCAAAAGGATCAAATCTTTAATATGAATCAAAATTTGTAATAAATTAAATGTGAAATTTATAAAGGTTTTAAAAAGAGTTTTGGTTCTAATATCTTCTTCTTCTTCTCTCTTTTATAAAACTCAAAAAATCATTTTGTGATTTAATTTATTATGATTACTTTTTGAACTATAAATTATTTAAAGAAATTGAGGCATAAAGAATAATTTTTTTAAAATTGTGTGCTGTGATTATTATTATTTTTTTATAATTATTACTACATATTATCTTGCTTTTATAATTACTAGCGAACATGAACGAACAAATAGTGAAGTTAAACATCCAAACACACAGTCATCTCCATATCACACATTAAAGAAAAGTGAAGTTGGGAAGAAACAGAGTGGCATACCTTTACCTAAAATACACAAGGAACAAGCTATTACGGCCAGTGCTAATTATATTGATATTGGTGGGCAAAGGATATATACTAGTCCACCCGATCACGGTGTACAGGTATGTGTATAAATACTTTTTTTCCCTCTTCTGCCTGTATGAATTTGAGACATTGCGTATTGAGTGGCGAAACTAAACCTCGCTCTTTGTCTTGCCAGAGCAGGATAATAAGATTTATTCCTTGCATCAAGTATGGATGTAACCCACAACCGTCACATATTTACAGTTGGAAACAGTCCTACTGACTGACTGTAAATATAACTGCACTGCAAAGGCCTCAAATTATTAGGTTATATCAGTTAAATATTTCATGTGATATTCATAATTTGTACTGTAATATTTAAAACAAATTTATTACTAAAATGTTTTTATTTGATTTTTTCGCAAATAACTTTTTGACATTTATTTTGAAGTTATTGTAAAATCTGTTTAAGTTTAGCTAAAGATGAATGTTATAACTTAAACATAACTTTGCTAAATTTATAAGAATTATACTAAATTGATTAGGACAAAACTTCATAAAAAAACGTAAAGGAGTATTTTTAATGTTTTCTAATCACTATGTATGGTCCATACCATTGAAATTTTTATATGAACAGGAGATAACAGAAATACCAGATGACTTCCTGAACCAGTCGTCAGTGCTAAAGCACTTAGCCAAGGAGGTCGCCCAGTCGCCGTCCCCGCGCGGCCCCACGCCGCCCGCCTCGCCCCACACACGCAACCCCACCAAGCCCAGGGAGGAGAGGAAGGGCAAGGGGAAAGCGAAACTGAGCAAGGAGAAGCTTAATCTGTCGAGGTCTCAGCCGGATTTAACTAGGTGAGTAATAAAACAAAAAATAACAGGAATATCAGGCGATTTCGTAAATCAATCGTCAACACGCAATGCCTCGACGGTAAGTAAGGTACGGAAGTGAGAATAGAATGTCTTAACAATAATGTCCCAAATTCTTTCTGACTACCCTGCAATGTGCGGGATACAGCGTGAAGCGTAAAAAAATCATCGGTTTGGGAAGAAAAGCAACCCTCTCCGCACGGCTGTCACCTCAGTAAGTTCATGAAAAAGATGAAAGGCAAGGAAAAAAACACAAACTTAATTTGTCGAAGATCTAAGCTTGATTTAACTAGATGAGGATCAAAATATAAATATAACAGGGATAGCAGACGATTTCTTGAACCAATTGTCCGATTTAAGTAGGTGACTTATGAGTATGAAAACTCATCAGCTTAAAACATTTGGGAAGGAAAGTGGCCTTTCTAACTTCCGCCTTCCCACTTCCCACGCCTTCGCCTTCACTAAGGTTATGGAGGAGATCAATACGTATAGTGTACACATTAGACAAATATTAATTCTTTCCACAGTGTAGAATAACATTTAAAGTTTTTTAAAAATATTAAAATTTTTTGAGTTTTGGTACAGCGTGGGGGTCCGAGCGGTGCCCGGCGGCTCAGAGTCGAGCGGCTGGTGCAGCGGAGGCGAAGGCTCTTTAGAAGAACCCGATGACGCATTCACAGCGGTTTTAGATTCGTTAGCTGCTGAAAACCATCAGTTGAAACGGCAGCTTGCTGATGCTTGTGAGAGAGTCGCTAAGACTAATAAGGTAATGATATTCTAATTTATTTCCTGCGATGTCTGTAAAAAACTGTAAAAAGTGTTTTGAGACATTACATGAGTATGTAATGTCTCAAAACGGGGCTCAATGAAATTAAAACATATTTTTATCCGGTCGCATTTATAGTATCACTTAAGTGCTGTGGAAGTGAAATTTACTGGTTACGTAATAAATGCATGAAATATTCTTGAACAGGATGTAAAGCGCATTCCTTTGATAATTGAAAGTCGACTTTTATAGCTCACTGCGTTTGGCTTAAACAATGTGAGATTAATAAAAACATTCTAAAAAAGATATTTTGTTAAGTAGCTCTTTGGTATATGTTTTTTTTTCACAATATATTCGATAAAGCACCCATTTTATGGATAAGATCAACTTTTCGAATTTTTTAAAGGTTTATTAAAAAAAATACTGTTTGAATTTACTAATTACTAATTAGAATATAATTTGTACTTATACATATATAAAATCTAGTGCATCGTTCATGACCTCGTCTGCTTAGACTACAAAAATATTATATGCATATTCCATATATTATACATATAAACCTTTCTCGTAAATCATCCTGTTTATTGGTAAAAACTGTATATGATGATAATGATGATGATGATGAAGGTAATGGAAAACCCAGGTGTATATCGATAGGAAATATTATTTTATTTTATACTAACGTCTTTTCTCGCTTAATCTTATTGTTATATTGTAGTTGTTCGTATACGCTATGTTAATGTGAAGTGTGAAGAACATTCAAATAAGTTTAGTAACTTTTGCGTAATAGTGGCACAAACATCCATCCTTACAAATTTTCACATTTAAAATATTATTAAAAGGACTATGTAAAGATGTCATTTCCTGCTGAATACAATGCCGCTCCCCGTAACATACTACAAGGGCGTTTCCACGTTCAGCTTTTGATAAATATTTACAGTACAAATAATATTCATTACTCATTTTGCTTGTTTATGTTATTGGTGTGAATATTTAAAATAAATCGTAAAACTGTGGTATGTAGCTCGTGGTGCGTAATACTACTTTGATTATTTAGGTTAACTAAATAAACTGTAGCTTCGTTTTGAACACTATTTATGTTCAAAATTTACTTTAGTTATATTTCCTAATAAATATTTTATATGTTTATCTTAGTAAAGATAGTATTTTTTTAGCCTAGACTTGAGACGGGCCTGTATAAACAATTCTTTTAATTTTAAGATAGTGATGTTATATTTTTTTATTTGATTATTATAATTTCATAAACATACATTATATAAAAGATTTTATAAATAGATGGTTGTTAACCCTCAGATTTCATTTCATTAATCATATCTACATCTACTGACAAACACACAACAGGTTAAAAACCTCATAGGATAAATTTACACGTTTTCGGTAATTAAACCCCCGAAGTTAACACTCTAAACAATTGTACGAGGAAATCTCGTACATTTGATACGCCGCCTGAGTAATGTTTATTTTCGGGCAGCGGCGTCATCCACACAATTTGAATGAAAACCACCTCAAAGTGCGTGTTCGCTCGCTGTGTTTTTTTTGTGTGATTCACAAAATCGTAACCTTCCTCCGATTATTTTGTCTCATTTGTCAGATGTTTATTTTTAAACGTTCTAACGCAGTGGTTCCCAACCAGTGGTCCGCGGACCACCAGTGGTCCGCAGAAGCCTGAATATGGTCCGCGAACGATTTTAATTTTATGACTGGGGATAGTGAGGCGAAGTTTCTGTTTAATTATCACAGCTAATTTTTATTATACCTACATGTTCTAATGGAATGGGCAGTGAATGTATGTCTTTTTTAAAAGCTATTTCATTATAATGCATCGTGTTATATGGGTTCGATTCGTGCAGACGTTTAATAATAAAACGATTGTCACGGTTTGATGACGAGGCCAGTCGTGGTGCAGCGGCACAAAGTGTGACTGTAAACCGACTGGTTGTGGGTTCGATCCCCACTCGGGGAGATGAAATATTTACTTAAATTTATATTTCCATTTCTTTGCTCTGGTGTCGAGGACCAGACATCAGGCCAGAGAATTGAGTTCGGCCACTCAACACGCAATGCCTCCAGAATACGGCAGAAAGTGGGTAACGGAGTGTCTTAACACTAGGTTCCCTCTGCCTACCCTGCAGTGTGCGGGATACAGCGTGAAGCTGATTTATTTTATTTTTATTGTTATGATCTTGATTAAAAAATGGAAAGAGCTAAGTAACATAGTATTTATATTTTATGTCATATTCGACTTATATATGAATATTTTGTGGCAGATTCCGCACATACAGGATTGATTTTAATGGTTTTATTTTCAAGTCTCATTCAGAGACCATTTAAATTGGAAATATTAATTGATGGATCGGTGTAGTTTGACAAATTACAATGTAACATTTCCATTGTGCATTATGATATGACTGTGACCGGTGACGTTTTTGTAGATATAGTAGAAAAATTACATCAATAAAAATATTTCAAAATTAAGTTTATAAACTCAAACGAGTTTACTACCATTTTTTTTTAATATGGATTGAAAACATCTTACAGAATAACGAGCAAAAGGCAAAACCGACGCAAGTGGTTTTCCCCAATTAATTAACTTGACTATAGAAAAATGTCACTCAGTTACGTAAAAGAGAAAATTAGTAATTTTATATGCCTGTCAAAGAGCGGCGTTGAGTTCCGCCACTCAACACACAATGCCTCCGGAACTTGGCCCTCCAGAAAGTGGGGAACGGGAGTATCTAGGCTAACATTAACTAGATTAACACTAGTTTTCCTCTGCATACCCTGCTGTATGCGGGATACAATGTGACGCTCATTATTTTTTTTCAAATGCCTGTACTGTAAACTTTGTATTTTGTGAATAAATGAGACTAGTATATTTAATAAACACCATGTATACAGACCAAAGACACAATTAAGTAACATTGTTATATTATTTTCACTACAGTTAGAAGAAGAAGTGGAAAAGGTCCGTACGGCGCATGAAGACCTGGTGGGTTCCTGCGAGCGCCGCGAGCGCCTCGAGCGCGCCGCGCGCGTGCGCCTGCAGGCCGACTGCCGCCGCCTGCACGAGCTCAACCGCGCCTTGAAGCAGCAGGTCTGTGGACAGAAAACTCGGTTTTCTTCTCTCCGTCCGAACTTGAGAACTATACATTGTTGTAATATGCTTAGAGTGCTTTGTTTTATCAGAATAAGAAAAAATCTTTCGCGTGGTCATCGAACATGTTTTATTGTGTTTGTAGTGATTATTTTTTTATTATATGTTTTTTATAAATAAAATTTACATGAATATGACCGAATAAGAAGCCTAAAGATTCTTTATTTTTAAATAAAAGGTACCTTTTATTTAAAAATATCTGTTAATGGTAGCTATATATAAGATTGATAGGTCAAAAAACATGTTCTTTAATAATAATAATCTTACATATACAGTCGACGCAAAAAAGTATATTTTTTTCATTTAAAATTAAACCTATGAAGTGTATGTTTTTGTGTGTTACAGGTGGAGTTGTTGTCTCAGGGGGTCCGCGCGGACGGCGACGGCGTCGACGCTCTGCGCAAGGAGCTGCAGAACAGGGAAATGCTTATTGCACAGCTTATTACACAAAGTTAGTATTCTAATTTTTGTATTGTTTTATATTTGTGCATTTATGTACAAATATGATAAAAGAATTCATTCTTTTATTTCTACTGTGATTCAGCTTGAAATGGATGAATTATGCTTGCGTCCGTATATTTTATTTACTTTTATATATTACCTTATACTTACTTAGTTTTGCCATCAATATTGTTGTTTTTTTTATTCTACGTATTTATCATTTATTGCTGTTACTGAGTGTTAGATTAATACATTAATAAAAAACCATTAAAAATATATAAAGCTTATTCGAAATGGTCTCCATTGGCAGTCCTTTAAATGTTGAGGCCTGGCATTAACAGCAACTCTTTTCTATGGGAAAATTCTTCTAGGAAAATTATTAGTTTCTAACCAAGATTGGGTGAAGATTCGAGCTTTATGATCCGGCGACGAGTCTTGCTGAAAAGAGCATTCTTGGTTATTGAACATAGTGTTATCAAGGGGATTGACTACCTTCTCAAGAATAGTGTCTTGATACATTTGTGCTGATGCTTGGACACTTTTTCATAAAAATATGGCTCAATCATTCCTTCATAGCTAACACCCCATCTCTATCATTGAAGTCGTATAATGTCCACGTTGTACTCTGTTGAGTAATTGAGAAGCTTCTTTAGAGGTTTTAGTATAAGTACAGTAATTTTGTTTATTAAATATTGCTCAATTATAAAAGTTTTATCGTCCGCAAACAACATTTTTCTGTAATCTTTGCGTACCAACCTTTAGCGCTTATACCGCTTATCCCGAGCGATTCTTCTTTATTACTCCACTCAATTTTAATATTATATAATATTTTACAATATATTAGCATAATTAATGTTGCAAATTGGTTAAATGAGTTATTTAAGGGTATATGTTATTCATTTACTGTTGTTTTCTGTTATGTAAATATTACATAACAGAAAACAACAATAATATAATTAACTTCACATCGTGTGTGCCCTCAGACAAGGAGCTGGCGTGCGCCAAGGAGCGGCAGGAGATCGAGATGTCGGCGCAGCGCGCCACGCTGCAGGAGCAGCGCACGCACATCGACATCCTGGACACCGCGCTCACCAACGCGCAGGCCAACGTGGTGCGCCTCGAGGACGAGGTGCGGGCCCAAACTCATATACGCTGGCTTACTATCTACATTGCTTTTTTTAATATTCCATCTCTTTTACAATACGGTCGTCGAATCGTGGTTACTCCGAAGTTAGCTGTATAAATAGCTGTGCAGGTTAATACTTGTAGTATTTTTGTTACTTTTGATTATTTTCTTCCCAATTGAACCATGCTCGTAAGTTTATAAAAACTAACATGATGCCGTCCACGATTCGTTGTGTATACTGTGTGTGTTAGCTTCACGCTGTATCCCGCACACAGCAGGATAGGCAGAGGGAACCTAGTGTTAAGACACTCCGTTCCCCACTTTCTGCCGAATTCTGGAGGCATTGCGTGTTGAGTGGCAGAACTCAACGCCGCGCTTAACCTCGACACCAGAGCGAAGAAATGGAAATATAAATTTAAGTAAATATTTCATCTCCTCGAGTGAGAATCGAACCCACAACCAGTCGATTTTGCAGTCACACCTCGTGCCGCTGCGCCACGACCGGCCTCACTGTATATGACTTAAAGCGTTTCTCAACGTGGTGTGCAGTGCCGGCACGCGAGCGGCTACGTGGAGCGCGTGCTGGGCCTGCAGCGCGCGCTGGCCTCGCTGCAGCAGGCCTCGGACCGCCGCGAGCACACCGAGCGCAAGCTGCGCGCGCAGCTCGAGACCGAGCTGCAAACGCTAAGGTAAATACTTTTTCTTGAAGTTTTCTCCTGCCTACCCTATTATAAGGGTAGGCAGGAGAAAACTTGGGAACCTAGTATTAAGACACTCTTTTCTTTTCGAAGCATTGCGTGTAGGGTGGCGGAAATCAAAGCACGCATCACGGGTATTTTGCCTCGTTACCAAAGTGATAAAATGAAAATATTAAATATTTCATTTCCTCGAGTAGGGATCGAACCCACAACCTGTCGCGTTTACAGTCGCACGCTTGTGCCCCTGCACCACGACTGGTCTCATTGAAATTATCTAATAAATAATAGACCAATTCACCAAACATTTTTGCCAGACGTGGCGCAGGGCACAAAGTGTGACTGCAAAATCGACTGGTTGTGGGTTTTTATCCCCACTCGGGGAGATGAAATATTTATTTACATTTATATTTTCATTTCTTCGCTCTGGTGTCGAGGCAAAGCGCGGCGTTGAGTTCCGCCACTCAAGACGCAATGCCTCCAGAACTTGGCGGAAAGTGGGGAGCGGAGTATCTTAACACTAGGTTCCCTCTGCCTACCCTGCCGTGTGCGGGATACAGCGTGTAGCTGATTTAATTTTAATTTATTTAATTGACCAATTGACCAAACATTTTTTTAATGTTTGTTTGCCATTTTTCATTAAAGGTGTAGTAATGAATAATATGATTTTTATTTACCTGAGGATATGTATAGCTGAAACAAAAATTAAAAAAAAAGTTTTACTAAAGATCTTTGTTTTATTAGTTGACTCAGCTATATTTACATTTAAATATGAATTGTATACAGAAAACGCGAATGCATGTGCGGCAGTACGAGCAACACGAACAGTACGATGGAAGGCGCGGAAGCTGATCTGCGTCGGGCGCTGCGGGAGCGCGACGAGCGACTACTGGCCTTGGAGGGGGAGTGCGCGAAGTGGGAGCAGCGGTATTTGGAAGAGGCCGCCTTGAGGCAGGCTGCGGTGTCCGCCGCCTCTATTCCCAAGTATGTGTTCACTACTTAATATAATATATAGGTCAGATGTACGCTTTATCCCAATAAAGCAGAGTGGGCAGCGACATTCTCTGCTTCCTGCAGAAAAATAGGAAATGGTAATAATTCAATTGAGCACACACCCAGCATGCTTAGTATAGAAAGATGCTGACGAGCATCTCAAACATACTTATTGGTCAATATAGTATAAAAACTCTATAACAAGAAGCCCAAACGTGACAAACAAGAATTTTTAGAAAAATATAATATGTTAACAAAATGATAAATATATAAATATCAATTAATCACATTTTTCCTTCAGGGATGTCAAAATCGCAGCTCTTGAGAAAACGTCCGCAGAATCTGAACGGCTTATGGCGGAGGCTCGAAGCGAGAAAATAAGACATATGGACGAATTACACCTGGCACAAAAAAAAGTGGCTGACCTGGAAAGCAGGTAAAATTTGATTATTTACTCCATTATAGTTTAAAAAATAAATAGACAAGTTGGTACAAGAGGCTGTCGTTACGCAAGTATAAGAAAAATTAGAACATACATGTCATATAGATACATTGTATGATATGTATGATTATTAGTATTATAAATTGTTCGTATAATATTATGCCTTATTATAAAAAAATCAAATCAAATCAACTTCACGCTGTATCCCGCACACAGCAGGGTAGGCAGAGGGAACCTAGTGTTAAGACACTCCGTTCCCCACCATACCTTATTATATTTAATTAATACTTTGTTTTTTAATTTTAATTACACACTGTATCTAGCGTATAGCAGGGTAGGCAGCGGAGGTTCAGCCGCGCTTTGTCTTGTAAGCAGAGCCTGACAAATGTAAATAATTCCTAATAATAAATGGGAATGCATCCCACAACCTTTAATAAGATAGTGGGTCACGATGACCTCTTATGTTTGATATAAAATTAACAATGTTTAATATATTTTTATAGAGTAAAGGAACTAGAATCGAAGGTTGCGGAGCGCGATGCGATGATCAAAGTACTACAGAAACACACTAGCGGTGCTTCGTTGAGGAATAATTCTAGTCGGGAAGAACTTGGTAATATATACATATTTATTTACATATATATTTTTTAGAAAACATTGCTTAAAATAAGAGTATGTATATGAAATAATATAATATTAATTATGGTGTTTTAAATTTGTTATAGGCTATTTATTAAATGCAAAGCTTGTGCTTTGGAAGGCTACTGGAAATAAATTATTATTACTACGTTCTGATAACATAAAGTGAATCAACACACAATGTCTCTAATTCTGGCGGGAAGTTGAGAACGGAATCTTTTGACGCTACATTTTCTCTCCTTATTTTACTACGTGTGGCATAAGAATCGACACATAACGTTCTGAGAGGCAGAACTCAATACCACGTTTTACCTTGTTATTAGAGCGAAAAAATAGTGTTTAGTCAGACGCCACTGTGCCATGACGTGTTATAATGAATAAATGAGTTTAAAATGTATTTTCAGTTGGACTGTCGTCCGGTGCTTCGTTCTCCAGCGCGGAGGGCGTGGGCTCCACCGGCACGGTCGCCGGCCGGTACAGACACCTCGCCAGGAGGAATTATTCTCCCCATAATGATAACGCTAGTGGTAATCTATTACTCTATATATTTAGTTATTTATATGTTATTTAATTAATTAAATGATATATTTTAGTTGTATTGAACCTAAAATATTAAGAAATTAAAGTTTAAGTTTTTTTTTAGCTTTAAATTTAAGTTACAAGTTTTTTTTTATTAAAATATGTTGCAAACATCAAAATGTTTCTTGTTTGGTCATTACTCATCTAAGTTAAATGTGAGTTAATAAGTAAGTAAGTTAAGTTTTTAGTATTAAAGTTTCTATTTGAAAGAGAGGCAAGAATGTAATGCAAGATTAGTATAAACAGGAAGGTAATAAGTATATTTCGGAATGAAATATATTTGGGAAGCATATTTAGTAGAGACGGAGGATAAGAAATGGATGGAAAGACTTATTGCTACCGGTATATTAGACACTGATATACGGTATATTAGACGCTGTAATACCCTTGTTTAGTTAGTTTGTTTAGTTAAACAAGGGTATTACTGAAAAAGAATGAAAGAAAGATGAATGGTGTGGAGATGCGATCTCTTTGTAGGATATGTGGAGTCTATTCCGTTTCCGCAATGAAGAGATACACAGAAGGCAGATAGTAGCTAAAATGTCACGATGATGAAGAAGAGCGTGCTCAGGTGATTTGGGCACGTCGAGAAAATGAGTGAAAGAATGGCACAATAGATTAATGAAGCAAAAGTGAGTAGTAAGAAAACAGAAGTAAACCTTGGTTTACCTTCAAAAACCTGTATGAAGAGGTTGACAATGGATGGGGCGTGAGAAGTCTTCAGAGGCTGTAGCATTTAACGCTCCATTCTCACTGTCTAAGAAAAACGAAATATATTTTGGTCACATGTTTTATTATTTTATTTAACATACAAAGAAAGCTATCGATTGTTATGACTAGATTAAAGAAACATTTATGTTTAATTGACTATCACATATGAACATTTCCCTATCATCACAATGTATTCTATGTAAGTAATTAGAAAATATTTTGTTCACAGGTTGTGGTTTCGACAGTTCTTCATTGCGTTTAGAAGAGCAGCTTGCAGCGTACGAATCTCGCCTCGACAGGCCGCCCGTGCCCGCCGTGAGTTACCTCCCCGACGCCGCCCACTCCCACTCCCCCCACTCCCACATCCACTCCCCGCACTCTCCGCACTCCTCACACTCCTCCCACTCGTCTCACTCGCGCCCGCATGCTAACTACTATTGATTAGGCCGTATTGGTATATGAACTGAGTCCTCACTATGGTAGCTAAGACTCAATAAAATATAAGACTAGTTCTTAAAATTATATGTTGCCGGGATCAATTAAAAGAAACGATTTCTGACCTTGAAGTCTGCCCTTGCAAACTTTAATGGTTTTGTGAGCTTAATGGTTCTAAATACTATTATACATCTTCACTCCACTCATAGTAGATTTTTAAAATGTTTTTATAGGTCTATGGATGTCGCTTTTCAATTGTTACGAAAACATCTAGACTATTTCAATATCACATATTACGTTAGACCTCAAATTATAATTATTAAACAAAAAATATAATACAACAGTTTGACAGATACTTAACTAAATAGAACCATCCTACTCTAATATCCACCTTTACGCATTTATTATGGTTTTTATATGATACAATGAGATTCCTAAAGTATTTATATAGATATATCATTGTATATTGCATTTCCATAAACACACAGAGACATTCCGATAGTACTGCAGTGTCATTAACATTCCTCCAACCAATATTTAATCTATTTCTAATATAATTGTGTGTAGCTTTTGTGTTTTGTGTGTTTTAGATTGTTTTTCACACTTTGTCTAACAATTAGCTTCTTAACAGTTAAAAATTTTGTATAAAATCTTTAAAAAAAATACAGATTTTTTCATAAATAATAATAAGAAAATACTTATAATTTATAAGTTTTATTGAATAATATAAATAATAAATATTACCAAGAATATTGAAATAACAAAGTGCCTTATTCAAGGAGTCTTACATAAAATAGTCGGTGCCAATATTATATGTATAGGTTTTAAGAATCTCTTGAGACAAACATATGGAATTTAACTCCACTAGTCGTTGTAATTCATTTTTTTATCATATTATAATCATATACAAAATATATTGTCATAGTTAATTAATATTATATAATTTTATTAATTAAATTATTTTAAACTTGATGTTGGTATCTGTGTAGCAGCTATATTAGATTTAAAACATTGGTCACAAGAGTACGCCAAAGCTAATATAAGTAAATATTTTTTTTGCCTTTTTACAGTTAAAATAAATAGTTTTACAATCCTTTTTTTTTTAATAATATGTCATTGTATTCTCGTATTTATTTTAGCTATAATGTTATATTTAAGAATATTATCTGTGGATATTCTTCTTGAGAATATTTTCTATATAAGTTAATATGATTAAGGTGTTATTAATTATTATGTTATAACTAGTTGTTATTGAATCTTTTTTATCTTTTTAAATCAAAGATAAATATATGATGTATTTAATTAAAATTTCCTTGCGATACAAATTTGTGAAGTATTTTGACACATTTGTATATTTGTGTCTTTTATAAAAGCCGTTTTTATGAGGCTTACGATTAAGATCTTATTTTAAGGACAGTGTACGCGATATTTTATTATATGATTTTTGTACTCGATATATTTTTGGACGAAGCATGTTAAATAATAAAAAACATGGTTTTGTTTGTTGTAGTTTTAATAACCGTTCCTAATATTAGAAGCTTTGGAATTTGCGAGAATTAACAGTTTTTATATGTATTTGGAATCCCGAAATTAAGCACAGATAAACTAAATTGCATAGTTAAAAACTACATTACATAATGAATGGTTAAGATATAAGTAAGTTGTGAGAACAAACTTTTGCTTTTTTTCTCGTTTTTTCTATTTCGGGAATCCAATTAAAAAGTTTTAAATGCTTTATAACCAAAAATGGCACTGTTTGTGAACGCTCATCGACGTCGTTGCCGTTGCTCCGATATATAAGATCAGCTTCACGTTGTACACAGCAGGGAAGACCGAGGAAACCTTGTGTTAAGACACTCTGTTTCCCATATATCCCGAAGTACAAAATTATCACTGATCAGATAATGATTATATAAGAATAATTTTATTTCTATACTGATGATATTACTATAAATACTTTTATTCATAAATATATTTCTATTTATTTATTTTGATCACTAGGCAAATTGGTCCGGGGTACGTACTTATTTTTTGCTAATTCTGAACTATTTTTACACGTCTTTTACAATTACTGAATTATAAATATTCAAAATCCACTTCATTCATGTTTCAAGAATATCAAAAATATTTTTTTGAGGTTAATCGTGGAGCAGGGGCACAAGCGTGCGTCTGCAAATGTGACAGGTTGTGGGGTTCATTCCCATTCGAGAAAAATGTAATATTTATTGTTTTCATTTCCTCGCTCTGCTAACGAGACCAAGCGCGGGGTTGAGTTCAGCAACTCGACACGCAATGCCTTCAGAATTCGGCGGAAAGTGGGGAAGAAAGTGTCTTCATGGGAACAGATAAAGTTAGACGCGTTTCGACTGCCATTATTGGCGATAGTTTACATTTAACGTTGATTTCGTTTTACAAAGGAATCAATTAGGACGCTCAATGTAGTATGTACCCTACTGCATATACCTATAGTTCGTATTAAAACGGCCATGTTTCAACTTTCTTCAGCGTTGCTTCCGTAATGAGGTAAGAGTGGCTGTTTTATTCATGTTTTTTATTTCTCCGTTGTCAGCTCATTAACTCTGTAATAACACGATTGCTCAAGTGAACCTACGGTTTGTTGTTTTCATTAACGTATTTACAATTGTATGAAATTATAAATTATTTTTTAAGATATAAAACATAAATACCTAATAAGAAATTATATTCAAAATAAAAATAAATAAATTAGCTTCACGCTATATCCCGCACACATCGGTATAGGCAGGAGAAACCTAGTGTTAAGACACTCCATTCCCCACTTTCCGCCAAATTCTGGAGGCATTGCGTGTGGAGTGGCGGGACTCAACGCCGAACTTTGCCTCGACACCAGAGCGAAGAAATGAAAATATAAATTTTATTAAATACTTAATTTTTACTAGTAATCGAATCGCGTTTACAGTCACACTTTATGCTCCAGCTCCGCGGCTGGCCATTGGAGAAATTATATAGATACTATTCTCACAAAATAGAAATTGTAGAAAACATTGTTTAAGTCAAAAGCATACGATCTTAGTGAGTTCCTATAGGTACGTATATTTCAATAGCTCACAAATGTTGGTTATTAATATTGTATTAATATTTACATTAAAAATATTATTTTTTTATATAAACAAATAATACTAGGCTGTATAGATTACTTATCAACGTTTTAGCGCGGTCTCTGCTGCTTCCCCGGCCTGACTACCGTGGGAGGACGAGCCGGTGGTCGTGGTGAAGAAGCACTACTCTTAGAACGACAGGGGCGAGCGTCTCAACAAACTCGATCGTCGAGCTTGCCACCCCCGCCGTCGGCGCTGCCACGACCACCGCGCAAGCCGTCCGCGCGGAACACAAGATATGATAGACTTGAACATCGAGATGCGAGAAAGGTTTATACTTTTTATACTATACTTTATAGAATCTATATAGAATTAAAATGTAATGAATTATTGTTTATTAATATTTTCAATTTTTCGCTCTGGTACCATGGCAAAAACGCAGCGTTGAATTTGTTACTCAACACGCAATGCCTCGAAGGATTCGACGTAAATTGGGTAACGAAGTGTCTTTACACTAAGTTTTCTCTTTCTCTGTCTTTTTGTTATATGCGGGAAACAGCGTGAAGCTGAAAAAAATGAAGTAAATTGGAATGACTTTTTTTTAAATAAAAGAAGTTATTCTTACTTAGTCTGGCATGATTATTTATTTATTATAATATTAATGAATGGTACGCAATCAATTGCATTTATCAATTATGCGTGGAAGTTGTAATGGAATCACTTGTACAACAAAGCAACAGAAAGCCTACATATATATTTTATCTTCACTCTGTATACCATATGAAGCAGGGTAGGCAGAGGGAGCCTAGTGTTAAAATACTCCGCTTATGACTTTCCGCCAAGTTCTGGAGGCACAGGCGTTGCGTGTTGTGATGGAATTCAACGCCGCACTTTGTCCCGATACCAGAGCGAAGAAATGAAAACATTAAATATTTAAATTCGAGTGGGAATTGAACCCATAACCGGTCAGATTTATAGTCACACGTTTGTGCTCCTGTGCCACAACTGGTCTCAATAGTATGCTATTTCTTTTTCATTACAATTATATTTCTTGCAGGATTCTGACGGCTCAGGCTCCATAGCGTCCACTGCATCGCGTAGTTCCCCCTCGCCCTACGACACTGTACGCAAGTTACCTTCTGTCCCTACGTCGGCTTCGTTACCCGCGGCCGAGTCCAGAGAGTCACTGGTCCGCCCTCGAGATTCCAGTCTACCATCACCTTCAAAGCTGGCTGTGTATGCAGCCGCACGTCGTCGATCTGCGGAGTCCGCTAAAGATACTAATAAACGAACACATCACTATCGCATACAATTCTAATATTATTAATTTAGAAAATAATAAAAAGGAAATTTACAACGAAGGGCATCATTAAAATATTTGTGTTATATTGTAGATTTAATTATTAATAATTACTATTTATTTATTATATTGTTGCTCAGATCAAAATCAAAAATTTGTTGAGAGTAGTTAGGTATATAAAAATAAAGGAAGATAAAAATCAGACGGTTGTAAGTAAGATTTTGTAGGTTTCTTTATAAAAAAATAATAATAATATTTCATATAGCTTTGTCACATACAACTTCTTGTATTCTATACCAATGGTATTAAAGACTGACATTACAGATAATAAACTTTAAGTACTCTTTAGTAGGCTTGCTTCTAATTCGAATATACAAAATTTAAATTACAAATAAATTATTATCAAAAGAGGAAAAATATTATAAAATTAAAATGAACATTATTCGATCTCTGCATCTATTTCGATAAGAAATTGTTTGTTAGACGATGGTTCAATTAAACGCGACTGCGAAACTTATTTTTAAGGGAGCTATGACGAAGAGAAGAGAACATCATGTTCTGTGTTAGACCTTTTCTAATGCAAAATTATGATTTTTAATTAAGAAAAGTTTCCTCCACGAAACAATTAAACAGCAAGTAGGTAAACAAATCATAAAAAAGTTACCATTTTTTGTTGAAAAACATTGAACAGAACAAATTTTTGAGATACCATCAAAATATTGTGACCAACGAAACGACGAAACGAAAACTTTAATAATAAAGTATAAGTAAGTAATGGAGAGTTTTTTTTTTAATATAAAAAAAATAGAAGCAACAGTAAATTAAAAAAAATGCGAACAACAATAAATTCTAATCAGTCATATTGTAATAACTATTATTTAGTATAGTTTGTTTTTTGTTTGAAAAATATATCTGCTCATTATGTTAATATACTTTGTTAATGTGAAAATTACCTAGTGTTGCCAATTTTAAGAAATAAAGTGTGTTGTAAAAATATTTGGATAACGGGATTTATGTTATTTTTTAAATTATCTTAAAACAAATAGGTTCATAAAATTATACCTTTTCAGTCTTTATATATAGAGAGTGAAATAAGTAGACTGCTTATCTTTACTGGATTTCAGTAACTCTAAAGTCATTCTGTATTTTCTAATCTTATTTCTTATTTTTATCTCTAATCATCAAGTTGTAAATACATTTTTCATTAAAATGATATTTTTTTTTTTAAATTTAATATTGTGTTATTTTAGCTATAGCTAATAGTGATGTGACACGTAAAATTAAAAGAAAGTTGACTACATTATTAAACAAGTACCTATTTAATATTTTAGTGGGAAGTTAGCGTATGTTTTTGATTGAAATCTTAACGGCCTTTTTAACGGCCCTGTCCCTTGGTGTCAAACGTGAAAACATTTTTAACTAACGTAACTGTACTATACATGCCTGTGTTTGGTGACATTATTTATATGTTCCGTGAATTACTCCTTTTATTTTAAAATAAAAGTAGAAATGTTAAATAAAGTTATATTCATAATTATTTAACAAAGGTTGCAGATGTAACTATATGTAAATATGAATATTTAGGACATAGAAACATTGTTTTAGAGTGATTCTGTTTCCCGCACACAGCAGAGTAGTCAGAGGGAACCTAGTGTTAAAACACCTGTTTCCCGCCCAATCGAAATGTGGTGGCATTGCGTGTTGAGTGGCGGAACTCAACGCCGCGCTTTGCATCGACACCAAAGTGAAGAAATGAAAATATGTAATATTTCATTTCCCCGAGTGGGAACCGAACTCACAACCTGTCGCGTTAACAGTCACACTTTGTGCCCCTGCACCACGACTGGCCACATAACCTAAACAAATATAACTAACTACCTATACCTTTTATTATTAAAAAAAATATCCAAATATTTAAAACAAAAAATGTCAGGTGCGGAAATAAGCAACAAAACCGACGGCCTTGATCCTGACTTTAGATCAAAGGAGATTGAGAACGCGCGACCTCGAAGTACGCTTGCGCAACGCGTCGTGCACTGTATAGTGTATAGTGCAGACGTACTCGCACGGTACCGGGTAAAATATACAAATATAAAAAAGGCGATACAAAGCACTACGGGATTTAATAAGGACCTTAAAGGTATAAGAACATATTAAGGCAATGCCTTAAGGCTTTTACGTATGAATAATGTTATACAGTTGCTTGAGAAAAGGTAAAAGTGTTAATAACGTTTGATTATTAGAATTTGTTGTGGCAATAGAAAGGGAAATTTAAAACTATGAATTTATCGCATATTTCTCCATGTTTTTCTCATTATGTAATCTCAATATTTATTGGTCTTCAATAATGTTATTATTGATTCGACTCAACATTAATTCAATTAAAAACTGTTTACATTTACAGTTAATATTTTTTTTATAGCTTAACGCTGTATCCTACATTTAGCGCGGTAGGCAGTGAGAACCTGGGAACCTTTAAGACACTTTCGTTTGGTTCCGTTCCCACTATCCGCCGAATTCTTAGAGGCTTTGCGTATTGAGTGAACTCAGCTTCAGAGCGAGAAAACGCAATTTTGAAATATTTCATTCCCTCGAGTGGGAATCGAACCCACAACCTGTCGCGTTTACAGTCGCACGTCCGGGTAAGGAGCACACCCCCTTTGCCACGACTGCTCACTATTTTTTTATATCTATAGATTAAATTTAAAATGAAATGAGAACCACTTGCGATATTTTTGATCGTCCAGACGACGATCTAAATATAATCTGATCAATAAGGACAAGGTTGTATGACAATATATTCAAATGTTGATACAATATCTTACGGTTGGTACAGTAGTCTGACCTTTGAGACAATTCATTCCAGGACATGTTGCATCTCGTAATGATATCTCTGTTCTCCACTTTGTGTCTAATGAGAGATATTACGATTTTACATATATAATGAACTTTTTCGAAATATAATGAAATTTTCCCATGAAGAAAAAGTGCCAAAATCAAACAACGTGTTTAACTTGATTTTTCAATGGCTATCGCCCAATATGGGCACACACATTTTATTTATCATTTTAATTAACATACTGGTTTTAATTCTTTGTAAATATTACGTACCTACTTGCAGAAATAAATAATAATAAAATAAAAATGGTTCAAGCATCGAGTGGCCTATCACCTATAATATTTTGAATATCAAAATGAGTTGAGTATATAATATATGTAATGTATTATATTTGTCATTCTGTTACTTTATTTACAGACTGTTTTCATTGAAGATAGAAGATTTAGATTTTAAATGTATGAAAATAAATAAACATACATGAAAGTTATATAACAAGAATATTTTCCAATACAACATTACTATAATTTTATTACTTTTAGTGCGTTGATCGGGTTTCGTTTTCAACTATCCGTTACAATGTAGTAATGACAATTATTTATTTATTGATCGCTCATCAAATCGAACTGTCGGGGTCGTCTGCATAAGAAACGGACGAAACCGGTCAGCATTTTTGCAATTATAGCCGCTTGGTGGTAGAACTACTAATGAATTATGATTTTAGCTTTTTTGTGCAAACATTTCCTGATTGAACCTATATATATTTCTTTTTATATTCAAGTTTTACATTCAAAGAAAATTTCACATATGCCTTGTTATGATTTTTAAACTATATTTCATGAAGCTTTTCTTATTTCATTTGTTATTGTGTCCCTCAAAAAAAACAAGACGAGTAGCATGAATCAAATTCAATACACGATTATTTTTTAATAATTTAATGTTAAAATAATATTTCGCTTCGAGGAAATGATGACAGATAATAAATAATAATACATGTAGATATATTTTTCATTAACTCACGTGGCAATAAATTCAATATTTTTAATTAAATATATTGGCCTAAGATCCCATTGCATAAAACTGTAGGGATCAGTAATTTTAAAGAAACTTATATTTAAGAATGATACATGATAGTAGAATAGATTACACTAGGGTTGCCTAAAAGAAGCCTGCCGCATACACCTTTAATTATTGTTTTTCGTAACTCGTGTTTGGAGAAAATTGCACTCATATGTTTTTTATGTGAATAGCACATCATTTGAAAGAAAATCGCATACGGAATTGGAAAAACAATGGTTGCCAGCTCTCAGTCTGCCGCAAGCCCAGGGTTGCCTGGTTTAAAGAGGTCACTTAATGTTATTATAATATTTGCACTCATGTGTTTTTGAATGAAAAGCTTATTTTTTTCTCATCACTAAAACACATGGTTGCCTGAAAAATAACTGCCGCAAGCAAAGGTTGCCATCATTTGAAATATTTTATTCCGATTCCGTTTGACTGAGAATGGACGATGAAATGCGCGGTTTGCCTTATGTTTTAAAGTAAAATATTATATAATAAGGTCACATGTAGGTCATAGGTAAGGTCAATCTTAAAATTAATGTTTATTCTAGCTATTTACTTATTAAATGATGATTTTAATCATATTAAGTACATACAAAAACCTATTTAAACATGAAATCATCCTTATTTTTCAAGTGAAATAATGAATCCATGATATTAAGTCTTTGCTAAATATATTTTCTAAATACTAATACTCGTTTAAATTATCATTTTAAAACGACTTAGTTACCTAATTAAATAAATGCTTACAAATATCGATCTATTATAAGGTATTAATTACAACATGTTTCCTTAAGATAATGAAGGGTGACAATTATTGCGTATATTTTTTTTATTAATTAAGATAATATGCAAAATTACATTTCAATAAACTCTCTCTCTCTCTCTCTTCGTCCTCTGCTCGTTGGCTTTCACAACGGTTTTCTTTTGCATGCAACTTTTAAGAATTTGCATAGGAAAGAAATATATACATTATAATATAATTATAATAAACAAAACTAATTTAGCAAAAATAAATTCGAAGAAATTACGACAGTAATGCCGATAAATAAATGCAATTTACAGTTTATGACCAGAAGTCGGCACATTTCAATTAGTTGTCTACTTTTTACTAAAGATAAACATTTAGCGGCGCGATACAAAGCAAACCCAATGCAATAAAATTATTAGAGGATATTTCAAATGATGAACCTTGGCTTGCGGCAACCGTGTGTTTTAGTGATCAGAAAAAAATAAGCTTTAATTTGCTATATAATTCATTAAAAAAACACATGAGTGCAAATATTAACATTACGTGACCTCTTTAAACCAGGCAACTCTGGGCTTGCGGCAGACTGAGAGCTGGCAACCATTGTTTTTCCAATTCCTTATGCGATTTTCTTTCAAATGATGTGCGATTCACATAAAGAACGTATGAGTGCAATTTTCTCCAAACACGAGTTACGAAAAACAATAATTAAAGTTGTATGCGACAGGCTTCTTTTAGGCAACCCTAGTGTCTCTATTCTACTATCATGTATCATTCTTAAATATAAGTTTCATTAAAATTACTGATCCCTGCAGTTTTATGCAATGGGATC
Organism: Heliconius hermathena; assembly: GCA_013403705.1. Taxonomy (NCBI): domain Eukaryota; kingdom Metazoa; phylum Arthropoda; class Insecta; order Lepidoptera; family Nymphalidae; genus Heliconius; species Heliconius hermathena. The sequence continues at coordinate 345,911 of JAAIXJ010000717.1, read as the reverse complement.
TCGACCTATATGTACCTACATATAATAAAAATGTAAGCGATCATGCTTGTACATGGAAGATATACTTATGAGAAAAATTACTATTGGGGGCATTTATCAATGTAAATTATGTTAGATACGTTTTTTTATTGATAAATATTGAATAGAACTAATTTTGGAGATAACATTAAAATATTGTTATCTCAAAAATGTTTCTTTTAAATAATATAGTTTTGAAATAAAAAAAAAATGTTTATTAAACAGAACGAGGATACGAGGAAATCAAAAAAAATAATGAATTCCCCCGAGTAACAATCGAACCCACACAGTTTCACGCCTTTTTCTGTATAGCAGGATAAGCAGGGAGGGCATAACGTAATGATACTCGATTCTCCACGTTTCGCTCGAATTGAGGACATTGCGTGTTGACCTGCAGAACTCAAAACCGCGCTTTGTTTTACAAATATATATTATATATATATATTTTTATCCTATATATAATTGTAATAGTATCTAGCAATCAAATGGCAATATGCAAAACTTTTTAAATGTTGCAAAAAATAAAAAAAAAATAATTAAAGGAGCTTCACGCTGTATCCGGCATACAGCAGGTTAGGCACAGGGAACTTAGTGTTAAGACACACACTTTTCGCCCAGTTCTGGAGGCACTGCGTGTTGAATAAAAAAAACACCAGAGCGAAGAAATGAAAATATAAATGTAAGTTAATATTTTATCTCCTCGAGTGGGGATCGAACCCACAACCAGTCGATTTTACAGTCACACTCTGTGCCCCTGCGCCACGACTGGCCTCAACGTTGCAAAAAATATTGCATATAAAATGTTTCTTCGCAAGTAAATCAATAAGTATGTTCCATCTTGGCGTTTGCCTTTTCTGTAAAGGTCAGAGGTAGCCATATAATGAGCGAGCCGCCCACTATGCACGATCTCATTATTTTACACTAATAAATATATTTCGACATCAGTGGATTGACTGCCTACTTAACCTTCGATTTATTCGTGTTACTCACCGAACGTGTACCTACATATATTTCTTACTTACTTAGCTTCACGTTGTATCCATAGCGGGGTTGCCATGGAGAACGGAGAGAGAACGGAACGCCAAATGGTCTCTGGATACCACTTTTGCCTCGTCCACTATGATCAATTTCTTCATATATGACTTCCGGAGGGTCCTCATACTTTTACGTGACCTTCCTTCAGTGTCTTTGATACTGTATTTTCGAAAGTCAGCCGAGAGAGAGGTAGAGGGAGACCCTCTACCTCTCTTACCGCTCACTTTTCCATCATAAACTTTTTTTGCCACTCTCATCATTGATTCTTTCGATGTGCCCAAAGCACGTTCTTCTTAATACTCACCGTAACATCCTCGCTAGTACTTGTCATTTTCTCTGTATACATTTGTTGATATTTTCTTTTAATTTGATTAAAAGTTTTTATATGTACTTACAAATATATTTAAGGAGTAATATAATAATCAATTGCAAATATACAGATTGAGTATTTTATTGTGTGTAAAAATAATAACAATATTAGTGGTTTGATTTTAAAGTTATATGGAAACCTGCCCTAAGATTCAATCCGTTAATTAATACAGCAATGTTTTATTCACGAAATTTATATGAAAGATTTCGTGCCTTTTGTTAGTTTTTTTTTAATTCACGCTGTATCCCACACACAGCAGAGTAGGCAGAGGGAACCTCGTGTTAAGACACTCCGTTGTCCACTTTCCGCCGAATTCTGGTTACACCAGAGCGAAGAAATGAAAATATAAATGTAAATAAATATTTCACTTCCTCGAGAGGGGATCGAACCCACAACCAGTCGATTTTACAGTCACACTTTGTGCCTCTGCGCCACGACTGGCCTTTTTTCAATAATATTAGATATTTTATATTTAATAAATATATTAAGATATATTCGCTTTAATTAAATCAATTATAAGAAAATTGTATTGTTGTTTATAACATTACACTGTATGGTTGCGAACTATGACCAAAACAAACACATTACACAAATTAGGTAACCTAACCGAACCTAAGTAACGGACAAACGAAAATCTAAAATTGAACAGAAGCAAATTGAGCAGCGAGACTGTAAATCGATTCCTCTTGACCTAAATCCGACGGGTCAAAGCCATGTCGCAGCTGGAATGACAATGCCGGTGTTTGAAATGCGTCAAAACAAACAATTGTGATTTTTAGACACAACAACAACACCATATAGACTTTGTGGAAAAATGGAATATTTTAGTATAAGTAAAGACCATCATTGATTCTATGAATCAGCTTCACGCTGCATATCGCACACAGCAGGGTACGCAGAGGCAACCTAGTGTTAAGACACTCCGTTCTCCCCTTTCAGCTGAGTTTTGGAGGCATTGCGTGTTGAGTAGCGGAACTCAACGCCGCGTTTAGCCTCGACACCAGAGCGAAGAAACGAAATATAAATGTAAATAAATATTTAATTTCTTCGAGAGGGAGTCGGACCCACAACCAGTCGATTTTACAGTCACGCTTTGTGCACCCGCGCCACGATTGGGTTCAATTCTATGCACAGGTAGTATATAAGAAAATATATAGTCCATTTTATATCTTTCGAGTAATAATTATATTTAATAATAATTTGGGGTGTATTAAGCAATAGAGTAGAAGTCCTAATAGACTGCGATAATATACTCATTCAAACGCTTCCACTTATTTTATTGGCATAATTCAAACGCTTGCATTATATAGGAAGACTATAGATAAGCCAAACGCGGAAGCCTTGCTGGAGCCAGTGTGTGGTGCACTTGTTCGGTTTTATATAGAATAACAAGGTGTAAACACGCGAGGGTATTAGTCATGTATGGCTATAAAGTTATAATATTTTTTGACTTTATATAAGGATACAAACAATGTTGAATTTATTATAGTTATAATAAAATAATGTATATATTTACAGATGACGCCGCTTGATAAAGCCGCTTATTATAGTTATCGTGCGCCAGGTCGGCTGCTTGTGCTTACTACCTGCTGGCGCGCACGTGTCTACACAAAACATATCACAATGCATTATTATCGTTGTTTTAAAACATTTTATTTAATACATAACTTAGTTATATTAAGTATACTGAATACCTAATGTTTTTTTCTCAATTATAGGCTAAAAGAAAATCAAGTAATTAGTCAAAAGACTAATATTCAATTTTAAAGGAGTGAAGAGAAATATATCAGTAGTTTTTTAAAAGCCATAACACTTTGTTTATAAAATCAAATTAGTTTCACGCTGTATCCTGTACACAGCAGGGTAGGCAGAGGGAACCTAGTGTTAAGACGCTCCGTTCTCCACTTTCTGCCGAATTCTGGAAGCATTGCGTGTTGAGTGGCAGAACTCAACACCGCGATATTTGCGACTTTAGGGAAAAGGCGGAAAGGGTTACTTAAAAAACGAAACTAGATAGAGCGAGGCAACACAAGACAAAAAATTTCTAAAGAGCATAATTATTCCTTTTACTTGGCGCTTGTCAATATTAATTTGCTTCTATGGGTTTTGTGTCTAAAGTACTAAGTATCTAATTATTTTGGCGGTAACCAACACAAAAGGCAAAAGTTTTTAAATATTTTATGTTTTTTGAAACATTAAAAATGCATTACAGAACTTTTAACTCTTTACATTATGCCATCATTCGATTTTAAAAGTATAATCGATAAACGTTTATCGGTATAATTATGTATAATTGATTTATTCCGACAAACCAACATGTTTAAGTCATTATCAAGAAGCAGGATTAAAGCAAAAAATAAGCGCGTTCATGTCAAATCATTTTGTAGCATGTTAAGAGTTTATCGTTGCTATGGGACTATAAAACCGTTTTATATTAAACTGGTTATTTTCTCGAAAAGTGAAACAATGAAATGGATAACCGTAACGTAACAGTAAAACCGAGTGAACAAAAATAAATGGACAGAGACAACGGCGCGCGCGCAGTTGCGTCCGCGACTCGCATGCTAACCCAATTCTTGCGCTATCGGCTTTCACGGCGTTGAGTCACGCGAGCTGCGACTCCAACCGAGCCGGAGATGCGAAGTGCTGCCTATAATATTATGTAATTAATTTCAGCTTCCACTCCACCTATTAACCGTTCACTGAGTTCCGTTATGACTATCGCCTGAGATTAGAAAACAATTATTCACAATTAAATTTAATTGCAACGTAACAACTATTATATTTTTTTTTATTTTGAGATTTTTACATTATAATTTTGTAATATTATTAAAATATGTAAATTCTTTAGAATGTTATAATAAGCTTTATAAGAGTCAACAATTCTTTGTGTTTGTTGAAGAAATTTTGACTGTATTTTTAACACTTTCTGTTTTTTTTTTATTTGACATTTGAATTCTAGACTGTAATTATAATATAATTAGGAATCAGAAGTGAAATATATTTAAAAAAACGTTACTAAAGTTACAAAATACTAATTTATTTATTGAAAATCAAAACAATTATTAGTTAGGGGTCGCAAGCTGGGATCCCGTGATTCAAAAATACCGGGATACCGGACCATAAAGTCTCAAAAATATCGGTTTTAGTTTTTGCAATATCCGGGATTTTTGATATTTTCGATTTTTACTAAAAAAAGTGGAAACACAATGAGTGTAAGCATGCCTGCAATTTAATTCAAGCTTCTTAACAATATACAATATTCCAAGAATTTACATTGTTTATGTTTAAAAAATTAGAGACTATGCAACATGATACATTTGTTTGTGACCTTAACATCTCTTTGAAACTTTTTATTCTTCTTCTTTTCCTTAGCATTAATCCCCCGCTATAATACCATGGTCTGCCTTATTGCTCAACCTACTTTACTTTGCACGATCTTTAACATCCTCGGTTAGTCCAATGGCTCTATGTCCTGTGTCATGTAATCCAACCAGCGCTTCTATGGGCGTCCGGAAGGTCTCACTCTAGGGACAAACACAACAAGGCACTTCCAGGCGAGATAGTGCTGGCCAGTATTCGCTGCCGTACAAAAGATGTGGTCAGGTGATGCTCTTGATCTCGCTACTTGGCCCAGGCAGCGCATATTCGAGCTTGGACATCACAATCTCCATCTTTCCTTTACACAAGCAGGATTGCAGCATGCCATGGTAATCTCTGGGACAAAGATATTTTGGTCTATCGTATTTGCGTACGCGGCGCTTTATCTCGGGATGTGCCAGTTTGTATATGAGCTTCTGGTGATAAACTCTCTCTGGTTATAGGTCTTTTGCTGGCACGTTTTGCTACTATGTCTATCTTGAGGAGAGTTGGATTACCGCCATTTCTTTAAAGCAAGCTGTTTACGAATCATATCTTGCACCTTGTCATTCCACCACCATGTCTCCCTGTCGATGACATGTGTCCCCTTAGAAACGCCAAGAACTGGCCTGTCTGCCACAATGATTGTCGAGTGAGCTCGATTACAAACAATCCTGAGCAGTCTCAGTGTTAGTCGAAACATTTTGACTTTTCACCTCTGCCAGGAAAATATTTGGACTGCATCGGTCCATTCAGCAACCACCACTTGATCCAAGGCCTATGTTTTTCGGCTACTTTATTCTTCGGAGTGACGTTAAAGTTATGACAAGAAGACAATGTTGAGCCATCACCCTTTCACCTGGAATGACCTTACAGTTAGTTATCCGATATATGGGCACCATCTGGTCAACAAATTGTGTAAGACCTACTCTTATACGTGATAAGAAGCTGAGGATTAATACTTATTTAGAAAACGTATAAAAATTTGAACGCAGCGGGATTCGAACCCGCGCCTCCTGGAAACCGACCAGGCGCTCTGACCACTAAGCCATGCGTTCTCGCCAAGCTACGTCGAAATTTTTATACGCTTGTTACAACTTATTTATGTTGTTAGCATCTCTGTAGGGAGATTTTTACAAATTTCCGCTACCCAAAGATAATTACTAAGAATCATCGTTTGGCAAGAGATAAACTATTTTTTAAAATATTTTTAAACATTTTTAAAGTGTTATTTCACACTTAGGAAAGAAAAATACTTATTTAGAAAACGTATAAAAAAAAAGCTTGGACGCTCGTGAAGGATTGGCGATCGCAGGGCATGCCCTGCGTACGCTAATCAGCGATTTTGGTCGTTGGACCCCGTCGCGCCGAGGCGTGGACGCGCTGTGAGATAGACCTGGCCTCGTCGCCTCTTATGGTAGCGGAGAGTCTGTAGTGAGACTAAGGAATACATACAACCTATATACTGAACGTTTGTGGCTGCGATTGGATCTTAGGCGTCTAGAAGGACGCTGCAAGGGCGTCGAAGAAGCGGGTGTGGATGAGCAGCGTACTTTCCCGCTTCGACAATTAGTAGGTTGAAGTGGAAATCTGCATGCTCGTAGTAGTACTTGGCTAGGCGTTTGCAAAATTCCTTTAACGATTCGAATCGAAATCTTTGTGGTACCTCCTCCACGTTGCGTACGTACCATGGGCCTCAGGATCCCATACGGAGGAACCCGTCTGGCTCAAATCAGTAGACGACGTTGTTGTAGAGTAGTCTCCTACTTATATACTAATTATGCAAAATATATTTTTAAATAGATGAGTAAATACTACTTACTTTGTAAAATTTTTAAATATCATAATTTGAATACTTTTCACGTCTAGGTCAAGATACAGACAATCACGCGGTTGCCAAATGTTTCATGCAAAAATTCACCAGACATTGATTGGCAAATGCGGAAAGAGCTATATTAAAATTGTTTCTTAAAAATAATAACTAAAATATAAATATAATAATAAAAAAAAGAATCGTGTATTTTTTTATTTTAATGAGAAAAAAACTAGCTACATTTACACCAAATTCGACAAACGAAATACTTTACATTGATATAACACTTTTATCTATAAACCGATTGAAATAAAACAAACGGTATGGGAAGTTTGCCAAAATAGAGTAGTGAAAATTTCATGGGTAAATCCGTTTCTGAGATTAGCATGAACGAGTACACAGACAAACAGACAAAAAGGTTTAAAATGAATGTTTTGGGTTATATTACGTTGTTAAACTCCCCAATACCCCAATAACAATTTTTCTTATATATCTTTCATGTACAGACACCATTCAATTATGATTTTTTTACAAGTATAGATTAATAAAATTTCATTAAGAAAGAGTGACGTGAAGTAGACGTGCAAAGGTTTTAGAAGCGTATACTGCTAAAATGTTCAAGTAATAGAATGTGGAAAAGTATATTTTTACAAATAAAATATTTTGTAGCTTAAGGGCGCACTGCGACAGCCATTAATCCTAGTCTGATTATATTTATGTTGCCTTTTATATTCGATGTGAATCAAGCATTTTGTCATTGCTATTAGACAGGCACTAAAAAATTTGAGGTTTATTTATAAACAAACTTTATATATCATATTGGACATTCTGTTGAATATATTAAGATTGATATACCTTAAATCTATAGATACTTATAATAAAATTATAACGGATCGGGGTCTGGAAAATCTAGTAAGATTTTTTTTTATTGGGGACTCCTATTAATGTAATTGATCCAAAAACAATGATTTTTAAAATTTTTATCTGTTTGTCTGTGCGTTTGTCCAAGCTAATTTTAGAATTGACTTAACCGATTTAAATGCAGTTTTCACTATTGGCTTCTGGCAAGCTTCCGTTAACATACAGGATGTTTTATTACAATCGATTCATAAATAAAAAAGTTACGTCAGTTTAAAGTACACAGTTCGACAATTTGCTGATAGCTATAACAGTAATTTTATACAACTGTTTTACACGAATTGAATCTTTAGCTTTCAATTTGTATCATGTTAAAAACACTGAGATTTCAAGATTTAGGATCGGGATCGGAGTTTACGCCGTATTTGTACTGTATTTTTTCTAAATATAACAAATTTTGTGAACAAAATAAAATTCTCAATAGACTTAAATTATTTAATGAGACCGTCGTTGCACAGTGGCACAAGCGTGTGACTTTAAACACGACAATTGTGGCTTCAGTTTCCACTCGGGGAAATTATAATTTATAAATATTTTGAGGCAAGTCGTGGCGCAGTGGCACAAAGTGTGACTGTAAACGGGACTGGTTGTGGGTTCGATCCCTACTCTATTTAAATGTATATCCCCATTTTCTTCGCTCTGGTGTCGAGGCAAAGCGCGGCGCTGAGTTTGGCCACTCAACACACAATGCTTCCAGAATTCTGCGGAAAGTAAGCAGCGGAGTGTCTTAATATTAGGTTTCATCTGCTTACCCTGCTGTGTGCGGGATACAGCGCGAAGCTGGGCTAACTTCCGTACCAGCTGAACCGATTATTATGGGACTAATACTAAAAGATAGATGCTCCATAGGTTGTGAAGAAACATAAAGGCTATTTTGAAACAATAAAAAAGTTATAGAGGCCAGTCGTAGCGCAGCGGCACGAAGTGTGACTGTAAAACCGACAGGTTGTGGGCTCGATCCCCAGTCGAGGAGATGAAATATTTACTTAAATTTATATTTCCATTTCTTCGCTCTCGTGTCGGGGCTAAGCGCGGCGTTGAGTTCTGCCACTCAATACGCAATGTTTCCAGAATTCCGCAGAAAGTGGGGAACGGAGTGTCTTAACACTAGGTTTCCTCTGCCTACCCTGCTGTGTGCGGGATACAATGTGAAGCTGAAAAAAAAAAGTTATATGAACTTAAAGTATTTTATTCGACAAAATTGCTACTTTTTAAAAGAGTTATTTTATACAACTGTTATATATTTTCTTTCCTAAGTATGGAATAACACTTTAAAAAGGCCGAGATTTCAAGATTATTAGAGGATTCTCCAATGTTAATTGACCATGTCTTCAATGCTTGAAATTTCTTAATGATAGATTTGTGGAGCAATATATAATTTATGTTTTAACCCGAAATTTTTACGGAATCGGAATTTATGTAGAAAAACCATGTACCGAAAGTGAAGGAGTGTTTGTGATAGAGCGCTGGGTCCTTCAATCTTTAAGTAACAAGCTTTTAACCTACTATACCTTACTTACTATAAATATCTTACATGAACCATTTCACGCTACCTTTAAGCCCTTCACAACTCGTAAGCCAATTAGTCTACGTATAGTAAGTATGCATGAAATTTTGCACGTTTCTTTAAACTCCCTAGCTTGTTATGTCTAAATAATTTTTAATAATTAAATTAATATATTTATAATTACTATCAAGAAAGTAAAAAAATAAAGTAATTTAAAAAATAGCAAAGAATTAATTATTAACAATGATAATTTCTTTACAAAGTACGGATGTAGCACATGGACACAACTCATAAGCGTGCGGCTGTAAACGCGATTGGATGTGGGTTCGATTCCCACTCGACGAGATGAAATATTTAATATTTTCATTTGCTCGCTCTTGTAACGCGGCAAAGCAAATTAAAAAAAGGGCGGTATTGAGTTCTGTCACTCAACATGCAATGTCTTTAGAATTCGGCGGAAAGTGGCGAACGTTGTTTTAACACAAGTTTCCCAGGTTTTCTCTGACGTTCCTGTTATTTTTTATTGTGGAAAAGATTAAGCAAAATTAGAGTCGCCTGTTGGTAAGTGATCACAGCCTCCCATGACTCCGTGCAACACCAGAGGAGCTACAGGTGCGTTGACGGCCTTCAATGTGCTGCCTGCTGTGTAGGAATACAGCATGAAGCTAAAAAAAAGTTATAATATCCCACCAAAAATATAGTATGTGAAATGCTCTAAATTTGACTTCGCTATGTTTTACCACCAGACACAAAACCAAACATGAACCAAATAGTCCAATACGTGCTGAATGTGCACTAACTTGTAAATATAATACATACAGTAGAGTAAATAAAGCCTGTACGTAAAAAAATGTCGAGTGAAATTTAATTAAAAATTCGGCTAATACAAGTACCTATTAATAATCACAATTCAATGTAATGTGAAAGTATTTAGTGACGTCGTTTCTTTATATGTTAATTTGTTATAGGGATATAGGACAGTCGTGGGGCATAGGCACAAGCGTGTGACTATTAACGCGACAGGTTCCGGGAATCTCTCACATCTCACACCCCGCGCGGCGTTGAGTTCCACCACTCAACACGCCATGCCAGAATTCAGAAGAGAGGGAATTTCATAAAAAAATTAACACTAAATGCCGGAAAATTCTCAAAAGAACAATTGAATCTATGCCCGTTGTTAAAGAGTGGTAAAGCTATATTTGAAGTCAGCACTTACGTATCAATATAACTTTAATATTTTTTTTATGACTTTGAATAAATAAATAATTGGACATATTTTTTTTACTGTATTATTTTTATAACTTTTAACTAATTATTCTATGTAACCTAACCCTTGGAAGCCTTTTTAGTATACCTAACCCTAATAGCCTACTATGTTATGTATAGTAATTCTGCCGAGAAGAATCGGTATTGTACAGAATACTCAAATTACACAAATTGCCAGTAAGATATACATATATTGTATCACTAACTATTTTAAATTTTAAAATAATTACATAATATTTATTATCAGCTTCACACTGTATCCCGCACACAGCAGGGTAGGCAGAGGGAACCTAGTGTTAAGACACTCCGTTCCCCACTTTTTTCCGAATTCATTGCGTGTTGAGTGGCAGAACTCAACGCCGTGCTTTGCCTCGACACCAGAGCGAAGAAATGGAAATATAAATTTAAGTAAATATTTCATCTCCTCGAATGGGGATCGAACCCACAACCAGTCGATTTACAGTCACACTTTGCGCCACGACTGGCCACATAATATGGTGATCATATTCATTATATTGTCATAGTAATTACTATAATATAATTTAATCACATTGCCCTTGGAACATATAGGTACTAATCTTGACAATTTTGCCCTATTTGCACATTAAAAGAAAACGTGAAAAATTTTTATGTGTAGAATATATAATAATACAATAATGAAGCTCTATGTATTAACTATAAAAGCAAATCATCAATCAAAATCTAAGGGCGAATTAAATTTAGTGTCACCCGCTCGTACATATTTACATTCATTTATTTATTATAACACATTAGCAAATCAGATATCATGTAACTTCGCTTAATCTACAGATAGCTTAAGCTATTATCGAAATAGCGACTCAGGTAGATAGAGCACACTTTATAAATGTTAAATATCCTCATACGTTCTCAATATCGATTAGGTACTTGTTACTATCTACATACTGTTAAGAAGAGACTTGGAAACTTGCTTTGTAGGACAACATTTGAAAAGAAAACAAAAACTAAGTTCTCATGTGTTGACTTCAAACAATGCCTCGGAAAGTTGTGTGAGCGTTCTCGAGAGAAGATGAGCTTTAGAAATCAAAATATTCCTATTTCTAGTCGGCTACTGTTAGGATCTTCAATTTTAATCTGGATTGTGTGGAAGATTATTTAAAATTAAGATACCATAGTAAAATAGACTGGTGGAACATTTTCTTATTTATTTCTATATTCAAAAAGGTGACTTTTTCGGTAGGTGACTGTCGTATACGAATATAGATGTTTTTATTTTTAATTACTAATATTTCACATTTCAAAAATGAAAGATCAATCTCATTCTTAAATATCAACATTACATTTGAGCTTTATATTACTGTTCCTCAATACTTTTCCATTTGAACAACTACTAAATATAGTATAACTTCAGTATTTGTAATGTCCTACAAAAGTAACCTTAATGGGACATCCGTTTTCTATTCTCAATTTTCATATTCTGGATGTTCTTCTATTAATGGATCTACAATCAAATGACACTGTAAAATGCTCATTAAAACTTATTAAGTGTCAAATAAAGTCACTGTAAAATGCTCATTAAAACTTATTAAGTGGGATGGAGTAAGCTACATCAGGTCTAAATCAGCTTCACGCTGTTTCACATCAAGTCTATATTTTTATTATTATGAATTTTCATGTTTCGTTCTGTGTAGATGAACTCTACATAAAGTTTTAATAAGATCGACAATAAACATGAAATGTGCATATATTAATATATATATTTTTTACTTTGCTTGTACATAGTGCCATTGAAATTAAACACATATCGCCACATCATAGTGCTAGTCATAAAAAACGCATAGAGGACGATGTCTGTACAGAGCGTTCTGAAGGTCTAGGTGTTCCACTGTCCAGATCTGACTGGGCCCAACGTGAGTTCGCGGCCGCGCGGCGGCAACGATAGCGGGATTCGTGCGCGCTCTACAATACTTCGGCCGCTTTCGGAACCCTTCGGCCCCCTCCAAGCCTCTACCTCGGATGCGATTACGTGAGCCCCGCGACTCGCGAGAGCGAACGAGACCTCGACACCCCGCTACCCGCCTCGGGCTGGTCGGTATCTATCGCCCATACCAGTTTTCAGTCGACCGTACGCGTGACTGTTTGTGTCGTTCGTCACCAACGAATTAATCACTTTTTATTCGTACGTCTTCTAAAAGAACTCTCAACATCAGCCTGTGCGTGAGGTGGACGGTGCACCACGTCAGTGTAGATTTTCAGCAGAAGTGTAGTGTTGGATTTGTGAGAGTGCCAGTGACTACTTTGCGACGTCGTATCGTGCTCGTGGATCCTTCGACTGTCTCGAGGTAAATACCGCGACTCCTGCTAGTAAGAATGATTGCATACGTGGATGAAACCGGTGCGGTGTCGTGTTTTATACGTACTATAATTTAAGAAGCTATCGAATTTATCGCGAAGTCGTTCTCCGGCTACCTAACAGCGGGCATTACACGGAATAATTGTACCGTTATCTGGAGTCATCTACTTGCCGACAACACACGATAACTTTTAATTGTGTTCTTGTGTTCTAGTTTTATAACGAAACATTTTTAATTTGAAATATTCAGTGTTGAACTTCATTTAGCGCGATAGGAAACATTTAACATATTTCAATGTCGTTCGTTATCTTGATATCGAGGCTGCGTATGAGGAAGTAACTATTGTTCTTTCTATTAGCAGTCATTGAACATCTGGTCTTAATTTCAAGGTCTGCATGTAAAACTTAACAGTGGACACGGCAAATAGCTCAGCCATAGATAATCAAATATTACAATAAGCATATGACGGGGAGTCCAATTAGCCAATTCTTCTGATAAACTAATATAAATTACTCTCCAGTAAGCCTGGATGGGCGTGGCAAATGACCAAGTGCTTCCAAGGCTCACGGGGACGGGTTTTTTAAATCATCCAGCACGAATGACGAAATGGGAAATTTCGACATCGTACTTAACCCCTGACGATACTGAAACGATTTCGTTCAAATATGATTGTTCACGTTTCGCATGATACTGAATCTGCTTTTGTTCTTTCGCAGTGCGATTAACAGTTTATTGCGACATACATACATATATACCAGTGAATGTAGTTGTCGATATACAAACAAACAGGCAATAAAAAACAATCGATCAATCGACTCCAAGTCGGTGCGTCGTGTTGCTTTCTCAACATTTCGTCTATTTTTAGTAGGTAGAGAAGGCGCGGGCGCGGGGCTCGCAAGTAGGTCGCGATGTTTGCTCGGCCGCGACGCGACGTACGTACCTGCGCTCGCGACGTCGCTTGACTCGCTTGTTGTCACTGAAGGACACCATATCGTCAAAAATATATTAATTAATATACATAGTATTGCGAATAAAAATAATGTACTAACAAAATTTATCTCGTAAATGTATCCACCTTTCCCAGTTTTTTTTTTAATCTTTGAATGTTTTAGTTTCTTCAGAATCGCTACATTTAAATTATAAAGAACTTGGATCAAATTCCCAAAAGCTAAATATAAAATAAAAAGCGGGTTACAAACACAAACACCAATAATTTATTAAATGTCGGAAATTTTCTGATTCATCTCTACAATTGGGTTTATAATAATGTCATATTTGCTTTTTGCTTTTTATTTCTTGAAAATACCGATATTAGTCGTAAACGTTTCTTTAGATTTAGTAATTGTAGATGTATTACTAATATGTTCACTAATATACTATTCTTAACGAAATATGTACATTGGTTTATTGTACGATACGATTGTTTAAAAAGTCATATATATGGTCACGTTGCCAGCTATAAATCATAGCCGATATAAAATAGTACCGACATACGAAACAACAGCCACCCAGGTCACCACGACTATTAAGGACAGTGGCAGGGCTGCTGAAGAAAGGGCGGTAGTAGTGAATGACCGAAATATTGCACGAAAGATAATTTCTCCCCCATTTAAGCGATGTCGTCAGCTGATAGCCCGAGGTTAATGGCCTCGACTTTGTCTCGATGCCCGAGCACTTATCGTACTATGTTAGTACGTAATACATGTGAGGTCGACGGGTTATCGGGACATTTCAAATCCAAGTCGAGTTGTAATTAAACACAATCGAGCTTTAAACTAGGACAAATTGGGTTTAATCTTCTTGACTGCCGATCATTTTTGGAATTTCTCAATTTGTTAGGTTTTAATGAAGAAATATCTACTAAATAAGTATACGAATAACCATTCATAAAACTCCATGACCAGTATCAGTACATCGTATAAATCCTTATTCATAGTAGACGAGAGTAAGAGATGTTTACTATTCAATTGTGTATTTACTTATTAAAATGAAAACGTCCGCGATTTAAACGGCCTTCACGTGAGTCTAGTGTATTATTACATAGTTACCTACTCTATATCTATATAAACTAATTGTGTAACTAATATCTATTACCGAGAAACGGATTTAAATAATCATTAATATGTTGTATTAAAATATATTATACTTGAATGACAATTATTTTTCTTTGTTTTCTTAAATATGAAGATAATCGACGCCGTGCAGGGGGCTTGAACACAATTCCGCCCCAAGGTTGGGCGCTAGGTAATTGACCACGATTACTTCTTCCAACAGCCATGAATCATACTTCTACTCTAACTAACATTCGCTTGATTTACGATCGTTAATGGCGTTAAAACATCGCAATTTTTACAAACAATACAAAAATATTTAATGCGATATAGGTATATTGTATTTTTAAAGTAAATCCAATCATATATTGAATACTAGCGGCTCGCCCACGGCTTCGCCCGCTTAAAATACATGATTATTGATTTAATAAGCAGAATTGATTGACAACTATAATGACTTCTAATATGATTTTTTTACGACATTATCGTCAAAGAATTTTTGATTGTTTTAAATAAAAAAATACGACCATTGTTGATATTTAATATTTATAAAATATACATAAAGCTAATTATTTATTACACGTATATATTTTTGTAACTTTATGTTCTTTTTACCTATATAATATACTCTGTTAAATGTGCTGATGTCAGTGAATAATTTAATTTACTCATTCAGAAACAGCCTTAAATGTTAAATTATTGATTTGAAGGATTCATAATATTCTTTGTAAAATAACTGTAATAATTGCATATTAACTCCTGTACAGTTTTTAAATTAGTTACATATATTATATGAACGAACCAACCAAAAAATCTTTGTATTTACTTGATATTTCTTTCAAGATCGTTCTTTATCTCTGTGTTGAATTAATTACGACTTCTTTCAAATGACGATAACTTTTTTTTTAATGAACCGATTTTGATGAACTAAACTTTAGTAGTTAAGTTGAGTTAAAACAAAGCAATTGGTGAAATTTTCAAGTAAATCGGTTCAGTACTTTCAGAGAAAAATGCGGACAAAAATATGTCGACAGACAGACAGACAGACAAGAAATTCAAAAAAAATCTTTTTGCTTTCTATTATTCTTTTTAAGTGTCCCTCTATCCATTTCAGTCAAAATTACTAAATGTACAGACAAAATATTTTTACTGTCTTATTATATATAGAGATAGAGATGATAACGACTCTACTATTGAATAATAAAATCGTGACAAATGACGTGACTTATTTATAAAATATGATATCTTGATAATAACATTGCAGATAAAAAAAAATATTTTATATTCAATTTTGCAGATTTTTTCACAGATATATTATTTTACTAAATAATACATAATATAAATTTAAAAAAAAAATTAATAAGTTTTTTTTCGAGTTCATTAAGCTGTTTAACGATTAGAATAAAATGTTAGCTAAATTTCAATAGAAAAAGATTTTTTATACTAAGAGTAAGAGCTAAAGTTTGCAAACAGCCTCAACGATCCTGGCCATTATTCTCTTCCGCTTGTGTACGTGCATTCTAATTGAAGAGGAAATTAGGTTACGTGTTTCAAAGGAGACTGAAAGATTAAATTATTGACTGAAAGTGCTTTCTTATGGGTAAAAAAATGTAGACTTAAATATTCATAATTTAGTTTCATTGCACATAATAGAGGTACATAATCTACTCTAGTCCTAGTTTACCAAATATTGCCATTACCAAAGTAAAAAAATTGAAAATATTAAAAATTTCATTCCTCCGAGTGAGCATCGAACCCAAAACCTTCGCTGTCGACATCGTTAGTCAGCGTGCGTCTGGTACGTTTGTAACCTGCGCTACGACAGTCTCTACTCAGTAGTAGGTACTACTAGACTCATATTTTTAAATTAATTAACTTAATATATTGTAAACTGATGAAATTTTCTTTTTTAAGAATAATTGAGCGCGCAAAATACTCTTGAACTAGATTAATTTTACTTTTTTTGTCACTTTTTACTTTAAATATTAAGAAACACGCTTACAGTCGGAAATTACCCGGCACTTTCACCAGCCGCCATCTTGTCGGCAGCCATGTTAAGCGCGCGCGCAACTCATCGAAGACTTGGCATTTAGCACAATTTTATTGTTATCATGCTTACGTGACGTCTTTTCTAATAACGTAAATATCTTAATTTTATGTCTTTTCAAAGAAAAAAAAATATTTTAAATGTTCCTATCTTAATAATGTATCTGTTTAAGACAACGTAAGTATGTAATTTGCTTTTATCAATAATATTATATTTCTTAAGAAAACTTGGAAAATAACTTTTCTTCATTTTGAAAATCCAAATTTTAATTATAATATTTTAGTCCTTCCTTAAAAGTTTAGCCGCCAGAAGTTACGTAAGCGTATCAAAAATATTTAGAAAAATATTTACTTCATATTTTGTACATAACAAAGATTTTTAGTAAAAAAAATTAAACGATGGTGAAAACTTCACATCTGTTCACAATTGTTGTTATTGCCGTGGCAAATAGTTCTTTATATGCTGATTTAAGTAACTCATTTTACTCTTAGCATTAATTAAAATGTATAATGAAATAATTCTTTCACAAAGTGTTACTGTAAACGCGACTAGTTGTGGGTTCGACCCCTCGACTCGAGGAAATGAAATATTTAAATTTATATTTCCATTTCTTCGCTCTAGTGTCGAGGCAAAGCGCAGTGTTCAGTTCCGCCAAACACACACAGCACGCAATGCCTCTGGAATTCCGGTTCCGTATCTTTTAAGGAAAAAAGGAACCCTTATAAGATCATTTGTTGTCCGTCTGTCTGTCAAGAGCCTTTATCTCAGGAAAGTTTGGTGATATCGGGTTGAAATTCAAACTATGTATTCAGATCTGCGGCCCTATGATGTCTTGAAAAAAAAAATTTTAGATTTACTCAAAAAAAACATATGGTCGTTTATATCGCAAAAAGTATCGCGTATATCGACACTATTAAGGGAATTAAAATTCATAAGGTGCTTCTGGTTGACCTAGAATTATGAAATTTGGCTGCTAGCTTTTTTGAGGAAAAATCCTTAAATAGTAAAAAACGCGTATTTCGACATCACAAAGGGTATCAATATTTATGGTACTTGCGGTTAACCTAGAATTATGAAATTTGACATCTTGCATCTACAGGTGGTACTAGCTTAAAAATAAATTGAAAACTATACATTTGTGGGTAAATCCTAAAAAATAATAGCACTAAAAGGTGCCCCCCTTTTAGTGCTATTATTTTGGTATAAAAGCCGCTAGTTTAAGTGAGATATCAGATGAAAGGGAATTTCAGAAAAAGCCCGAGACCTCCAATTTTTGTACGGAACCCTCGGTGGGCGTCCGATACATAAGGTATCTTTTTGTTTTAAGTTACCTTTTTGAGTCTAATCATCCAACATTATGCGTATCTTATAAAAGTTTCACACGTTATTGTTGATATCTAATTCTGAAAATATTTAAGATTTTTTTACATAAGTTAATTTGGATTAGCTTGAATAAAAGATGTTAAGTATTAAATTTATGTGCGGTGAAAGTCAGTATGAGTCGTCAGCTATTAACAAAAGAATAAATGTATAGATTTTAAGTTATTGACATTAATCGCTAGAACGTCCTATTTCACACAACGTATCAGTGTGCGTAACAATCGAGATACAGGTGCTCGGGCGCAATGCGAATGTGCTCGTGACACAATTTGCTTAACCTAAAAAGTCATTATTTTGTTATCATATCATATTATTTTGCGTTTATGTTGTATCTCGTCCGCACTATATGACCGAATTATTAAAACTGTATCTATTATTAAACTTTTTTTAAGGTGTTATTCCAGACTTAGGAAAGAAAAATACTTATTTAGAAAACGTATAAAAATTTGAACGTAGCGGGACTCGAACCTGCGCCTCCTGGAAACCGACCTGGCGCTCTGACCAGACTTGCCAGACGATAATTCTTAGTAATTATCTTTGGGTAGCGGAAATTTGTAATAATCTCCCTACAGAGATGCTAACAACATAAATAACTTGTAACAAGCGTATAAAAATTTCGACGTAGCTCGATGAGAACGTATGGCTTAGTGGTCAGAGCGCCTGGTCGGTTTCCAGGAGGCGCAAATTTTGGAGGCGTTCAAATTTTTATACGATTTCTAAATAAGTATGTATCTATTATTATTTATTATATATATCTTAAGACATTTTGTCTTGTTACAGTTGACTGTTGTGTTCCTCAGTAACCGTATAAGGTAAGTTCAGTAACATAATACTCCTATGCACGACTTACAAACCTAAACACGAAGTTATTTTCTATCAGAATTTTTTTATTAATTATAAATAATTTTCGTAATATTTATATATATAGACTTATAATACAGATTGATACATTCAATCATGAACAATTTGTTTTCATAATTTTAGGAAAATGCAAAGACTACTTGGCTATATGAGACGACGTCATAGTAGGGCGCCCCCCGCGGAACTCGAATCTTTTGCGGCCGTAAACAGAGCGTTGAATTATTTTAATTTTACATTTTCTCGAAAAGTATACGTCCAAATTACATGCTATATAAGCCGAAGATTATTTTCATTAAATTTCCTTGATGATGTAATAGCTTTCACTCGCGAGTTTTATTATACATGTTAAATAAAAATCGATGAAATATCATTTTACAATTTTTAATTAATTTTTACCACAAAATGCCTTATTGCCACTTATAAATAAGAGATAGATGTCGCTGACTTTTTTTAGAAAGCAATTTGATGACGTTCCTTATTATTGTTATTTCGTTATTTAAGGCTAACTAAGACTTACACAATAATGTTATATATGCCTAGAGTACTCCTGAAGAAAGCAGCTTTCATACAAAACAAAAAAAAGTAAATCGGACCAGTAGATCCAGAGATCTTAGCGTTTAAACAAACAAACAAAAAAACGCTTTATTATACTAGTATAGATAATATAAAATACTAGAATACTTAATGCGATAAATAAAAATATAACATGAATTATCGTCTTCTTAATAAAAATAATATTTTTATCTCAAAAGTGATGGTGTCGAGGCAAAACGCGGCGTTGAGTTCCGCCACTCAACACGTGATCTCTGCCTCTTGAATATGGCGGAATGTGAGAAACAGAGTGTCTTAACTCTAGGTTCCTTCAGCCAACCTTGCTGTGTGAGAGATACAGCGTGAAGTGATGAGAATCGTTTAGAATCGTTAATAAGAAAGTAGTTTTGGTAATTTTTTATCAGGCTGAGAACATATGTGCTGAAGTCGTCGAAACCACTCCATAATGGTATACACTCACTGTTCCCAAACTCTTGAGTGTTGAGTGCTATTAGACATGTGCCTGGTAAATAGCTAGACAGCTTAATCTTGCGTTAGAAATGTACGGGAAAATAATTTACAACAATTCCGTTAAAACTTAAGTATGTATTAAGGGCTTTTTCTTAAATTTATATTCAACATTTGCTGTAAACTAAGTAAGCGAACTTGACCCAGTGGTTTAAATTGATCGGCAAGAGTAAACTGTTATATCTTGTACTCTGACCTTAATTAGAATTATTGTTTGTCCCCTCTAAAACGTACGGTTTTCGCTTTCTTATCAATATGTATATTCTTTTTTATCTAATTTTAATTAAGTTAGCAAATAATGTTCATTAAAATTTGTTAAGTTGAATGCACCTAATATATTTTTTATTATTATTCATCTAACGACATCTTAAAAGCCGTTTAATCGAGTTCACTCAGCGACTGATGTTGACAAAAACGTCTCCGCTATACCGAATTTGATTCGCAGTGCAGCAATACAATGAAGTTACGGTTCGCGCGGGTGTCGGTAGGGGGCGTGGGGTGCGGGGGCGGGGGCGCAGGTCAATGACGTCCCTCCGTCTGGGGCCCGCGCCTCTCCCCCCGCCTGAACCAGTTCCCGGTCGAGTCATGTAGCTTACCGCCATCTCTAGCTAGTTTACACCAAGATGCCATGCCCGGTTACCTGCCAAACATTCTTGCTAGGCAACATTCTGAAAATAATTTAAGCTCATTCGTTTTCCATCCATTCAGACCCTTCCAATGTAGGTTGGACTGCACTGTGGCCCCAGAAGAACTCCCACGACGACAGATATCGCGTTAATCACTATTCAAATACCGGTTTAGATGATATCGTGAGGACGTTGAGGCGTTGTCAAAAACTCGACGCGTTCGTGGCGCAACAACCGCTTTCGCAAAGTGTTTCGTAATGGTATCGGGCCCGGAATAGTCGAAAGTTTCTTCACGTATTTTTTGTTCATACTGGGCTGTTTGTATGCGGTTTTTTCATCCAATCTACCAGTAGATTGTTCGTGTTCAATAATCAACTTAATTCGAAAATTAATTTTAATACTTCTCAAACTTTAAGCATATATTATAAAAGCGAAAATGTGAAGGCGAGTACCGGAAATATCAAGTATAATTCAACCCTTGGCGAGACTCGATTCAGGTGCGACGGCGGCGAAAGCCATGAATATTTTATGATCTTAAATATCTCAGTGCTTAAAGTACCCTTTGCATTGTGTTATTATCCAAAGCAGTAATAATTTGCACAGAAAAGGAAAAAGTTTTTGACCTCTTTTCTTTAAATTATTTATCTCCGAAATAATAAATAGTTAAATTCACTTTTAAAACAGTTTTTGTTGAATAATTGTATATCGTATCTCAAAATGAAAATATCGCAACCTTGCAACAAATTCCAAGGTAAACCAACTCGTTTACCGAGTAAGAACTATCACAACCGAATTGTTTCGTTTTTTTTTTAATTTTTAACATATACAAAACCTGTAAGATATGGTAGGCAATTTTTTGGGTTCCGTACCTCAAAAGAAAAAACGGAACCTTTATAGGATCACTTTGTAGTCTTTCGTATTGTCCGTGTGTCAAGACCATTTATCTCAAGATATATATATATAAGACATCAAGCTTAAATTACTATCTAATATTCAGATCTATGATCTTTTGAAGCACAGAAAAACTAAAGCTTCTGAGTCAATGGCATTAAAAAATACGAGCATTTACGCATACATTTTGTATGAAATTCGTCGCGTAATCAAAACCTACAAAACCTACTAATACGCAAAGTGAGAACTTACAATACAAATCCGAAAAGTAAAAATTTTAAGTATTTCATAGATAAAAATACAAACTTATATTTATAGTTCATTTCGTACAAAATTAGTACGTATACCCGTAAACTGAAGATTGACAACTTTAATAAGTTTTACTTCCCGTTGACCTACAATCCTGAAAGTGATAAGGAAGCATCGGTGGCCGAGTTCGACTCGCACTTGACCAGTTTTTCGATTTATTGTTCCCAAAGAGCTTAACAAACGTTAATTAGTGCAGATACCGATATCGCAAACAAAGTTCAAGGTTCGGCCTCGTAACGCTGTCCCTCGTTTACTTGTATGTACGTCGACAATGAATATGATCTTAATAAATCTCATGAAACAAAACTTTGTTTAAGATTTTTTTTTCACGCTGTATGCATGTAGCAGGGAGCCTAGTGTTGAGACACTCCGCTCTCCCACTTTCCGGCGTGTTGCGTGTTGAGTGGCAGTATTTAAGGTCGCGCTCCCGACACCAGAACGAAGAAATAAAAATATAAAATATTTCATTTCCTCTAGTCGGAATCGAACCCACTAACTCGTGTTTACACGCTTGTGTCCCAGCGCCACGACTGGCCTCAATTTCATATCAATAGTATTTAAAAAAATCTGACTAAACTTTTCCCGTGTGGAAACTGCCTAGGCGCTACATTCTCATTATGAAATCCTCCCTAAGTAAACATAATCATAACGAGAATAGCACTTTAGGTAACAATGTACATTTATTATTGACGACATGTAATCACTTTTCACCCTAAAGTTCAACGTCAATAAGTAACGAAATCTTATAAAAGAAACAAAAAATATTATATATAACCGTTTTGAAATTGCGTGGGAGATTTGCAGAGGTGGAGCAACTGTAAAATTTATACACTTACAGTAAATTATATTTTTATAACTTAATATTACAGGGCTCTAATATCTTAAACTAAATGCTTTGTATTTATAATATTGTGCTGGAGATAGAGCCTTCTTAGAACATATCGATTTGAAGCCCATTTGGAAAAGAATAAAAATAATTTTAGCTTTCTTACATGTCCCATATTTGTTGTCATGACAAAGACCGAACACGGCAGAGTAGGCAGAGGGAGCCTAAAACCTGTTAAGACACTCCGTTCCCCACTTTCCGCCGAATTCTGAAGGCATTGCATGTTGAGTAGCGGAACTCAATGCCGCATTTATCCTCGACACCAAAGCGAAGAAACTGTAATATAACATTAAATAAATATTTCATATCCTCGAGTAGGGATCGAATCCTCAACCAGTCGCAGTTACAGTCACACTTTGTGCCCCTGCGCTCACGACTGGTTTCGAATGGCTATATCAACTTATTATTTTTTAAATATATATAAAATATAGCTAGAACTAGAATAATTAGGAAAAAGAGGCTTACATAATGATTTTTAAAGCTTTGTAAAATAACTTCACTTATAAATTATAAATGAAGAAAGATATAAAGCGTCATGGATTCATTTATTATTAGCTTGGAAGTAAGAAGTTAGCAAAAACTCAACCAGTCACGGTAAGAAAACACAACATTTTATTAAACCCGGAAGGATAACTCGTTTGTGAGGCAGTCCCTCTAACGGGTAACAACGGTAACTTGTGTATTCTCAATCGCCGACTGCACTAATGACCACAAATCTCGTACACGCTTCAAAGCAGTATTGAAGCAGTATATAAATATAATCTTCATACAATTTTGTCACAGCCCTCCCCAATGGTCGCTCATTTAATAACTATTTGCCATAAAAACAAATGCATTAAGAGTAATATCTATCAATAGTTATGCATAATAATTTAATACAATAGTTTTTTTTGTTGACCATACTGTACGTTTTGAACTCGTGAATCTATCGACAACGTAAAAATAAGTGTTTTATAAATAGTTTTTATGTATAAGGTAGCTAAATAATCATAATGATTAAAATATTTACTTCAAATATTTAACCCAACAAAAGCTTTGACGAACAGAAAATCAAATTTTAAAAAGTAGCCTTAGCGATCCCAATTTGTGTCTAAGAAAATCATTCAACAATTAAATTAGTTAGTTAATTACATGAGTGAGTACGTAATTTTCACCCTGAGAGCCTCAAGCAAATGTGCCGATACATACACGGATATGATCGGGGGTCAACGGTTCTCCTTGGTGGGGTGTTCACCTCGTCGACCTTAAACGACACGGCCGTACTGAAATAAAACTGCGGATATCGCTCCGATACTTCAATTTGAATATTGATATCAAATTCTATAGGTTACATATAGATATACATACCATAACCTATCTTCTATTATCTTCCACTTATTGTAAAGTAACTGATCCATGCCACTGAGGTCAACAATCTGTCCGTTTTGAGGTTAGCGTAAAAAAACTTTTGCTAGATGTTAGAATAAACTACTAATAAAATAATCTCAAATTTAAATACGCAAGCAGTAATGTTTTAGAAATATTATATTTTTCATTTAACTGAAAACGTAACAAATCACTCACAATATTTTTTGTTATGTTTTTTTTGTAGTCTACTTAACTCAATTACAATATCTTACAAAGAAGTCATTACTGATGTAAATACTAGTTTTTTGTCTGCGGTTATTGTTTTGACCAATTAAATTAATTTGCTTTTTCTAGGAAGTATAAGTAAAACTATAGAAACATAATTTAAATAATATGGTAGCAGACATGAGTTTACTATTTGTAACAAGCCAAGGTAAAGATTTTCAAAGGAGCCGTCTTAATTAACTTTTTTCTTTATTTTAAATATATTTATCATTTATTTTGATAAAAGTTTAAACACTAAACATAAATTGCAAAAGAAAGGAACAAGTGTCCTGTTCACTTAACTGTCAAATAAACCGCCATAAATGAGCATGAACAAGACTTTACAATAAACAGGCTAAATTAATTATTTTTGTTTTTTTTTCTTTTCATCTTACTTTAACACATTGCGTATTGAGTGGGAAATTCAACGTCGCGCTATCAGTGTAGGGAAATAAAAATAATTAGGTCCTGTAAATCGGGATCGAGTCAAAAACCATTCCGTTTTAGTTAGTAGCTGCCCGCCCGCTGCCACATAATGGCCGTGAATTTAAAATTTTCATTATTTATTTATTATTTTTTTTCGTAAATCACTATTAGCATAGTACACGTAAGTCTGTTTGAAAACTTTTATTTATCAATAATTTATTTATAGACGTAAATTAATTTATTTAAATTGAATCGTATTAGATTGACGTATCGACTATAAACATTTATCTAAGTTACAGTTGATGTACGACGTAGATAGCGACAGGAACCAACATGGTCAGTTTCTTTTAATAGACTAATATATTTTAATTGAGTTCAAGGACTGTATAAGTTTAAATCAAATTATTATGTAGCTTATTATCTTGAAATATCATGAATATCTTCCCGTCAAAAAGAAGCTTATCGCGTAACAGCAGCTAACTGCAGGACTAAGTGTTTTGGCGTCGACTTTTGAAGTAAACTCTTCTCAAAATATCCGACTTGCATCTTTTACTAATGTATTTACCCACATACAGATTCCACACATAGAATAAATTGTCAATTAGTCAGTTATTACGTGTAGTATGTCATATTACAAATAGGAATTAAGCTGTGGTGCAGTCTATAGTACCACATTATATTTAGTAATGTTGATAAACCAATAGATGTGACTTTATTTTTAATTCATGATTTTCTTTTGTAGCGGACCTTGGTTATCAATCGATTTGTTTTGATCTGCTTTTCAAGAAGAACAATTTTACAGAAATGTCGTCCCGATGTTTAAAAGGTCAAGGAACACAAATTCAATAAAAAATAAGTTATTTTTGCGCTAAAGCAATCCGCAACTTTAATCAGATAATATATTATCGGTGAATGGACGATAAGATATTTGCAACACTATAAAAATTGCTTTTGATCTCTACACTTGATTTTTTTTAGTTATTTAATGAGCACAATTTGTATTGTAATTATATTTATCGATATAATTACTTTTCGAAATTTGCATATTTAGTTATTAAACAAATAGATGAATACAATAAAATTATACTCGTATATATAATATTTATTTATTAATAATTTCCTACAAGAATTGTATTTTAATATATTTATATTTCATTAGCCTTGGTAACCACCTACATTCATATCGATTCTTCCTAGCGAGGATTTGAGGTTTATCGAACCGGATGTAGCAATTGGGCCTAACCATTGTACGTTGTCGTACACCTAAATCCAAAACACATTCATTGTCAATATCTACGATTTATTCTTTTATCTTAACAACAAAGGTTTTTTTTGTAGGATTAGTACCTAAGTGAAATTGAAATTATTTCAAATATTATAATAGTATTTTATGCCATATGTTTTGCATACAGGGCTCTTAATAAGTAGGAAATATGAATCAAATTGAAAATAGTTTATAATAAATAAACACATTGTACGTTAGTCGTACATAATACTATGAACGTAAACAGCTTATTATTGTTAGTAAACGATATAAGTTAAAACTATATTTTGATGTATTTATACTTATTTAGAAAACATATAAAAATTTTAACGTACCGGGACTCGAACTCGCGTCTAATCCGACCAGGATTTTGATGTATTTATTTTTATATAAAGATAGCTGTAAATATGTAAATATATGATAAGTGTAAATTTTAAACTGAAAAATAAATAAAAACACAAAAATGTTTTCTACGTTCTTTATTTAATTTTATTTAAATATTTCCTAATATTTATATAAAATGACACTAAATAAATTTATATTTTTCAGTATTTTAATAATAATAGATATAGATAACATTTCTGGCAATCACACGTCACGTCACAATGACATTTGTATTGTATTGTCACTTGTCAGTTCACTGATCACTTGTTCAGTGCACATACGCAAAAATGACGTGTGACTTGCTTTTAACTATTTAAATTTTTATATTATTATTCCAAAATTAAAATTTTTACATGAAGAAGATTTTGGATATTTTCTTATTATTTTCAAATGAGCTTCTCTATTATTTGTAAATAAAATCAGTTTAATGAATAGCCTATTAATTACACGTTCTTATTAAGTAGTAAACAAACATATTTGTTATTTATTTATTGGAAGGATTGAGTTAATAGAAATCTTCGAGCTCCGCCGATGCGGTGTCGTGCGCGCAACCTTGCGACGCGCGGCGCAGGTCAGATTTTTCGAAGGTCGATGACTCGCTTGTAATCGCTACGAGGTATTATTATTTGTTACATTCCGCCGTCCGCACAACCAATAAATAGAGTTAGTTTACTTAATATTGTACCACGTTTCTATTTTCTTTTGTTCAATTTTATATACTTCCTCATGGTTTTTTCTACATCGAATAATAATTTCGTCACGATCTTTACAAATCTATTTTCAATAATCGATAAGTTAAAGGTGCACTTGAAATTAAGCTTTACAACATTATTTTATTATTTACTTATCTATTTAAAACAAGTTACTAATTACAATAAATGTCCGTGGCGAAATCTAATAAATGGAAAATTTGTAATATTATAAACGTCACATCAGATTTTTTAAAAGAACGAATAATAGACCTTGCAATAACTATATACATTAAATTTGAATATTATAATTAAATATATTTTTTGAAAGTAAGTAAATTTTATTTTCGGAATAAATTTTTTTGGTGATATTTTATCTTGGACAAAGTCTGGTCACACGGTAATTATATAATCGTATAGGTATAAATAGAGCGCGTCATTAGGCGACATTGTCCTCGGCATCCGACTTGCGCAACATCTGTGGTAATTCTGTTTCAAAGTATTGTTACATTCAATATAGATATAATAATAATTTACAAAAATAGTATATGTATATAATAATATGATTATACAATTAACAAAGAAACGTATTTTGTTAACGGTACAGAGTCCGACAGTAAACGCAACGGCTGCGGGTTCGATTCCCATTCGGAGAATGAAGGGGAGAATAGGGAAGTACACAATTATTTTCATTTTCTTGTTCTGGTAACAAGACAAAATGCGTTGAGATCCGCCACTCTACACGCAATGTTTCAAATTGAGTGGAAAGTGTAATATACGACACTATCAGATTCCCTCTGATAGGAGGGTTCCTATATACAGGATAGAGGGAAACTAAAGAACTCTACTCTATTTTCTGAAACAAAATTTGTAGAGATAATTTCAAGCTCTTTATTTCGATATAGAAATATAATAATGAAGATAATCATATTATGTAATAGTCAATATTTCGTTTCACCGCGTCTGTTGCAAATAATTACATTAATATTTATAATATTAAATGATTGAATTGCATCTTTAAATTGTTTACAATAAATATCTGTACAGTTTGGAAAAAATTAAATTCCTATTTTAGATTACGCCTAATTGTCGTAATGGGTTTTTTTTTCTGCATTGGAAAGATTTTTTTATAAATGTATGTATGATTATCGTTCATTTATGAAATGGAGGATGACAGCATATACTTACTGAACAACGTAAATATATGAACGTAGTGTTTAAATAATTTATTAAATTATGTTGGACGCCAGTTGTGGACACAAGTGGCACAAGCGTGCGACTGTAAACGTGACGGTTATGGGTTCAATTCCCACGTGAAGAAATGAAATATTTAATACTTTCATTTTCTCCATATGATATGGAGGCAGAGCGGGGTGTTTCAGAATTCGGCAGAGAGTGGGGAACGGAAGTGTCTTAACACTAGGTTCCCAGGTCCCCTTTACTTAACCTGCTACGTTCGACATACAGTATGAAGCTAGTAAAAAAAATATATTGATTATGGTTTTTATTTTGTACGGCATTATAAGTTAAAAAACTAAGCCCCATGTTAAACTAGTAAACTATAGAGTAACATTGGAAAATCTATAATTGTTGCTGTTAAACAAGACTTTTAAAAAAATATATGTTATAAAAATGTGTAAGTTGATTTTTATATTGGAGGGTCCTATCCTTTATCGGCTCCCCTTTTGGAGATCGTTCAATTTTTTTTTGTTCGGTTTTTTTTTTCATTTTTACACCAAAAAAAATTATAAATAAAATTTCAAAATATATGTATACGTACATTACATTATAATATTTTGTTCAGATGCAGATTTTCCGGATTTAGGATCTGTATTCGTACTAAGGTAAATTTTCCTTGACACCCCTGTGCCCAATACTGTTTCAACACAAACACCGAATTTGTAACTCCAAAAAAAAAATCGAACAATAGTCGTCTCCACCTTGCATCTCTTTCTTTTTTGACTTATTACAAGTGACATACGGCTTGCACAATCCACCTTATATTCATCTCTACCTGCGACGACCAGCGAAAGGCAGTCGACTATGGAGCGAGGGTTTTTTATCTCCTTGTCTATGGTCGATCTTTATTTATTGAGGATGATGTTAGTAAAACTAACGACTCTAGTGAACATGTGCGAGCCACAAAAAATATCATATTGGAAAGATATTCTTTTTTTCTATAGACTTGTGATGATGTGAAATCGAATTCTTTTGTAGACAGACAATGCTTAACTAATCTGAAATATGTTTATTTTTATATACTTTATTATATATCTGAGTCTGGCAAGTCGTGGCGCAGGGGCACGAAGTGTGACTGTAAAACCGACTGGTTGTGGGTTCGATCCCCACTCGAGGAGATGAAATATTTACTTAAATTTATATTTTCATTTCTTCGCTCTGGTGTCGAGGACAAGCGCGGTGTTGAGTTCTGCCACTCAGCACGTAATTCCTCCAGAATTCGGCAGAAAGTGGGGAACAGAGTGTATGAACACTAGGTTCCCTCTGCCTACCTGATTAAGCTGATTTAATTTTATATATCTATTTGTCTAAATATACTTGAATTTAATGTAAAAGCTGGCTTTTGATTCATCGTAATGTATTAATTCTTATAGAATTCAAACCATCAAGCCATCGTAAAATGTTTCACGACAACGAAACCAACATTGAGTGCGCGTGATGCAAAAAGTGCGAAATTGCTGACCGCGTGACCCAATTGCGTATCCGTGAGAGACAAGGTCAGGCCAGACCAACTCAAAGTGCCTATAANTATATATATATATATATATATATATATATATATATATAGGCTTTCCTTTACTTTCGTTATAATATAGAAGATAATGGTTTCTCAAAATAGTATCTATATAAAATAAATAATATTTTTACAGAGAGTGTAAATTACAGACCAGTTGACCTAATTATTAGTCCATGAGAGACAAGGCTAGGTCAGTGTCGTTCAGCACTCGACGTACTACCAACTAAGCTCTTTTAAAGTCTTATTTGGCACATTATCCAGCTTAGGAAACAATGTAATGAATAGCAGCTACATTTATTAAGGTAAAAAATGGAGATATCCATTATTAATGAATGAAATGAATGTTCCGATAGTATTTTAATATATTTTTTTGTTATTTACGTATGTATGAGAGATGTCACTTCACTTCATATTGTTTCACAATCACATCAGTTGTGAAGCATTATGAAGTGAAACTGGCATACCAATTACATTTTTATGTGATTTTATAACATAGGAAAACATCGTGGTATATTACTTTTTATTATTTATTCATGTTGTTAATTGTATTTATTAAAGATCTTACTTTTTGTTAAATTAATAAAGTCAACGTTAAATATAAGTACTTACTTATCTAGTTTTTTTTGTTAACACAACACTAAAAGCGAAAGCGGTGATTGTCGGTGGTAGAGTAAAGAAAATTCTAAAATACACAGCTACCATCTACTGTTACACAGTATTTTAAAATATATAAAATAGTTAAACTTTATAACTGAAATAATTTCAAACAACAAGTTATATGAAATAAGTAAGCATTTTAAGTAGAAATTATACACAAAATTTTGCGAAAATAATGCAAAAAGTACGCATAATTTTTATAAATATGGAATTATAAATTTATCATAAACTACTCTACATAACTTGTTTATATAACTTTTAATTGCCTTGTCTGGATTTTAATGCCAGCTATAAGTACAATTTGCCGTATTATGTAAGACTTACGCTTTAATGTTAAATGTTTATAAGGATTCAGCGAACGAAAGAACTGTATTTATAATTGTTCTGCCCAAATGGTGAACTTTACGGGTGACCCCGTTGCGCAAAAAGAGGGTAACGGTAGCCTGCGGACGCCCACGCCGACCAGTGCAAAGACCATGGACTAAACTGGACAACGCGACCGCTGGAAAGTAATCACTAGCTCACTTTCTCTTGAACAGGTCTCAGTCTTGTTCGAACCGCGATAGATCGTGCCCACAAGCCGCAAACCAGTATTTCAACACTGATAAATACCGTAAATTAATAGAAAAAGTATTCTTTAAAACGTGATTGGCCTCTAAAACGATATCTTCGTTGGCATTGCATGTAACCTTGCGAGTTAAAGTTTTGCAATGTGCCAAGGAGATCCCGATATGTAAGTAAAGCTTCCTGGTTAATTAATATGTTTTGTGTTAGATTATTTTTTTTATATCTTCACGCTGGATCCCGCATGTAGAAGGGATAGGCAAAAGGAACCTAGTATTAAGACACTCCGCTCCCTACTTTCCGCTGAATTCTGGAGGCATCGCGTGTTGAGTGGCGGAACTCAACGCCGTCCTTAAATTCTATTAATGAGTTTATTACTTTGTACTTTGTAATTTGTATTTCGCAATGACATAAATTTCTTAAGAAATCTGGTGCTATTCGTTCAGTGAAAGGTTCGCCATTTGCCACGAGTTATGTAGCTGCCATTAAAAATAAAGAACTGGTAAGGCGATGACTCGGTATACAAGCAAAAAAACCTGAACGCGTCGAGTGCGAGAGGGAAAGACGCACAGAACCAAACAAGTGCGTTACCCCCACGAAGATTATCCGCACATTTATTTTTATTTATCTGTGCGCGTAGTCGCTTAAACAAGCATTACCGTAAAGAAGTTTTTTATTCTATAGTATACTATAGGAATAAACTCTACGTAACTTTTTTTTTGAAAACGCAACAATATTAAACTAAATAGTTTAGAATTTTTATTTCTATAACATTGATATTTTCTTGTGATCGTATATACCGATATANAATTTTGACCGAATCTTTTTTATTATTTTTGCATAATTTAAATATATATAATTTTGTACAGCATAGCATATTTTAATTTTGACTATTCGTAATGTCAAATATCAGGTAGTGGTGAATACATTTAATCCAAAGTTATGTTAAAGTGCCTCTTTCGTGTTGTAATATAAACTATTATATATATATATATATATATATATATATATATATATATATATAATATGTATGTATTTACTTTTTTACTTTTTACCTTTCTTAGAACAAATAAATCGTTATACAGTTGTTCATAAAATAGTAAAATAAATTAAAATAATCTTAATAGATAGAGATACAGATTGAAATATTCTTAGATCAACAAATTAAAAATAAAATGCGGAAGTACACAAGTCACGAAGCTATTCAGGTAAATTTGAAATTTTAGGAACGTTATCTACGTAAATTAGCTCCAATAAATGTATATTTTATATAAGATGTCTTCAACGTGTTCACAAGGTTGCAACGATGAATTCGGTAAAGTAGGAAGTGGACCTGTTCAGATGTTTCATTAATACATTAGATAATTTAATGTGATAAACTTTGCGCGCCCTTCAATGTCTTGTGTTTGCTTACGTATTTAACTTATCAACTCCGTTTATCTCACTGGCGTTTCCTTCAATACGTTTCGGATAACTAACTGGTTTTATCAGCGACATGGTTAGTGTCTATCTATGCGTGAATCCTGGCAGTGTCTCTTTCTCAGGTGGGGACCTCGGTAAAGAACAATTTGAAAAAATATTTTTATTTGTTACCAACATTGTGAGATGACCTTTACGCTCGAGTGCGTGGCCATGAGAACTCCTGAAGGTTGCGTGTAGCAGTTTGTAACACTGCAGCAACTATGGTGATTCCATCTCTTGTCTTATAGCATAAACAGTAGAGACGAGTGATTCTGAAACATTTTGAATAAATTTTTGTATTATCTTTATTTGTGTTACGGTAGGCGTGAAATAAATCAGCCTAGAAACTTTACTGACAGTATATTAGTGTTTGTGTGTGTGCCGTGCCAATAGGTCGACCAACCAGTCGACCAGACAGTCTCCCTCCCTCGATCTGTCCTCCGTCTGTTCTCCCCTCCCACCGTGTCCCCCGTCGCGCTGCCAGTGCCAGTCAGCGTTCAGACAGTTTCTTGATAGTACGTGTTTGAGCTCTCTCATAACGAAATACTATACGTCCCACTTAATTACAGTGCTTACTTTATTTTATTACTATTTATGTGAGTTTCGACAGTGTATTTCAATATTGTAAAGCTTTCCTAACAGTTTTGAATTACCAAACTTACTATTGCTTTGCTTTGTTACAGGTACTTGGAACTGGGTGTGAGCCCAGATACGGTGTGTGTAGTTTTATGTAACCATATTTATACTCTTATTGAATAAACGTTAGTGTATATTTAAATTAACTTGACGGTGGTAGTGTATCGCACGGGATTGAAGTGAGTGCCGTTTGTACAAAAGTGAAGTGTCCGTACGACGACCACTATCCTGTTATTGTGCATCGCAAATAAGTGATTTGTGTCATTAGTTAATGGATTGTTAACCATTTGGATTTTAAGCAGCTCGATGGCAATTGTAAGTAGTAATAGTATATTTCATTTATTTATTCTTTTTTTTGTTAATAATGAACAAGATCGTTAAAAAACAATATTTATTCTTGTGTTGCGTGCTCTTTGTGTTGCAATTTAGTAAATACAATATTTTAACAAGTGAAAAGCTGCCGCTATAGTTTGAATGTGAAATGGATGTATTATGTTCTTGGAAAGGCGAGGCTCATAAACGTAAATCTGAATATTCAGATCACAATTTCTTCCGCGAATCGTAATCACGATCGCTTTCCATTTAAAAACTTTAATTAGCTAGAAAATTACACTTAATGATCTTCATTCAATGTACAAGAAAGGCAATAAATCTCAAATTTTAATTACACGAATAAAACGTTAAATAATGTAAAATTCTGTATGGTAATATTTTAAATTTATACCACCTTTTTATTAAATTAAAATAATAAAAAATCCTTTTCTTTTATGTATTTTAAATGTTATCACATTATGTATATTTAAGCGTTTAATTTACATGTATTCAAGATTGAAATGAAAAAAAATTCCAGGTACCTTTTAAATTAATCTGCTGCGGGAGGGCAATATATTTATTAGCTTTCATCGTCGCGTCCGCGCAGGTGTAGAGCACATACATTGTATGCATTTTCCCGAACAAAGTGTCGTTGCTAGTTCTATTTAGAACATTAATAAATAACATAAACACTAGTTAAAAATATTATAGTAATATTATTCAAGAAACGAGCATAAACTCTCATGTATTCTCAGGAAGTCGAAAGAGACGTAAAACGCGACCTCGTTTAAATTTACTAATTTTGGAACATTACAAAATGAGTTCTTCAAACTCGACTGTATAAATTGAAATTGTATCAATTGAAATCCTTGAGTACAGACTACTATTATATACAGTTAACTGTGAAATTGATATAATTAAATCTTAGTGAGCTCATAATTTTTTTTTGACAGAATTTAAGACGTTTGCTTGACAGATTAAAAATTAAAAAAATCATCTCAACTCCAATCGACAGTTAAAATTAATTGTTTCTTTTTATTATTTTGTTTTTGTTATGTAAAATATTTTATGTTTTAGTAGTTATTCATAATTATAAACAAAATCTCATTATTATTATATTATTATTTTTATTCTGTATTTCTTTATAAATATCGACTTGATAACCTTATTTTATTTGAAGGTCATTAAATGGAATAAGAATTAAATAAAAAATGGATAACGCTAACGATATCATTTTATTACATGATTTGATAGTAGGTGCCTGCCATATAGCGTGAAGTTAACTTTTAACAATATATTTAATATATTTTACATTTATAAATATAATAAATAAAATATAGAAATCAAACTGTTATTTTTTAAATATAAGATCGAGACTTAATATAAAACTTCTTTAATAATGCAATGAAGATCTGGAAATTTAATATTATATTTATTGACGGCAAATATGCGATTATTAAGATCATAATTGTAATATTCAGAGGTCAATTACATCTCGAAGTCATGGACGAAATTATATCCGTCTTGTAATTTAAGCACCACTAACTCCTATTTTTTGGACATCATATTACTGCAGTCAAGGTCATTTAATGTATTATGTCCTATATATAGATGCATATGTTAAGAAAGTCTAATGCTAAATATCTATAATATATTTAGCAAAATATCTTAAGACTAAAACTTTTGTACAAATACAAATTTTTACAAAAATGTTGTTTGCTATGAAGTACCTATGCATTATTAATTTTCTTTTGGTAAAAACCATATAAAAAGTATTTAGTGATTTGAAGAGTGCACTCAGGTTCGTGTAAAAAACTAAAAGATACAGATTAATCTATTAACAGAAACACTAATGTTACGAAAGTTAAAGTCGTATACGCTAAAATAGATATAAGATATATTTATTGGTCACTTTTAGCCGACGCTAAGATCGAATGCGCCTTGTGGTTGCGAGAGTTAGATGTAGAGAGGCATAGAGTACAAGTAGGTCAAGGCGCACTCGCGGGCGGTTGCGTTTCCTACCATCGATGCCGACGAGGAAGCGACTCGTTAAATCTACTTAAGAATCAACAGTTTCAATCATAATATCTAGGCTTAACGTTTTTTTCGAAGCGTTTTAACATCGATTTCTGATAATTCACGTTAAAAGTGTTTTGTAATTCTTTGAAAAGGAAATGGGTGACTCAGCTTTGTGTAAAATTTGCATGATGTTTCTATTTGTCCTTAACGTGAGTTGTTTGATAAGTCTTTTCTTAAAGACAGCCTGGTAGACAAGGAGGTGTCTGAAAATGATAAAAGTTGGTTAATGATGTATAATGCAATGAATTTTACTACGTAATATTAATTCTCGGTAAAGTGAGCGGAAAATGGCTTGATGTGTGACAAGTTCTCTCTAATAACAATATACAATACAAGAGATGTATAATGATAAAAATAAGGATAAACATATTATTAACAACATGGAAAGTACTTTAACGCCGACATCGTATTAAAATAACAAGCAAGCCTTGCCTGTTAGGACGCGGTGATTCACCTCGTAAGCAACACGAAACTGACTCTCGCTAAATATTTCATACTAGGTGATATTTTATATGTAAAACGTATTTATAAAACGATGACATTTAACATTCGTACGGCGTCTTGAATACGGGAAATCGAAATTATGTACAATTTAAATGAGTATAGACATTAACAATAGCGGGTCACGCGATAATAATTATCTATTTTAAATTTAGGCCAAGGATTCCTAAGATAAGTGTTTTGTTTTCATGCATATTATGCAAGCCGGAATATAATTTAAGTTAACTTATTTAGTTGGTCCTTAGAACTCTATTTAGTAATATTAATAAGACCATAACCTAAATAATAAAACACAACATATAATGTAAAGTAAATAATACATCAAAGTACTCAAGTACCTCAGTAGATTCGCTAGTTACAAGTTGATGTACGGCTCTAATGACCTACTTAGATACTCTATCATTTAGTCGCAGAGGTTTCGAGAGATAACACTCCTCCGCTTTCTCTACATTCTTTTTAACATTTTTGAATGAGAAAACAATTTTTAAAGTATATATCAATGTAACAAAAAGTTATAAACATCCATTTTTATTTTAATTATAAAATACAATTATGAAATAATCATTTTGTAATAGATTAACGCAAACTCAGCGTTGTTAAATTGTCATATAACAGAACGTGATATTATTTAAAGTGTTCGTAACTGAATATTCAAATAGCTGCTATCTGTAATCGTATCGTCACGTGCGGGCTTCGGTTTCTGTAATAAGATAGTAACAATATTTTATCAACCTTAGTAATGAAAATCGAAAAAATAATACAAAAATGGCGGTTCCTCATTTTTAAAAATACAATTCTAACGATTAAACTGAGCTTTTAATCTAGGTATCGATAAATAAATCAGCTTCACGCTGTATTCCGCAAACAGCAGGGTAGGCAGAGGGACCTAGTGTTAGGACAATCCGTTTCCCACTTTCTGCTGAATTCTGGAGGCATTGCGTGTTGAGTGGGAGAACTCAACGCCGTGCTTTGCCTCGATACCAGAGCGAAGAAATGGAAATATAAATTTAAGTAAATATTTCATCTCCTCGAATGGGGATCGAACCCACTACCAGTCGGTTTTACAATCGCACTTTGTGCCCCTGCGCCACGACTGGCCTCTCTACGTATTGATAAACTGCAAATAAATCAACGAAATTTATCCTTTTAATTTAATCAAACTCATTTTAAGGGTTCATCCATTAACTTTTCTCATTTCATCATTATATACCCGACATCATATGTTATTATATGAGTATTATCTCCCCAACATTTGATTCGATTCTTATTAGGTTCAAGTCAGATAAAAAATATATTATTTCCGTATTATACTTTTGTTTATAACACGATGTAATTATAAATAATGACGTATAATATAAAACTTATTACTATTGAGGTCGCCGTGGCGCAGGGGCACAACGGTGTGACTGTAACGCGATGGTTGTGGGTTCGATTCCCACTCGGGGAACTGAATTATTATTCATTAATAGATGTTTCGAAGATATATGTATATAAAACGCATAGTTTTGTGATAAAACTGCATATTTAAAAACATTTTTTTCTTATTTATTCGTATGTATATAGTTCTATTTTATATATGTATATATAATAATAAAGTATTAGTACGGTCTGTGCCTATAACATTGACTTTCACGTCTGATGTAACTGCGGCCGCGATTAGGTAAACGCTTTCACCGCGGCGCACTTTCACCACAACTTCCGCGTCGCTGGTGCACGCCCGGCTCGTCGTTCGATTGCGGATTATTACGTGTCGAATACTTTACATTTGAGCTACTTACATTATTTATATATATAAACATATATATTTATATACATTAATATCTATTTATATACATATATATTTCATGTGGTTCAACGAAAAATATGTGGAGTAACATTGATTATTGCATTTTTAGGCAACTCTTTTCAAAAATATTAGCTTCACGCTGTATCCCGCACACAGCAGGGTAGGCAGAGGGAACCTAGTGTTAAGACACTCCGTTCCCCACTTTCTGCCGAATTCTGGAGGCATTGCGTGTTGAGTGGCAGAACTCAACGCCGCGCTTAACCTCGACACCAGAGCGAAGAAATGGAAATATAAATTTAAGTAAATATTTCATCTCCTCGAGTGGGGATCGAACCCACAACCAGTCGGTTTTGCAGTCACACCTCGTGCCGCTGCGCCACGACCGGCCTCAAAAAATATGTTTATTTTAAATTTTGATCGTTTTGTTTTTTTTTTCAGTTGATTTTTATTATATATATTGCTATTGATTGAAACGTATTCTTATGTTCGACTTTAATCCCGATATATATAACATGAATATAAGCTTAGTACTAATATCTAAGAGGACGCCAGAGTTTTGTAATAATAGAAAGCTTCAAAACATTCCCATAAAAACATATTTCCGGAAATTCGCTAAATTCTAAAAACAACCGACGTATTTCCAATCTTTTAGAATAACTATAATGTTTTGTCACACAAAAATGTAAACAACGAATTACTATATTAATCATAATTTCTGGGAAGTGGCCGTCCGTTGGTATTCCGCGTAACCCGACCCGCCGTGTTAGTCACCAAATAATACGATGATCAGAAATAAAATAGCAAATTGATTAGATAATATATATGTAGATATATAGGTTAATAATTTTAAATTATTACCACCGTTATCATATTAGCGTTGTTATGCATACTTTGTTCTTTATGTATCCTATTGCGTGTGTAGCTATATTCATAAAATGTACATGTAAAGTAAAGCTACGTATTTTAAATTAATAATTGGTTATGGGTTCGACCCCACTTGTGGAAATAAATTATTTTCATTTCCGTGTCCTGACAAGACAAAGCGCGGCTATGAGTTCCGCCACTCAACACGCAATGTAAAAAGTAGAAAGAGAAAAGAACCTAGTGTCAAGACACTTATTCTTGAGACTAGGTTCTTTAAGCTTTCTATATTCGTATAGCTAAATGCATTATGAGGTAATG
Organism: Heliconius hermathena; assembly: GCA_013403705.1. Classification (NCBI taxonomy): domain Eukaryota; kingdom Metazoa; phylum Arthropoda; class Insecta; order Lepidoptera; family Nymphalidae; genus Heliconius; species Heliconius hermathena. The sequence continues at coordinate 306,874 of JAAIXJ010000717.1, read as the reverse complement.
AATTTATCTATAAAAATCTATATAATTAAGAAATCTTTTACTGCACGATTTATTTAATGTAATTACCACAGGTGGATCTAAATAAATAGAAAATAAGTACAAGAAGGCACGAAGGCGAAAAAAATACCATATATATGTGTATATTACATATGCTTTAAGTACTTCGCTATTTTCGTCACATTTCCGTAAAATCTTTGATCAAATTTTAGCTCATTTAGCAGACAAATTCGGCACATCTGGATTCTGAGACTCACGTATTGTATTAAACATGTCAATCTCCAGAAGATCGTCTCTATGCTTGCGGTTCGATTCAAACACTCAAGGTTATACTGACTGCCCTGTTATACTGACTGACAGGTTCGACTGCTCTGTTTTACTATTAATATATAGGAAAGTATATTAATAGTAAAACAGGGCAGTCGAATATCATTAATATATTCATTTGTATTATTCATAAGTTGGTCTTTTACTCACTATTATACTTTAAATTTGTAACATTGTAATATTGAAACTCAGAGGTCAGTCGTAGCGCAGCGGCACGAAGTGTGACTGTAAAACCGACTAGTTATGGGTTCGATCCACACTCAAGGAGATGAAATATTTACTTAAATTTATATTTCCATTTCTTCGCTCTGGTGTCGAGGTTAAGCGCGGCGTTGAGTTCTGCCACTCAACACGCAATGCCTCCAGAATTCGGCAGAAAGTGGGGAACGGAGTGTCTTAACACTAGGTTCCCTCTGTCTACCCTGCTGTGTGCGGGATACAGCGTGAAGCTGATTTGATTTGTAGTATTGAAACTAGAGAGAACTGATGAACTTGGGTGCAAATTTGTATAATGTTAATGAATTTAGCAAACCTCAAAATATGATTAAACAATATATTATACAAGAAATATATCCTTTTGGTAGCAATTTTTTAGATAATAATGTAATATTGCATTTAGAACCAGCGGCCAGGGAGCGGGCCAGCGAGTGACATTGGCCCGCTGACCCACTCACTCGGCCCGGCTCGTTTGCACAACTATGATCTTTATCGTGTCGTTGCTATCTGCTATCCACGATTTTCATATCTATTTGCGTAATCGCCGCGGCCGTTTGAACTCCGGAACTAATGTTTTATGTATTAACTGGACTTTTGAAATATACAGAAGTTTTGAAATTCCAAGTTTGTGTTCGGTAACATGTTGGCTTCTGGCATTCATTTTCTATTGTAAATGAATACGTAAATATTTAAAGTATATCATGAAATATGGTATAATATCATTTCATTTTAACATTGATGTTAAATTGGTCGTGACAGTCGTTCAATATTTCTTTAAATCAAACGCGCTGATTCGTGGAAACCTTGACGGTTCGCATTCACGATATCTCTGCATTCGAGTTAGGCTTAGCTAATGTAATTTACGAACCGGTTTTAGTATTGCCTCAAAATTCAGTAACCAGCTATTGACCCACTGACACACAAACAGAAGGAAAACAAGTCGCTTGCGTGTCACAAGACGCGATCGAACTAACGACGTCTGAAAGTCACGACTGTTGCAGCGATGAGGGAAGAGGAAACTTTGGTTACTCTATTGCAAATATGGATAGGTTTTGTATAATTTATGTAGATGCAAACAGAAAGTTTTTTTTATATAACCTGTCCAAAAACTGTATTTTATTATACTGTAAATGAGAAATATATTCTACAAAATAAATAAATTATATTACATGTATTCCAATTTTACAAGAACATGGGCAAAGTATGAGTATTTAAAATTAATCAAAGATTTTACTATAACATAATTAGCGATCGAAGATATCTCTCGGTCTAAAAGTAAACTAACTTTAATCGATACTATAAATTGATGTCATAGCTTTTAACGTAAGTATATTTAATTAATATTATATCGCAAACGAAGCCAATAATCTTGAATGTTATTTATTATTATTTAATGCAATCGTAACATGAAATTGACAGTAGAGTCAATATGGAAAGTAAACACAACAATACATTAATAAACATAATTTTCAATGTATACATTGGACAAATTCCAAACGGATAGCTCTACTAGTTTCAATTCTTAAAATAGCCAGCAGGTATTTTATCACGACCTATTTGCGTTCGTTACTTCTTCAAACTTCAAACAGATGTGAAGTCCTTTAAATGTAAGTAATAAGAATTTGTCTTGCTATGTTGGTAGAACCTCGATTAATGCCTGCATTTTTTTATTTTTTTCTAACTTAGAGTATAGATACTCTCTTACTACATAAAAAAAAACTATTTTTTTTTATATAAATAATCTCCAGAGTCAAAATTGAAAATGAAAATCACATAGATATTAAATTGCGCTGAGACGCGACGGCGTCAATATAATTTTAATTTCTATTTTATACGATGATTTGTCTGGGATTTCTTGCTACTTTGAGGAAATAATTATAGTAATTACTAATTACCCTTCTGTGCATTAATTTTTGGTGTATTATAACAAGAAATGCACATTAAGAATTATATGGCTGTTAAAATTAGGATTGTGATTAAGAAATGAAGTAATTAAAATACTTTTTACATATTTTTATTCTTTTTTGTTGAATCCAGTTGAGACCAGTCGTGGCGCAGGGGCACAAGTGTGTCACTGTAAACGCGATTGGTTGTGAGTTCGATCCCTACTCGGGGAAAGGAAATATTTAATAATTTAATTTCTTCGCTCTGGTATCTAGACGCAATCTGGCACCCAACACGCAATGCTTACAAAATTTGGTGGAAATTATTGCTTATTGCATACGATTTCGATTAAAACGTAATTCATATAATTGATGTATATATTTTTTAAACTTAAAAGTCAGATTTTGACATGTAGAAAATTAAATAAATACAGGAAACGATATTTTCGTGAAAGTTGGTCGAACGTAATAAACAATGTACGTCTAATTATAGACAACGCTCGAGCGGAGTGGCGATAAATAGAACGCGATATGTGGGCCACAGGCGCGCCCGCGCATCTCGGTGATATCATAGAGCTATTAAATTCGTTAGAGAATATGCTCATTCGTCTTATTATTATTTATTTAACTGCTGTGAACTGTGATTTACTGATACATGCTTAAATTAAATTTATATTTAAAAAAACTGATTAACAATATTTAGAACCATATTCAAGTTTTTCTTCTATTTTTAATGATGATGATATTAAATGTATACTTCCTGGATAATAGCTGAATAAGGCAATTATTTATAGATTTAAAAGACATAAATTGTATCGCTTCACTTCATTACACCTTGGCCAGTAATAGCGACAGGGTCAAAGAACACAACAGGACAATCTTAATAATTAGCATTGCTATCAAGAGACAGCGCCCTTGCCAGAGCTACTTCTTCCGTCACTAAATTACCTTGAAGTTATTTTCTTCGTCCGTATGACCTTTCAGAATATGGACGGCGGATAATAAGCGTTCTTTTACTACAGACTACTAACATTTTAAATAAATTAAATTACTTTAAGTACAAAGGAGACTGAAACGATTGTATACATTCTTAGGCCTAGATTTGATAAAAAATAGGCTTAGATTTGATAAAAGTGAGATTAAATTCGCAGCACATTTAATCTCTATAGAATAGGTGATTATTGAGCAAAAACATGCGTGAAAACAAAAGCAACAGTCGTTGAAAATATCAAACAAATGGGAAAGCACTCAAAACGCTTCAAAACGAACGAAACGAGTGAAGCGAAAAATGCAAAAATCATTAGATAAAAAGTTAATGTTAAACAGCTGTCACATATGTCATTCAAAATATGATTGATTTTAATCGATTCAAATGGAGTTCGTTTTGGTTTTTCAATTGATATTTTCTTTATTTATACTGTAATTATATACACTAATAAGAGCGTTAAAATACTTAGGCTTTATTAAAATTTACAAATATTTTCTTTTCGTAGCACTGTTATCGATGATGTATATATTTTCTACTAAAACTATTTTTCTCTCTTTCTGATTGTCAATAGAGCTGATTTTTGGTATTCTAATATTAAAAAAAAACATTTTTTAGACCATATCTCAACTCATTACATTTGGGCCCAAGATTTTCCGTCTTCTTCCGTCATCTTTACTTCTATATCGTATAGATTGAAATTATTTAAATAGACTGCTGATTAAAAACTCTATATAGAATTATCTCTACAACACAGCGATAATATTAAATATGTTTATACTTCTTATTTTAAAATATAACTAAAATTAACATTTTTATTTTTTATTTAATTTGTAGGAACATTTGTGTATCTATGTATAATATTTTATTATGGATATGAATATTTCTTGATGTATGTATGTTTATTTAAAGAAATGGCAAATACAATTCGTAAGTAAAAATAAACAGCGCAGCGTTGGGAATTTTGCTTGTCGAAGTATATAATATGAAAGTACATGATTTACCTTATTACGTTAGTTATGTAGGAACTACCATTTATGCTTATAGTCATATTTTGAATTAGTATTTAAAATATTTTCATGAGGTCACTCCAGAGTGACTACCAGTAGACAAAGCACAGGATTAGATACAAAACGCAATATCTCGGGAAATGGACAAAATTGGGGAACTAAGTATCTTATAAGAAACACACGGAAGAAACGTATCGTTGCAAAGAAATATAATTTAGAAAATATATTTTGAAATTATGAAAATAGCTTTGGTTTATAACTTATTTTTATAATGATACGTACAATTTTCTCATTCATACTTCTATATTATAATTTGAAAATAAATTAAATATTATATTTGAAAAATCTATATTCTATTTCTTCGATAGTTTCTCAGAAAACGAAAACCTACGTAAAAACGCAAATAATAAGAGTATCTTTTCCATTGACAATTTTAAAAATATTTGATGACTTTTATTTTCATTTCGTATATGTATTTTTTTGCTATGTGATTACATCTTATCGTAATCGAACTCTCTCGAAATGTATATAATATATTTCACAATGTGTAAATTTCATGTTATTAATTATTTCAACCCCAAGTGCACATAATTCTGTCACGTTTATCGAACCTTTGAGACTGGGGTGTAATTTTCATTCCCCTCCGAACCCTTATCAATATATATAGCTTTGCAGAATATTCAACCATTTGAGCTATCGAGCCCTTGCTATTTACTCTTAGTAATTCTATTAATGTTTACATACGATGATATGTAAACGAATGATTGTCAACAAGAACGTAAAAATAGTTCTAAAAAGTAACATTTGTTGACTTTTTGCGAAATAAAAATGATAATTAATTGTTATACATCTCGAGTTATAAATGTCAAACAAGGCAAATGTTTTTTCCTTGATTTACTTATCGTGTAAACATTTTTATGGGACCAAATGCCAATTAGTAATCGGTTTAGTAATCTCGGCGTAATCGGTGTACATATATATATATATATATATATATATATATAATCGAATTAAGAACTTCCTCCTTTTTGAAATCGGTTGAAAAAGGGTAGACTTTTCTGTAAAAGTTGCCGCATGAGGTAAAGATTTAAGTAGTAAAGAGTACATACTACTATTTTTATATAATTTTATCTATACAAAAAAACAGGACAAACGAGCGAGCTCGCCCACGGAGGGTCCCGTACAAAAAATTTCTGAAATTTAAACGAGTTTTTTCATCTGATACCTCACTTGAACTAGCGGCTTTAATACCAAATTTTTCCTCGCTTTCAAGGTTATAATTTTTTAGGTATAGTAAATGTATAGTTTTAATTTTTTCCTGAAGTAGTACTACCTGTAGATGCAAGTTGCCAAATTTCATAATTCTAGGTCAACCGGAAGTACCCTATTAATTTTGATTTCCTTTATAGTGTCGAAATACGCCTTTTTTGCAATATAAACGGCCATATGTTTTTTTAAGTAAATGTCATTGTAAATTAAAGATCCAAGTGTATGGTTTGAATTTTAACTCAATATCTCCAAGCATTCCTGAGATAAAGGCTCTTGACGGACAGACGGACAACAAAGTGATCTTATAAGTGTAAAAGTTCTCTTCTTGTTTTCTGTAAAGGGTACGGAACCCTAAAAAGATAACAACATTATATTACTGCCGAAAAAGACAACACTGGTATAACCTAACTAGGTTCTAATAACAAATATGTAAAAAATATAATAAATGATTTAAAAATTAGAAAATTAAATAGAAACTTAATATTTAATTATTTATTACAATGTATAATAAATCGACAAGTCCACGAGTCACATTTCAGCGCGAAGACAAAAACGCTAGTCTTACGATTCACCTTGTTTTGCGTCGGGAGCAATGACCTGCACAGCTGTGAGCCGTATAAATAGTGCACACAAACGAAACATGTATTTATGTGTATATGATGACGCCTTATGTATTTTCTATATATATATTTTTTCGTATATAGTATTTCTGATATATGTATATATATAAATAAATTTGTTTGACGTATTCATGTGCGCAGTTGGAAGTTTGTGGGTTCGAATACCAGTAGGTAAATACTTGTTTATATAGCCGTTTCTATCGTCTTATTAAAAAAACGTTGTTTAATTTCGTCATCCAGAATGATGACACTGCCATGTGTAAGATATGCGTAAAGATAAAAGTATTATTTTCCTTGTTTTATTTTTTTATGTTATTTAAGCAAACAGAGTTTATGTAATGGTAACTTGCAACGTATAACGTTATTCAACAATATCATTTTACAAGTCAATTCACGTGATGTGCTGCATAGTCTATAAGGCTGAATTGTATGTAGGTCAATGTCCAAGCCACCTTATAAATACTATATACGCATTATCGATATACATATATTTGACATTAGCGACCCGCTCGCGGCTTCGCCCGCTTAAACTACACAATTATTTGTTTAGTAATCTGAATTAATTTCGTGTTCTCATAACATTGTAAAGACAATATCATCTATTAATTAAAAACTAACGTTTCAACCAATTCAATAACAATTTTGTCGAACAAAATATTTTATATTGATATATTTTTTTTATGGACCGATTGAAATAAAACTAACACGAAAACTGCATTTAAATGGATTAAGCCGTTTTTGAGCTTAGCGTGCGTAAAGGCACTGACAGACAAAAAAAAATTATAAGGTTCTATTTCTATTGCATTGATCAATGCAATAATAGATATTCTCATATATCTTCCATATAAAGACATCAATCAGTTATAATTTTATAATAATATGTATAGATTAATTACTTTCTGTTTTATTATTTCATGTTTACTTATTTGCTATTAACAAAATGACTCCATAAGTACATATTGTAGTTCCATGTTTTTATAGCTGTAGGTATATTCGCCACGTGTAGAATAGTGCCAGAAGCGGTTGGCAACGATTATTTTTGTATTAATATCAAACATNATATATATATATATATATATATATATATATATATATATATATATATATATATATATATATATATATATATATATATTGTTAGAAATCGGAAGCAGTAGAGTAAGAAGCAGAATGTTTCGTGTGCGTAATTGCAATAACACGAGTTTGCTAACAACATAATTTTTTTTAATTCTTAAATTTTTTTCTTCTTAAGAGATCGCTTTAACCGATTAGGTCGCCTTGTTTTACTTTTTTCATTATTTTTAAGTTTGTATTTTGTATTATTTTTTTGTATGTACAACAAAATATATTTATTATTTTTATTATTCTTTTTAGATAACACCCAATACAAAGGAGGAGACATGAACGCGATTGGGGGTTGCCACTCTCATCAAGGAGGATAGCTGTCATCACAAGGTAAATGATATGAAAATGTATTATTTAACAAATATTATATAAGTGTATTTAAGACAAAAAAAACAAACGCACAGACAAACATACAAGAATTTAAAAAATCATTATACATAATGTTTTTTTAATTTGAGTTTTCTTAATTATCTTTCAAGTATAGACATCAATAGCTACCATTTTATTATAAAAAAAAAAATCAGCTTCACTCTGTATCCCACACACAGCAGGGTAGGCAGAGGGAACCTAGTGTTAAGACACTCCGTTCCCCACTTTCTGCCGAATTCTGGAGGCATTGCGTGTTGAGTGGCAGAACTCAACGCCATTTTATTATAAGTATAGACTTTAATAGTAATAATTTATTTGAAGCCAGTCGTAGCGCAGCGGCACGAGGTGTGACTGTAAAACCGACTGGTTGTGGGTTCGATCTCCACTCGAGGAGATGAAATATTTACTTAAATTTATAATTCGATTACTTCGCTCTGGTGTCGAGGTTAAGCGCAGCGTTGAGTTCTGCCACTCAACACGCAATGCCTCCAGAATTAGGCAGAAAGTGGGGAACCGAGTGTCTTAACACTAGGTTCCCTCTGCCTACCCTACTGTGTGCGGGATACAGCGTGAAGCTTTATAGACTTTAAGATATACAGAAACGCTCTCCATGCATATGTATAAACTTGTAGCAATACACGACTTGACAAGGAATCCTCACAAATGCATAACATAATTACACAATAGTTGGTACATATTGTATCTATATAAGTATATAACTGGTTGGCCGTTAATGTATTCGTGCGAATTGAAACAAGTATTCAAATACTTTGTAGTGTTCACGCCATTTTCAGTCTATTTTAGCAAATGTAACGAACATTTTTATAATTTTTTATCTTATTTTTATTCTATAACTTTTTTATAAAATAATATTGGCCCCCTCACACATATCTACCATATATTAGAAACGTATTTTTAAGAAATAACAATCTAAGATATAATGTTGTCTTAGTATTTCTTTAAAGTTTTAAATACGATTAACTATCGTTTCTTTGTATATATATTTTTTTATTATTCTTCTCTTAACTATGAATCAGCATTATTATAGTATTTACTACTATTATTATTATTAACCAATAGTATTTTTAATTTAATTCCTCTTATCCTATATATATATCCTATTAGAAATAATAGTATTTGTAATTTGTATGAGCTTCACGCTGTATCCCGCACACTGCAGGGTAGGCAGAGGGAACCTATTGTTAAGACACTCCGTTCCCCACTTTCTGCCGAATTCAATGTAATTGTATTGTACAGTAACTTAAATGTAATGTAATTTGTATAGTAACTTACATTTCTGTAGGTAAATATGGGTTACGTATTTGAGCCATCTAGGGCTTTAATCGATCGAGGGCGGTTGTCACGGAGATACGTTACGGTACGGGCCACAGGCCCGGGAGAACTGGCCAAAATAATATTAAAACGAAACTACAACATACAAAACAATTGCACACGCTCGTAATTTATTAATTATATATATTATGAATTAATATTTCATAGCTATAATTACAACTATTTTCCGCTTACATTAAAATATGTTCTAAAATATAAAAAAAGATAATTGTCATACATATTATTACGTCTTAAAATATATTCTATATTATATATAAGAGGGATAGATGACATTGACATGCTTAATAAGGTCGGTAAACTTTTTAGTAATGTCTCGCGGAAGTTTTTCCTTGTGTGCGTAGTGCGTGTGGGTTCGTTGTAGCGGGGGCGAGGAACGCTCAAGGGCAACCGACGGGTAACGACCCCTTCCACGTACCTTAGGTCCTACGTAGCGTGAACTATGCCGATTGATTATTATCAAAGTTAAAGTTAAACCCGTTTCAGCTATTTCTTTTATTTAATGTGATATACAATTTTAGATATTATGGTTTACTTACCCTTAAATATCTAAATATTTTGATATTAAATATGGGGTTAAAACATTTTCTTTGTTAAATTTCTTTGGTAATTGTAGGAATTAGCGCAAAGTAATGAAGAGTAATAAAGTACGATCGGTTTAAACTGTGAATTTCTTAATATGTATACTGGCAATATGTATAATCTGGTATTATTATAGAATAAATAGATAATGTACAGAAAACTTAAAACGTGTGGGTAATGTATGAAATATTTTTTATTATATTCTTTTAAACTTAAAAGTAACTACCCTAAATTGCGCTTAAAAACCGAATATAGGAACACAAGTTAGAAATTTTTAAACTGGAAAATAACTAACATAACATAACCTAGCTTGCACTTAAATATCGAATATGACATATGCCAAAGATATATTTATTTTGGCGGCAGTGGCGAAACGAAACACTGTGCTTTACCTCGTTACCAGAGCAAGGAAATAAAAATATTGAATATTTCATTTCCCCAGTGGGAATATCAAGTACAGAAAATGAAAAAAAAATATATTTTCATTTCCTTGCTCTGGTAACGAGGTCAAGCACGGCGTTGAGTTCCGCCACTCAACACTCAATGCCCCCAGAGTTCGGTGGAAAGTTCGGAACGAAAGTATTTTAATGGGAATAGTAGTTCACAGGTTCTTCTGCCTGCCCTGCCTTATGAGTGAAGGATGTAGCATGAAGCTGGACAAAATATATAAATATATTTAAAAATATCTTAATTTTTTACAGGTGGTGGTACTGGAGCGGGAGTGCATAGTATGGATGACAGTTTCAACAATGTGCTGTTGGAAGGGACGCGTCAGTACTTTATGGGATTACCGAAGCAGGCACAAGGAGGAAACGGCCAACAAATGTGGCCTGCAGGTTCTTCAACAGAGGAGGGCACTCCAGCATTGTCTGGGGCTCCAACACCGTCATCAAGGCCACCATCAGCAGCTGCTGCTCCACCATTAACTCCGGCGTCGACGCCCGTGGCACCACCGCGGCCGCCTTCCGAGCCTATTGAACCTGAACCACATATTATTCACAAGGCTACCGTAATGCGTGAAGCAGCAGAAAAACGTCGTGAACAGCCCGAAATTGAAGATGAAGAAGAACCGTTGGGAGCACTGTCGCCACCCTCTCATATAATACGGAAGCCAACGACACATATGTTACCGTCACCGGCGCCAGCACCGGTTGTTCCAAGTCCATCCCCGGTACGACCTCCATCGGAAGTTTCTCTTCCTGCATCTACTCCGTCGGAGCAAATTGATCCTTCAATTCAATACCGTGGCACAATACACAGAGTGCAAACTCCTACAGTGAGGCCAAATGAACATTACGGTCCACGTGCAATAGAACAATATCCTACGAGTCGTCCTCCCGAGACATTTGGACGATATCAATATGAAGCAAATTTAGTTGAAAGCGGAAGAAACTGTCATGGGCAACCAATTGCCTCTCCCCAACCATCTATGCCAGCGTGTCACAGTCCACAGACGTATGCAAGGATTTCAAGTACTATTCCGCAACACAATGCTAATGGTGGTCGTTATAATGACGCATCAACTCATAATGTGTCTAATCAACGTTATTCCATTCCATCAGCCCAAGCGCCACCTCCTCATAATGATAGGGTCCCACCAATACATCACCCACAACATTTACCCCCAGCTAAAAGAATAGCTGCAATGGATAATCGTGTTGCTCAAGGGTATCCGTTGCCGCAACGTCGTGAGTCTCCATCTTATAATAGGTCTCAATATGAAAGGCAACCAACTCTGCCTCAGAGGAAGTATGATCCACAGCAAGCCTACTCTGGATATCGGCCTGTAGCAACGATTCCTGTACCTGCCCCCCTACCAAATCGGAGGATAGAATCACAACATACTGCTCAGTATAAACATGGAAATATTGAAGCTATGAACCCACATTATGCGGTTCGCCCATCTGAGCGTGTTCCGAGTCAGCCTCAGTTACAAGGTCATGAAATCTCGCGATTACCTCCCCGAGGGGAATATATAAGTAGGAGCAGATCCGTTGATGCAAGAAACAGCTATCATTATCAAACGCCGTCAACCTCCGCTGTTAGATACGCATCAAATGCAACAGCTCCAGTAACGCAAAACAACATTCAACCTCGGCCGCAAACTCTTCAATCTAGATCTTCATATCGTACGGCTGTCGCTCCAAAGACTAATTATGATTATACAGCATCTTCTCACGTGCAAATATCACCCTCTCGATCCACCGCTAAACCTGGATATCCTAGTCAACAGGCACGGATGACAGTGTCTGTCACATCATTAGTTAATGAAATGAATCAATCAAAACAAAAACGTGAATCTCCACTTGATTTATCTGTAAAAACAGTCAAAAACTCTGCCGACTCTTCTACCACTCAAGATGACGTTATCGATTCTGCGTCAATGAAAAATGATAATATTCCATTGCAAGCCAGACCAACATCGAGTAATCGTAATGCTTCAGTACCGGCCTATGTTGCTTCACATAAAGTAGATTTTGCCCCTGATTTTGCTCAATATAGAGAAAGAAATATTAACCATGTTCAATATAATGTGATGCAAAATGTTCATCCTAGTATGCGTTATAATGGTACTTATAATTCTCCGCGACCAGTGGCTGAAAATTATGCCGTAGAATCTCGACCTATAAACAATGAACGTAATAAATACAATGGGTCTAATAATCAACAATCTGACTATGTCCCACGTATAGATCTTACTAGATCAAGTGGTGAAGATCGTTATTCAGAAAGTAAAATCCGAGATGATCGTCAATTAATTATTGAAGAACGAAAAAGACCACCAGCGCCGATTGTAAACAATATTCCTGAAAAAATTGTTCGTTATGAGACATGGTCATCGGATAGTCGGATAGAACAAATAAGTCAGTCAACACGTGAACACCATGAGTTAATAAGTCAACCAGTTTATAGCTACGCCAGCCACAAGCGGTTAGATACTTATCAAAACGACCAAAAGCGATCAGCTGCCACAAGTACGTACCGTGAAAATCATAGTCATCATCGTTATTCCAGTAATCATTACCCTGAAACAGTAAGTAGAGACTCCAGTGACTATCACAGGCACTATCATGAAAGAATACCATCTAGTAACAGTCGTCATATTATACAGAAGATTGCGAGCCATAGAGATATACATACACATCAATTAGATACACAGAATGGTGCTCAACCTGCTGATAAAAATGTTTTAAGTATATTACGAAATAGTTTAGAAACTAAACAAACAGCATATTTGGAGCCAGTTAAACCTCCAAAAAAGATTCCTGATCTCATAGTTATAGATGACACAGATGACCCTGTTATAGTCATCACGGATATCCCTACAGACAATGAAGTTGAAACAATTCAAAATACAAATATATCTAATCAATCGGCGCTTTCTTTAGGACATCAAATAAAAATGCCAAAAGCTGTAGACTCAATACATAGAGATTCTGAGTACCAGAAATTTGATAGTCCTGATGTTAAAAGGAAATCTCCAGAAGTAGATGTTGCTTCCAGAATACGAACAAAGGCTGAATTAAAAGTTATGCCACCCTCTAATGATAATTCCGCTAAAATGGACTTAAAAGCCAATTTACTTCATTCAGAAAACAAACCCCTCCCAAAATCCCAAAAACAACATCTTTTTAATCAAATCCGCGAGGATAACCTACGTCTAGAATCTGTACTAAAACATGATAAGCCTAACGAATCTAACATTCCAGATGTAAAAATTGAACCAATGAATATAGAAGAAATCGAAAAAGACGCTGTTTTACAAATTAAAACAGAAAATATATCAGAAAGAATAGAATCTTTAGAATCAAATTGCAAATCCGAAGAATTGGATATGGACTGGGCTAATGAATGTGACAGTTTTATGGAACAACTGAAAACCGGGTGTCATAAAAAGAAAAGTTGCAAAAAGCGTATTAGTACCGTAGACCAAGACAATGAGTGTAACACTGATCAAAATTTTAAAGATGAAACTGCAACTGAAAAAATTGATCCAGAACCACTTTTAGTTGATATAAAGAAAGAGCCAATTGATGAAGATGAAGACAAAGTGGATAATTTAGTAATATCAACTTTGGCTAAACCTGATCTTTTAACAAAAGTTAAGCCAAAAAATAAACAAGCAAAACCAAAAAATGATAAGAGAACTGAAAAAGATAATGATAAAGCCACTAAACATAAAAATAATTCTAATTCAAAACATAGAACATCAAAATCAGAATTATCAAATAGTGTTGTTGTACCCATTAAAAAAGAACCTCATGAAATAGAACACGCGAAGACTGTTATTAAGGAAGAGCTAGAATCAAGCGATGAAGATGAGCCTTTGAAATTATTAAAAGATAAACAACGATTGCTGAAAGATTTATCAGAAAAATCAGCGTATGTAAAATTAGAATGCTGCGATGATCAAATGAACTCTACAGCAAGAAAATCAACAGATTCAAGTGCAAAAGACGAAAAACAGAATAAAACAAAATCTCGTCAATTATCTAGATCAAAGGGAAAATCGATATCTATAGAAAATATTAAAAAAGAAAAGGCCAATGAAGAATCGTCGTCTGACAGTGATGATGCACTAAGTGTAGCTAGTAGACTCCGTGTAAGAAAAAATAGGAAAAGTGAAGATAATAAAAATTCAACAAAAACAAAATCGTCACCATTAAAAAAAAATGATACGGAAAATAATAGTAGTAGTAATAGTTCACCTCCATTACGTAAACCTGGTTTTGGTGATGGATCAGATTTTCATCCTGGTTGGGAGGAAGAGCTGTATAGATACAAAAGATCTCTTCGGATGCCTACTAGGCTTATTGCTATTCCAAGGGGACGGTCAGGAGGTCCATTTGTTAAAGGTCCGGCTTCGCAATTTACGAGAGGGTCTACGTCGCTTCCTGATTTAGATCCGGTACCTCTATCACCAGCTCCATCATCTGCACCGTCTGCCGCAACAGATGAATTATATCGACGACCCGATAAATTAAATCTTGATAGTGATCTTGAGTCTAACTCAAGCTGTTCAGCTTTTAATAAGCTTCATTATGATTCCGAAGCGTCTACGTCAACAGTTTTTTCAGCAGTAAAAGCTAAGAAAAAAAGCAGTTCAATCGTTGATGTATTAATACAGAAGTGTGGCAAAAAGGAGGATTCGAAAAGGAAATTAAAAGACAAAGAAGAAAAGATACCAAAAATGATTCCTAAAAGTTCAAATGCTACAGAACTTCTTCCAACACCTAGTTTAGGACTTGTTAAAAACGGTAACAAAGGAAGTCTTAGTGCGAAAAAGGAAAAATTGATGGAAGATATTTATTACCTTGGGGCGTTTAGAAAAGAAACTGTTACTATGTTTAGAACAGCTTTTATAAAAGATACTGACGGGTTAATAGGTGCTACAGAAGAATTTTCACCAGTGGTTCTTAAATCTAGAACAAGAACAGAGAGTAGAGTCTTAAAACAAAGAGCTACGATTAAAGAAGTTTTTGGCGATGATAGACCAGCTTCAGCACCACCCACATCATGTAGAGACGACAGCAGTCCTGATAATGATGGTGAACAAGCTATTGTTATAAAAAAAGAACAGAATAATCAGTCTAAATTCAAACCTAAAAAAATTAATAAGGAAAAATTGAAACGAAGATCCAGTTCTATAAGAGATGGTCTAAGAAGTACAAAATCGTTAAAAACAAATGATGCTAAAGGCAGATTAATGCGGTTAAAAAAAAGAAATAGTTTAATGAAATCTTTTGCTCATAAGAGAAGAAAAGATATGACAAATAATAAAATCAAGAAAGATGTCAACACATCGACACCTAACGAAACGAACAAGGAAAATACAAGTAAAGAAGAAAGTAGCTCTCCGGGAACAACAGACGGAAACCCAAAAAAACGTATGAAACGGTTATTTGGAAGGAGAAAATTTAGCTCGGGATTTGACTATATTAGAAAAAAGAAGAAAATTATAAGGCGAGAAAATAATATGCCTAAAGTTCGCCGTGCAGCACCTAAACCGAGCCCTGAGTCTGTCCAAGATATACAAAAAGAGATTAAAAGTTGGTTTATTAACAAAAGCATAGGCGAAACACATTTGCACCGTGCAGCAAGACTTGGTTTTACCGTAAGTATTGTATCTTTATCGACTGTATTGACTCTTAACCACATAACTTCTCATGAACAATGTGTATAAGTCTTTTATACTTTCATAGGACTGCGTAGCTTATTGTCTGGAGAAAATGGAAGCCGACCCTTCAGCGAAAGATAATGCGGGTTTCACTCCGTTACATGTGGCATCGGCTAAAGGTCACGTAAGAATTGCGAAGCTTCTCCTTCAATATGGCGCCAATGTCTCAGCTGCAGCTCAGGGTGGAACAAGGTAATAAAGATTGTTTGATGTTAAGTGTTCATTTGAAATTTACATTATTAATATAAAGGATACATACATTAGAAGTACAAGTGACACCAAATCTAATTTATTATTTACAGACCACTTCACGAAGCTTGTGAAAACTGTCACGTAGAAATTATAAGACTATTATTAGCCTATGGGGCCGATCCTCTGCTAGGAACATATGCTGGTCAAACTCCTGAGGAATTGGCGGAAGGTATAGCTGCAAAGTTGTTGCGGCTTCATATACTTGATGTACAAGGACGGGGTATAGAACCTTGGAGATTCCCATCACTAGCAGAAATCGTCGGTGTGTAAAATAATGAATTATAATATTCTTTTTCATATTTTTAATACATTTTTTCTTATAAATAAGGAAAAGCTACTTAACATAGTATACTGGTTCCCGTTTGGTTTAGAATCGTGTGCGTCCGTTAAAATGTTCTATCTAATTTGAATTTCTTGTTTCACGATATGATTAACGACCTCTTTGATATGAATAGATCGCGAAGAACTCGGCTGTGACCCATTATCTTCCCCGCCGCCTGCGTCGCCACCGCCGCCGCCAGACTCCATGATAGAAATTCAATGCACTGAGACGCCACTGCCCCCCTTCTATAGCCTGCGGACCGCGCCTGGACAGCCAGCAGATGGGCTGTGGTGCTTACTGCAGGATGTTACTAATATTTTACAGGTACAGAAGCATTAATATTCAACAATTAATTTGTCGGTACAGCATCCGAGTGAAAATGTGACGGCTGTGGGTTCGATGCCCATACAAAAAATGAATGATTTTTATGTGCTCTGGTAAAAAACGGCGTCTGTTCTTCCATTCAACACCTATGAGACGAAAAATTGTTCGGAAATAAACAAAAAAATATGATCTTTTTAAATATTACTTACATTGTGTTAACAACATAAAACTAAAATGGTTGTGATTATTTTCAGATAAAATCAAAAGACAGCCTTTTAAAGCAAATCCACTGTGGTTCTGGATCACCCAAGGAGTTGCTCCGCGAAATACGAACACAAGAGTTCCTAGAGAGAGCCCAATGCCACCAATTGCTATGCGCGGGTGAAAAGGTGAACGTGCGCGCGTCCAAAGTGTCACTTATACGGGTTACTGATAAACTGAGGCAATTACTAAAGATAGAAACCGTCCTTGTCAGCTGACATTAGTTGAAAAATGATACCCACCTGCAATGTTACTAGGCTTCTCTCAAACACTTCCTGATATTATTGCAGGTGACTTTTTTTTCTGAAAAACATTTACTCAACACATATTGTTATTTATTATTTTTTACTCCTGTGTAAATATTTCTATAGTGTGGTATGAATCTTATACCATATATACGGTGTTGTACTAACACAACTCTTATATGTAAAGAGTCAACCATATTAGAACGAAGCGGGCTTTAAATCTACTATGACTGATTTATTGTAAAAAGGATGTATCTCATTTAGGAACAAAATAACATATTTGTTTTATGAGACTGTGTAATTTTAGGCAGCCATTACATGTTTTGTGTCTGAGCCACACATGTGTTGTGTTCGAATGTGCGCTCTTTTGAAGAACTTCTGTATATAATGTAAATAATTTTGCAAGTGTATATAATAAATGTTGCTTTAATTGTATTATATTCACATGGGTGCTATTTAATGATGGTGTATGGTCTTTATGGGTTAGATGTTAAATAGATAATGGCAATGATAGAATAGCATAATAAGTAACGTAACATAATAAGAAATATAGTTACCATTAAATTAATATAAGATAAATATTAGCATAATCTTTAGTGTGCAATAGATATACGTTCACTATGAACACTGTAGTTTAATATTAACTTCAACTGGATACTGTATTGTAATTTATAATGTATGCCACTAAATTCAATTAGGATATTTTTTTGTCTGTATCATATAGTTAAACAGACAAGATTACATCTAAGGTAAAGAAAAAATGTTTAAATCAAGTTGTATTGGTAAGAAGAATGTATAATACTTTATAAATAAAGTACTGCATTTCATGTACAAGTCAGCTAGGAGCTTTCTTTTCAAATATTAGTTCCAGTTGCATGTACAAGAGCCATCTGTTACAAAAAGTAAATAATTATTTAAAAATTACATTGATTGATTGTCCTGAGATTATGCTTACCATAAGTTAATAGTAAATTATAATTTGATCTTTGATCATGGAACTTGACATTTTATTTCGTTTTATATTGTTATGTTTGCCGATATTATTTGTCTGTCTCATATATTTTTATTGTACAATTGTCTCCCAACATTTATTTAAATAAAGTTGTTATTTATTTATATAATCCAATGAAAATATTAGAAAATTTTATTAAAATCTTATAATTATAATATTATTGTGCATATCAGAAAAAAAATATTCTTTGTAAATATGTAAGACAAAAAGTAAACAAATTATTATTTTTTAACTTATGAATCAAACATATTGTCCAAATGTAACTTTAATTATTTTGTATCTTCCAGTCAATTAATAGTAGATTTTGGAAGCAGTTAGTATATTTTGTATACAATAATTAAACCATGGTCCGCCCTATTTTATTTCTAAATGGAGTTAAAAAAGAATGTACATGATTGATCTGTGATGAAATAATATTAGGAAAAATTGTGTAAGCGGAAAATGGTGTGGCATTTTGATGAAATAATGTAAATTGAAAATGAATGTAACTGAATACTTTATACTATAAATTGTATACTGTAATGAAAATGAGCTGTAATTTTATCTGTTTCTTGTAAGCAGTACCTACAATGTAAGTATTATTATCGATTATGACACTATTTCTTGTTGATAACTTGGAAAATAAAGAAAGTGATCAATAACAGCTACTTTTAATTTAAGTTTCTTTAGCTTCACACTTAATTCCGCACAGTAGAGTAGGAGAAAGAATTGAGGCTCAACTATGTTGTCCACTTTCTGTACGAATTAGATTCTAGACATGGGTGTTGAGAGTTGCAACTTAAATAGAGCACCTTGTTTTATAAATCTAAATTAAAACAATTGGAAATCGAACGAACCCACAATCTTCGCATTTACCGTCTGACGTTAAACCAACGTCCTACGGTGATCTCAGTTTCATTTATACTAGGCTTGTGTCGATCATGATTGACCGAAACAAATGATTGCAATCACGAGAAGCGCGTGATTGATTCTGTCACTATAACGAAATGACCAGGTCAAATGATCGGTGATCATACACAACCAATCATTATCAAATGATCGGTGGCGGCCATCTTATACGACAACCAATCATGAACCGTGTAATTCGGTCATCGTCATTAATGTCGAGATTGTGCGGCGTTGTGTTCCGCCACTCAACACGCAGTGCCTCTAGAATTCGGCGGAAAGTGGAGAACAGAGTGTCTTCTAAGACAGACAGAGCACTATGTTCCCTCCTCCTACACTGCTGTGTGCGGGTTTCATCGTAACACCGATTTTGTTTTATTTTAAATTAAGGGTGTGACTGAAACGCAACGGTTGTGAGTTCGATTCCCACTCGAGGATATAAATTATTATTTCTTAATATTTTCATTTCTTCGCTCTGGCACCAAGGCAAAAGTCCGGCGGTGAATTCCGCCTCTTAACACGCAATGAGTCGAAAAATTCGGCGGAAAGTGGGAAACAGAATGTCTTATCACTATGTTCCCTTTGCCTACCATCCTGTGTGCGGGATACAGCGTGAAACTGATGGTGCTTTATCCTTATGCAAAATTAAATCTTTTACAAACAGATGAGGTTATGGTGATTTCAAAACCTATATATTCTATTATTATATATACAAATTACGTGTCACGTTGTTGTCCTCGATGGACTCCTAAACTACTGAACTGATTTTATTCAAAATTGCACACTGTGTGCTGTTTGATCCAACTCGAAAGATATCTCAATTTATAATTGCAATATTATTATTTTATTACAAATTATTTGTTTATTATTCACAGTTATTTGTGTTAGGCGAACCAACAAGTCAGACACAAAATCCAGCTTTTACAATAAATTTATTTACACTTGTTATATACACATATACTCTCGTAGTCACAATATTACAATATTGAAATATGAATTGTAATGACAAGTTGTCTTGACAATATCTTAGAACGTAATGAACATGAGTGCCGTGTCGTTTGTGCTTATATTGGAAATCCACCGGATAAGACGCAGCACACTACCGCCACTTAATACAATCGATAATGGAAACAATATCAAATGACGTACTCGTAATTACAGTGACA
>JAAIXJ010000717.1:232125-283411 GCA_013403705.1 Heliconius hermathena | reverse complement strand
TTTTTTTTTCTTTTCTCTCATTTTTCTTACTCCTTAAAGATAGCTGAATAATTTGTATGTAAATTGAGAGATAAAAGAAAAAAAAGAATATATATATGGTCTACTTACACTTTATGAGCGTGGCAGGAAATTTTGTATATCCTTTCATAATCCCGCTTCTGAACTGTTAGGCGAACCAACAAGTCAGACACAAAATCCAGCTTTTACAATAAATTTATTTACACTTGTTATATACACATATACTCTCGTAGTCACAATATTGAAATATGAATTGTAATGACAAGTTGTCTTGACAATATCTTAGAACGTAATGAACATGAGTGCCGTGTCGTTTGTGCTTATATTGGAAATCCACCGGAAAAGACGCAGCACACTACCGCCACTTAATACAATCGATAATGGAAACAATATCAAATGACGTACTCGTAATTACAGTGACACCTATTACTACATTATAAGTAACTTATGCTAACATTTGTAAGTCATTTTGGATTGTCTGTTAACTTCAAACGATTCTAAACAGATGGCGATGTCTGTTGATTGTATCAATATAGGTAAGGATTCAATAGATGGCGCCACAAAACACATATACCCAAATAACTATATTAAAAGTACAAAAGTTTCATATCACTACATAGTATTAAAAAAGGGTACGGACCAAGCGTCTGTGGTGCTGAAAAAAAATAAAGCGTCAGCCTAAGCAAAGCGTGAGTCGCTCCCTGAATACATAAATTCATTCGAATGAACGAATCATATGAACCGGTTTATTGTCACAACTGATCGAGATCGATATCAATCACGTAGATTGACCGATCGACACAAGCCTAATTTATACCCTATTCACGAAGGCATAAGATAAAACGTAAATACGTTCAAAAAGGGTTGCTATATGCTTGGCCACATACGTAAAATAATATTGTCAATAAAGTACGTATCGTCAATAATATTGCGGGTGTGCGACCGATTTTCAATATTATTGTAAATTTCTAGAAATTCCATTTTTGCCACAATAATATCAGGGTTACTGTCAATAATGCTGTCGTGTGCGGGTGCGCTGCAATATTTTAGTTGAAAAAAAAACTTGAAAGGAGGCGAACGCATCTGCATTCTTTATTCGTGGCCCAGGGCCACAAAGTATCACTATAAAAGCGACAGGATGTGTATTCAGTTTCCGCTCGTAATTATATATTTAATGTTTTCATTTTTTCGCTCTGGTGTCGAGGCAAAGCTATGCGTTGGGTTCCGCCACTCAACACGCAATGTTTTCAGAAATCGGCGGAAAATGGGGAACGGAATGTCTTAATATTAGGTTCTCTCTGCTCACCCTGCTGTGTGCGGCATACAGCGTGAAGCTAATTTTACTAATAGAGAATGATTTAAAAAATTATATGAGTTTGAGAGATAGCTGCTTATAAAAAAATCTATTTGGTTAGATTTTTTTGTAAATATCGAGAAGCTTTTTTATTATAATATTTTTAACGTAAATATTATATTACGTAATAATATCGTAATAAATATTGCAGCACGTCCGCAGTCGACAATATTATTGACAATAACACTGATATTGGCGTGGCAAGGACAGAATTTTTCAAAATCTACAAATTGACAATACGTACTTTATTGACAATATTTTTGTACGTGTGCTGCCAGGCTTTGATCAAACTTTTTTTATTGCCTTTTTTTGCAAGCTAAATGCAATAACTAAAACAACAACTTATTTTATTCTAGCTTTTTTTTAATTAATACGTACGCATACAAATAAAGCTACTGAGCGAGTGCGTCAGATTTTACTACGAAATATTGTCAATAATATTGAATAGTGTGCGAGGCCATATATTAAATAATATTATTGTCAATATTATATTGACATTAATATTGTTGTGTGTGGCTAGCCTTGTTCTGTCATGTTTGCGGGTCAGGAAAATATTAACGCACTCGCAAGTGTGTAAATGGCATTCAAGCGTTTTTGAAAGATTGGAGATTCTAGGCATTTGTTGAAGTTCGGCAAGCGTGTAAGCTTGCATTAAAAAAAATAATAATAAATAATATATAAAAATATAGCAAGCATTTAAAAAATATATTTAACTATATTTTAATATTTGAAATAAAAATAAATAAATATTTTTTTTAAATACTTTGAACCACAAATGATTTTCCTAATTTTGCATATTATTTTATTCAATGTGTTCAGATATTTTATTGCACAATACTGCTCTTCGATAAATGTGTTCTATCATTCTATGATTCCTACCGAGTTGCTAACAAGTGACAACACCGGTCTATCATTGACAGGTTATGAAAACAACTGTCGGGGCGGGGCTTGGTAGTTTTAACGTATTTATGTTTCTTTTTTATATTTAGTCTTGTATGAAATGAACTGTTGATATAAATGAATTTAATGTAAATGTTTAAAAATAAAAAAAGTGACGTCTGTAATGCAGTTTAAATATTTACAATGCGGAAACTAAATTCAATGGGGATTTGGGCTATTGTTATTTTTTTGTCTTGTGTATATGGTCAAGGATTAGAAACATCTATTCCGTACAATCCTAACTATCCTCAATCGTATCAACCGGATAATAACCAAAATGGATCATTATATCGTCCCAATCAGCAGATACCGTACGGAGGCGTTCCCGTAAATAATAACGATTATTCTCGTGCACCTCTCAGTTCATTTTATCAAGACAGCCCAAATTCTGATGTGTATGGCGATGGTGAGAATAATGTTGATCCGCAAAGCACCGCCAACTACTATGCTGGATTAGATTATGAAGAACGATACCGATGCCCTCCTAATTGGATTCGTTACAGGGAATCATGTTATAGATTTACTAAGTCTCCTGATCGTCCACGTAACGAGGCTCGAAAAATTTGTCAAGCATACGAATCTGACCTAGCATCTATAAACAGCCCGGAAGAACATGGCTTTATTATCACAAGTTTAATGAAACTAGACCCTCAGAAAGGTTCCTGGTATGTGGGAGCTCATCAGCAATCTCCTGGATACTGGACTAACGAAGGTGATGGCTCACAACTTACTGGCTTGGAGAATGCGTTTTTTGATGATAGAAAGTTGATTTATACTAGTTATAATATATTGCCTAGAGATTATTTAGTATACAGATTTTCTCAAGACGATGGTCGTTGGGGCTTAGCCCCTGTGGAGGGGACTCAGTATTTCCACTTTATATGTGAAGGGCAGACACAGAGACTGCATTATCTTATTGAAGAAGAGAGGTCATTTACTTATGGTCTTGAGACATTTGATCCTGAAAGAATACCAAGAGGTCCATTTTTCATCAAAGAACCAGTTGACACAATTTATGATCCATTAAGAAACCATTATGTACAATTGACATGTATAGCTAAGGGATATCCTGCGCCTACTTATAAATGGTTCCGGGAAGATTACAAACTTGACAGTCCAGTTTATACAGAAATAAATCCATTATCAGATCAAAGATTTGTCTTGAGTGGAGGGACCTTAATGATATATAATCCTGATGCCGACAAAGATAATGCTAAATATCATTGTACAGCTACAAATAAATTTGGAGTTATACATTCAGAATCTGTTCGCCTTTCCTTTGGTTTCATCAGAGAATTTAACCAAAAGAGACCTGTTGAGAGTGGGAAACAGTACTGGGGAAAAGTAATGCATTGTGATCCACCATCTTATTATCCATCTGTAAACTTTTTATGGGCTAGAAATTATTTTCCCAATCTTGTGGAGGAAGATAGACGTGTATTTGTGTCTTATGATGGTGGTTTATACTTTTCAGCCTTGGAGACTATTGATAGAGGCAACTATAGCTGTAATGTCATGAGTAAAGTGTCTGATGCTGGTCGCAATGGACCTTTTTTCCCTCTTCTGGTATATCCAAATTCTGACTATCAACAATTGAAATTTCCAAATAATTTCCCCAAAGTGTTTCCGGAGGCTCCAGTTGTTGGTCAAGAAGTCCGCTTAGAATGTATTTCATTTGGATATCCTGTTCCATCTTATAACTGGACCAGAAAAAACGGAGGCATTCCTAAAAGGTCATATTTAAGTAATTTTGACCGAGTATTAACAATACCTAATGTTGGTGTTGAGGATGAAGGTGAATATATTTGTGATGTTCGCAATGACAGAGCACATATATTTAACAGTGTTTTCTTGAAAGTACAGGCTGAACCCAATTTTACAATTCCTTTATCTAATAAACATGTTGATAATAAAGGCGATCTACATTGGAATTGTGAAGCATTTGGAATACCCGATGTTAATTATACTTGGTGGAAAAATGACAAAAAGCTTACAATGGATACTTTACAAACAGAAGATAGAGATAGATATGTAATACAGGATAATGTGTTGATAATTAAATATTTAGATCCTTCTAGGGATCCTGGTATGTATCAGTGTGAAGCTAAAAATCAATTAAAAACAAAATATTCCACTGGGCAGTTACGGGTGCTCTCATTTAAGCCATCATTTAAGAAGCGCCCCCTAGAATCTGAGACGTATGGCTCTGAAGGTGGGAATGTAACCCTCAGGTGTAATCCAGAAGCTGCGCCTAAGCCGTCGTTTACTTGGAAGAAAGACAACATAGTCATTGGAGCAGGTGGTAAAAGATTCATAACCGAAAATGGAAATCTTATTATACGCCAGCTATCACGAGATGACGAGGGTGTATATACTTGTGTTGCTAAAAATCAATATGGTTCTGATGAAAGTCGCGGTCGGCTCATAGTACTACGTGCTCCACGGTTTCTGGAACGATTGCCACCGCGTATAACCACTCAAGTTGGACAAGTTATTTTCTTGCACTGCATCGCAGAAATCGACCCTCTCTTGGATACAGCTTACCTCTGGAATCATAACGGAATCAGAATAAAAGATGCAGCTGATCTTTACGCAGACAAGCGGATAAAAATCGATGGAGGTGAACTGACTATTTTTGACGTAAGTTTATCCGATGTCGGTGAGTATGAATGTGTTGTTAAATCAGCAATCGGGAAAATTTCATCTCGTATGCAATTACGCATTGAGGGACCGCCTGGTCCACCTGGAGGCTTACAAGTTATCAATATACAGAGATCTTCTGTCACTCTTGAATGGACCGACAGCAATCCAAATGGTCGTCCCATAACTAACTACGTTATAACGGGCCGTACTCAATGGAATTCTACATGGTACGTAATAACTGATAATGTTATAAATGTTATTGAAGTCGACAGATACAACAGAAGAAAACGCGCTAAGATAACAACAGAACTAATGCCATGGTCGGTTTACGAATTTCGAGTACAAGCTGTAAATAGTTTAGGCGTAGGAAAGTTTTCATCGCCTAGTCCTCAATTTTCTACTCAACCCGACAAACCTTATCAAGCTCCTTCTAGCATTGCCGGCGGAGGTGGAAAAATTGGTGATCTTACTATTAAATGGAACCCATTACCGATGTCATTACAAAATGGTCCAGGTATTCATTATAAGATATTTTGGCGAAGAAATAACTCTGAAGTTGAATTCCAGTCACTTTTGTTGAAAGAATATGGCAATGTTGGTATGCATGTTGTTCACATTCCATTAGACTACTTTTTTACTCCTTACAATGTAAAAGTGCAAGCTTTCAACGATATTGGAGCAGGTCCAGAAAGTGAAATAGTTACAGTTTATTCCGCTGAGGATATGCCACAAATGGCACCGCAGCAGGTGTACGCGCGCTCGTTTAATTCTACAGCACTTAATGTAACGTGGAATCCCATTGACCAGTCACGAGACAGGTTGAGGGGAAAATTGATCGGACATCGTCTGAAATATTGGAAACAGGCTAACAAAGAAGCGGAGTGTATATATTACTTGTCCAGGACAACACGTAATTGGGCTCTTGTAGTGGGATTGCAACCGGATACTTATTATTTTGTAAAGGTTATTATAAATTGTTTTATACATTTTTTAGGGTAGTATATTCTATCGCTTTTGTATTGATTATTATGTTGCTTGGGGCTATATAAAGTAGCGTGTGTTTTTGAAATAATAAGTAAGTAATAAGTAAATTAAATTTTCTAAATTAAAAAAAAAAAAAAAAACACTTTGTAATTGGTTAAATAAAATGACAAAGTCAACTAAAGTTAGACTAAGATTCTTTATAATGTGACACATATATCTGATTTGTTTTTTATATTTATTCTTTCAGGTAATGGCGTTCAACTCAGCTGGCGAGGGCCCAGAGAGCGAACGCTACTTGGAGCGTACATTCCGCAAGGCGCCTCAAAAGCCACCAGCCTCTGTTAATGTGTGGGCCGTCAACCCTAGCACTATTCGCGTCGTCTGGAGATATGTTCAGCCTACTGATGAGGAAGAACCCCTTATTGGTTATAAGGTAAATAATATACACTAAAATGTATCTATAAATGAATGTTTTATTTTACAATTTAACAGATGTAATCGGCGAGGCGTGTGCGGGGCAGACTACTACAGCACACTTAACTTCCTTATTAAAATCATGAGGTATCTTGAGGCATCTTCAATTGTTCGGCACACTCAGTCTGTTCTTTTCTGATTTTGTAGCGTCTAATCCAAAGAAAAGATTGTCATATAAATTAAGTGATCAGCCAGTACTTTCCTCTGTTGTGTTGGTTGTGTTAATAATGAATTGCTATATTATCCATCCATCTATAAATGTATATTTTGAAGAATAATGTGGTGACTTGTGGCTATAAAATATTTTTTGTTTTTGTGTACATGCCAAACTTTTTTTTTCACTTTTAATAAATTGAAAATAAAAAAATATTTCCTTAATTGGCAATTGGGTCATTGTTCACCAATACAGTCAAATATTACTGAACTGCAATACAATGGCATATTTAATATTTTTGTTAATTATCAAGATGATGAAAAGATGTCCATGATAAAAATATAAAGTATATGTTTGTTAAAAGTTATTTTAATTGTATGTTACTTACTTTCAGGTACGAGTATGGGAAATCGATCAAGACATGAGTACTGCAAATGACACCCTGGTACCAGTGGAACATAAGCTGGAGGCCTATGTCACTAACTTGACACCAGGTAAGTCTTACAATCTCAGAGTCTTGGCGTACTCCAATGGAGGTGACGGCAGGATGTCTTCACCGCCTATCACCTTCCAAATGGGTGATTATCACAGTGATGCCTATGGATACTATGTAAGAAGCTCAGCTCCATCACAAATCCCTTACATATCTTTACTCATAACTTTTATCTCTTACCTTTTAGTTCTTAGGAATCTCTAATTATGTAGCTTTAAGTTTTCATACAACTCAAATAAATGTATATTTTGAATATTTTACACTTTTTTCGTTATTTACAGTTTTCAACAGTTTTTGTTTTATCTGTGTGTTGTGATATACATCCGGCCATTATGTTATTATTATATGTGGTACTTCTTTTTTTATTTTTTACATAAATTTATTTTGTTATTATATTGATTTTTATATTTATATATATATATATAAGTTTATGAAGGTGTAGAATATATTTTTAGACATTCTTGACAATAAGTATAATTTAAGTGAATCTCATATTTTTAAGACAATATTTTATAATAACTATATTTTTTTCTTCATAAATCATATATTAATTGATTCTCTATACTTGTCTTCATAATTTCAAGCCTCCATCTCAATGAATTCTTAATCCGAGCCATTATAGAATAAGGTAGCTTTTGCAAAAGTGAAAATTATATTAGATTTTTTTTATTATTTATCGGGTTTTGTATACATTTTTTTATTTATAATAAGAAAATAAAATTATAATAAATAGGTGACACTGAAACTGCATAGTTAGCTTAATGAGCAGAAAAAGCAAAAGCAGCAAAATGAGCAGACAGCTCATTTAAAAATAATCAATTGTAACATTCATTCAACTCAGTTTTTGTCTTTAAAGTTACATATTTTGTAACTTTAAAGTTAGTCCAATAATTACAATTATTTTAAGGTATTTTTTTCAGAATAAATAATATAATACTTTTTTTGTAATTGTAGTAAAGGCAGCTAATTAAAATGAAATGGTATCTATTTTTGGTTGGTCAATATTTTCATTTGTTAATAAAAAAGTGTCAAATGAAAATAACCATTAGCGAGATGCAATAATTTTATAACATTTATAAATATAATAGTACCTATACATTTAAAGGTTATAAAAATATACGTATATATATATATTTTAGTATATAAAAAAACATATTTTACTTTCAAGCAAAACGATGACTAAAATATTCTGTTAACTTTGGCGCGAATAATTATAACACATTTTTCGCTATATTTATATAAAAATAAAATACATTTAAGTTCATATATAGGATAAAGTACGTATTTTTATGCTATCGATACATTGTAATGTGTGTGCCTGAAGCACAACTGTGAGTGAAATAGCTGATTAGTTAATAGTCTGTAATATGTATTATTATAATGCCTTAATAGTACCATAAAATGTTAAAATTTTGTATAAAAGATCTGTTCAATAAGATTAAATACAGGTTTATTTTCATCTCATGTGTTTTATTTCATTGTTGCTATCCTAATGTAATTGTTTTATAATATATTATTTTACTACAGTAGTGAAATTAACCTCTGTAATTTAATGAAGCCAATTTTATTGTTAAAAATAATTTCAGAGTTCCGCTGTGTTCTGCATATAGCAGGGTAAGCAGGAGAACGGGACAAAGTTAGTGTTAAGACGCACATTGCACGTTGAGTGGCGAAAGTTAACGCTTATTTAGCTTCACTCTGTATCCCGCACACAGCAGGGTAGGCAGAGGGAACCTAGTGTTAAGACACTCCGTTCCCCACTTTCTGCCGAATTCTGGAGGCATTGCGTGTTGAGTGGCAGAACTCAACGCCGCGCTTAACCTCGACACCAGAGCGAAGAAATGGAAATATAAATTTAAGTAAATATTTCATCTCCTCGAGTGGGCATCGAACCCACAACCAGTCGATTTTGCAGTCACACCTCGTGCCGCTGCGCGACGACCGGCCTCAAAATGAATTAATAAATGATAATTCATTTCCTCGAGGAGAAATCGAACACACAACCATCGCGTTACAGTGACGTGAAGAGAGAGATTGAGAGTTTATAAAAAAGGTAATTTTCCATATTTTCTTAATTAATAAAAAAATATACGCAATAAGTGTCAACCTTCATTATCTTAAGGAAACATGATGTAATTAATACCTTATAATAGATCGATATTTGTAAACATTTATTTAATTAGATAATTTAGTCGTTTTAAAATGATAATTTAAATGAGTTTTAGTATTTAGAAAACAGATTTAGCAAAGACTCAATATCATGGACTCATTATTTGAAAAATAATGATGATTT
This sequence comes from Heliconius hermathena, assembly GCA_013403705.1. Taxonomy (NCBI): domain Eukaryota; kingdom Metazoa; phylum Arthropoda; class Insecta; order Lepidoptera; family Nymphalidae; genus Heliconius; species Heliconius hermathena. Next base: position 274,059 of record JAAIXJ010000717.1, on the reverse strand, counting down.
CATGTTTAAATAGTTTTTTGTATGTACTTAATATGATTAAAATCATACTTTTAACAAGTGAACAGTTAGAATAAACATTAATTTTAAGATTGACCTTCTATTATATAATATTTTACTTTAAAACATAAGTCATCGTCTATTCTCGGTCAAACGGAATTGGAATAAAATATTTCAAATGATGGCAACCTTCTTCTTCTAAGCAACCATGTGTTTTAGTGATGAGAAAAAAAGCTTTAATTTGATATATAATTCATTAAAAAACACATGAGTGCAAATATTAATATTAAGTGACCTGTTTAAACCAGGCAACCCTGGGCTTGCGGCAGACTGAGAGCTGGCAACCATTATTTTTCCAATTCCTTATGCGATTTTCTTTCAAATGATGTGCAATTCACTTAAAAAACATATGAGTGCAATTTTCTCCAAAAACGAGTTACGAAAAATATTAATTAAAGATGATTGCGGGAGGATTCTTTTAGGCAACTCTAGTGTAATCTATTCTACTATCATGTATCATTCTTAAATATAAGTTTCATTTCCTGCAGATTTAAGCAATGGGATCTTAGCCCTTTAATATGAAATATATTGTAGAAGCCATACTGTGGACTAATTTGAAAAAGAAATAAACGGTCTTCAGGCTATGTTCAACATTAGGCACGGGCCCGCGATTCAAGTCTTTGTGTAGTGGTGATACATTATTTTAATAAGTTCTTTGATTTTCACGATTATTACACATTTTAAATGAAACTAAAAAAAAAAAATCAGCTTCACGCTGTATCCCGCACACAGCAGGGTAGGCAGAGGGAACCTAGTGTTAAGACACTCCGTTCCCCACTTTTTGCCGAATTCTTAAGGCATTGCGTGTTGAGGGGCAGAACTCAACGCCGCGCTTAACCTCGACACCAGAGCGAAGAAATGGAAATATAAATTTAAGTAAATAAATGAAACTAATTTAGTTGTATTTATTTGTTTGTAGTCCTTGGTCACGGGTAGACTGTTAGAGTCTACCCGTGACCACGGTCTACTGCAAAGTGTTCGAAACGTCGGGTTTCCAAAATGTAAAATCTTAAATATACGCGATTAATCCGGTTAAATTAGTATCATTTAAGATACATTATTTTAGCATACAATAGCGGCAGGCTCGCGGCTTCACCCGCTTACCACCTGTAGGGAACCTTTATTTATATATTTTATAGTATTCGGATTTAGTTTATTTATACCAAGTGCTCGCTGCAGTACTGAACCAGTAAAAAGTCGTAGCGTTAGGTCTACTCTCTTGTCGACTGCATATTTAATTCTAACAGTATACTTGCCACTCGATGATATCTTCTATACGTTCCATTGTTCTTTAGTTATTTCTTAATATTATTGTAATTATCGTGATTTACTATTTGTACATTTAAAGTGGCCTTAAACTAAGTGTTAAACGTCAGTACAACTTTTTATTCATCACACGTACTCGACCGTTTCTTCAGCCTCACGCTGTATCCTTTATATAACAGTGCAGCGCTATGCCTCGAAATGTCTGTTGAAACACGAGTTTACTAGGTTCGTTTTTTTACAAAACGACATTTTTGTTTTGACGGTGGTTCCGTTGTGACTGTATGGAATAAAGTTATTTTAAAATATACGAGATCACTACTATATGAAAAGTCAATGAGAATATTTAATTGTACCTAGTCGTCTCAGTAATAGCGAAAAGTTTCGACGTCACTACAAGGCATTTCTTACTCTTAATCCTTCCAATCCACCCATAGCGTGGACCATGAGAAGTTTTTTTTTTATCTTATATTCTTAAAGTAGTACTTAACTATTGTTTTTATTTATATTTAAAAATGTATAACAAAAGTGTATATTAGTATTAGTAATACTATTATTATGAAAGCAAATAAGTTATACTAACTCATGAGATTGGAAAATATATTTTTGTTAGTCATTTTTATTTTTTAGAGAAGATTAATATATAATACAAAATTTAATAGAACATAATTTTTTATTCGCCTCTATATTACATATTTTAATATTATTTTTTACTTTTAGTTTTGCGCTTTAAATGTTTAGTGTCAACATCATTTAGTGTATCAATGCTATATGTATTTCTTCTTTTTAACAAACTTTCGTCGGCTTGCGTATGTTTTAGAGGCAGCAGGCCGACAGCAAACGGTATGTCTTCATCTAAAGTAGAACGGACATTTTGTGTTAGGTGTTTTGTATTAGGACTCTCGTTTTCCTTATTTATAGAATTTTCTTTGCTGACTACGTCCATTTCCGTACCAAGATTATTTGATTTAGTCATATTCTCTATAGATGTGGGGCATTTTGATTTAGAAGTGTCCAACTCGGCATTGGGTTTTGGGCTTTTTTCATTTTTACTTATTTGTTGTACACTTGCAAACTCCTCCCAATGAAACTCGTTAGAAACGTTAGTATCAAAACTTTCATTAGAATTTGAGACTTTTTCTGTAGAACATACTTCTGACTTAAACTTAAGTGTATCTATACGTTTCTTTGGGCTGTTCTGTCCAATAATATCATCATCGCAATTTTGCATAATCTTATTCTCAATGTTCATCAAATCTTTCATAATCTCATCTTGCTCCTGAAGACTGTTTGTCTCTACGTAGTTTTCTTGATTTTGAGTATGTTTTGGTGTTGACATTAGGCAGTCCAATGTATCTTCTTTGAAGTCATTTGCATTTGGTAACTGCAATGAAAAGTCATAACAACTTTCATTTCTTTTTAAAACATCCGAATTATAGTGAGATTTTGTATCGAGAAGAGACATATTAAAGCTCGTATCTAAGGATGTGTTAGGACAAAATTGATCTAGTGTCCTGGATTCATTAAGCTGTTGTTCCTCATAAAACTTTTTTACATCATCGCTCATAGATTTAGTAAAAAATTGCATATCGCTGTCGATACTCGAAAAGTCATGAGTAACATCTTGATCTATGGCATTATTACTATTCTGTAGGGATTGATTTAAAACGACGTAGTTCTGCTGGCTGTCAAACGGTTCTAAATTATCTGGTAAAATTTCATTAAGGCTGTTAATAGTTTCTTCGTGTATGTTATTACTTTTATCGAAATTGTTGTTCGAATGATAATTTTTCGAGCTGAGCATTTCTCCCCTTTCTATGGACCTGGAAAGTTCATCTATGCTCTTAATTTCACTTGGATCTGCCACTTTTTCTATAATGTTGGGTTGTTCTATAACTTCGTACTGTATTTCGTTACTTTGGACCATATCTAAGAGTACTTGTTCGTTAACGTTAATATAAGATCCGTCGCCAGATTCAAATAAAATTGGTAAATCTGTTGGAAGACCAGCACTTTTTAGGGCATTAACGTATTGTGACATGGCCGTATTTATTTCATTGTTAGCATTTTCATTTGCAGTATTATTTGTTGCAGTTGTGTAAGTGGATGTAATAGTATCGTTTTCGAGGGAGTCCTTTGAGTACGAGATTGAATCAAGGGGATTAGACGACATAGATTGGTCCATAAACATAAGATCGTTATCCATATTGAGATAGTTACTGGAACTATCATTATTACATATGCTGTTAACTGCTTCTGATAAAGTTACTCTATCCATATAATCCTGAAATATTATTAAAGTTTCTTATAACAACTAACATGAATTATATACCTATACTTATATCAAAAGAGAAAAAAAGAAAATATAAAAATTGGTAATACGCAATTTAAATACCTGCATATGTTTTGTTTGCAAATGCTTCAAGTGGTGAATAGCTTTGCGTGAGTCTTGCTCTCTGCGCATCAGAGCACGCTCTGCAGCTCGCCCTATTGAATTACCACTTTCCCAAGTGTTAGGTCGCTAATTTTATAAACATGTAATTTATTAATATTTATAGTTTTGCGATTGACTAAACTTCTCTACTGTTGAATTATATAAGATTATTTTTATGCTAATAGTAATCTATAGTTACAAATTGAAAGATTTTGATTTTGTTAGCTATATTTTTTTAAGTCTTTTTTTTAAATCTTAATACCTTAAAGCTAGGTCTTCCACGTCGAGGACGAATGCCACGGGACGGGTCAGAGTAATCTGTCCCAGTGTTCCCTCCTTCTATGTCGAAGGGTATCCGTACTATTGCATCCTGGTTTAAGTAGATATTTCTTTTTTATATAAACAATTATATTAAAAATTTGTGTTCTGCGACTACACAGAAAGCTGAAATTCTCTAACGGGTAAAAATAGATAAAAAGATAGGGTTTATTTATAATAATAGTTCTATAGCTCTCAGGGGAATGATTATATTTTAATTATTTTCATTAATTCCTCGCTCTCGTAAATAATGTACGGGGTTCAACTCCACCACACAAAACACTAAGTTTCGAAAATGGATCGGTACCTGGAGAACGTAGTGTTTTAACTCTGTCTTTCCTGTTATGCGGGAAAAACGTGAAGCTCAAGTAAAGTTTCCTTAGTTTATTCAGCGGGTAAATATGAGAGTTCTCGAAGATCACTAATAATAACTGAAATAATTTCATTTAAAAATTTATTAATTTAATTTAATAAAATATTTTTTACAAAAAACAAACCTTATTCGTCCGGTTATCAGGTAACTGGTTAATATTTGTTATCTGTGATGATTTTGATTCTGAATTATCCTTAAAATATTTATTATCAATTTTATTAATGAGTATATATCAATATGGATTTTTCTTAAGTAATTTTTTTACCTGAGAATGTAAATCGATGAGAGACTGTGGTGGTCTATTCACTACCACAGGTGGAGTAAATATGGGTAATTCACCTTTGATAAAAATATAATATTAATTGCCATATTTGGTTTAAACTAAATATATGTATATACTGATGATGTTGTGACGCAATATATTTATAAAATGAGGAGTGTAATATCAAAATTGCAACTTGCAAAATATTTTAACGTATTATTACACTCACTATGGTTATTTATTCCAAGACCTTCTTTTGTTACTTTAGATAGACCTTTGATTTTCAGGAACTGTGCTGCAGACACTAGTTCATCCAAATTTTCTTCTAAGCACTGAGTTTTTCCGCAATACATAAACTCGACAAGGCATTTTAGTACATTAAATTTCATTTTTAAAATAATTAACGGCTCGCCGGTTTGCTTTTGCAAAACTTCCTATAAAATGAATTAATGTTTTACCATAATAAAATAAAATTATATTAATAGTCTAAAACGTTCTAATCAAATATTAATATTTAATAAAATAAATAAATAAATAAATTGGAAAACTCACTTGAAAGTAAGCGCTACTTGCAGCAAGGACTGCTTTGTGAACACGCAAAGTGTGAGAGCTACACATGAGAGTCATGTCCACTAAAGATTGCATTTGCAATAATTTGCCAAATCTAGACATCAAGTGTTCGGAATAATCTTCGTAATGCAAACTGTAACGTATCGGAGCCATTCTCATATATTAACGATGCACTTGAGCTAGGCGACGTAAATAAATTCAATGACATGACATCTATTTATTGAGCATTTGATAAATTAAAACAAAAGAATGCACAAAAACGATGAAATTAGAATGTCATTAATTTTTTTTTAAATGTAAAGGCCAGCATTATAATGGCTAAGTTTTTTATCTGTTTTTTGTTACGGGAAGTAATAAAAAAATTATAATGTGTTGAATTCTTTTATTTAAAAAATACAGAAAAAATAGTAAATGTTAGAAAATGAATGTATTACAAATTTGTATTTGTTTGGAACTATATTTAATAATAATAAAAAAAATGAAAACAAAAAATGCAAACTTATTCTATCACAGACTAATTAAGTACTGGAAACATTTACGAATACGTAGGTAATTTAATATTTATATTCTTAATATATATATTTAAAACGATCAATGGCTAATAATCTTGACACTATAAATACAAGTTGACAAAATGAAATAAATAATAGAAGATTTTCAATATTACCGTTTGGAATGTAGGTAGGAATGAATTTATTTGTTCATAAGGCACTTGGAACAAATACTGAGATCATGGCCGGGGAAACTTCCCACCAGATTATTTATAATTTTTGTTCTATAAAATTAATCATCGCAGAAATTGCTATAAATACGAACATTTAATTATAAGAAATCTATTTGCAATAAATTCAATATATAACTACAAAACCATTACATAGTTCCTTTGAGTCTAATCACATTCGAGGCTTACACCAAATTCACAAACTAATTTTAGATAGACGTATATACAGTGGTTATAAAGTGTTCCACAATAAAATATTCAAAGTAGATTGTAAAAAATAGCTTACCCGTTTGACACACGGTATGCAAATAAAATGTATAATATATTTATTATTTAATCAATAAACGTCAGCTTTTAATAATACAATTGAAAATATAAGTGAATAACTGCTTTAAAGAATTACTATTGTCGAAATCATTTAAAAAAAATCATTCAATTTTATATAACACATGGATCAACTACAAACACTTTACAGTAGTTATCCAAATGTATTTATATTATCCACGACATAAATTGTAAAATACAAATTTGTAACATTTTCAATACTTTTAGTATCGTCTTAGAAATTGTTTTTTTATACAATACAATATCTAGCTTTATGTTACCCTTACCTCCCTATGACGAAGCTCATAGACGCTGTGGCGAGCAAGCCTTCGCGACCCTACCACTCGATTACATGGAACACATTCTGATATCTGAGATAGAATACTCCATTTCCTAACATTTAATTAAACTTACTACAAGTTACGCAACGTGTTATGATGTTTTGGAGGCTAACGGTGACAGCTGTGAACAACGGGTACTTAAGGCGCCGTGGCGTGGGGACGGGACAAGAGCTAGCGACACTACCCCACAAGTACGTGAGTGAGTGCTAAGATTTTAGTAATTATCAGTTTGTTGCTGGCTATATGGCTTTACTAATAAAATATAAATAAATGTGATTGATACTGCCTCAGTTTGTATATACAGAAAGTGACGCTTTCTGCATGTTAAATGTTATGTCGCGAGTTTATCTCGTATCTGTTTTCCCAAACATCATAACTCATTGCGTTGATTATGCTGTCCATATACCGCTGTATTTTTACTTGTAACTTTACGTAGATATTGTACTTCCAAAGAAATTATATTCTATTGAAAACAATTTGAAATTGATTCTTTTATTTTATTTTTTACAACAATAATTGGCACAAATAAAGAGATAGGTCCCTTTTTGAATTTGAAGAGATTTAGAAGGACTTATCGTTTTAAATAGGCGGAAAACGCAATCCTGATGTTTGTACCTAAACAGCGTATTAACATTAACAATGAATTTACACGTATATTATTAATTACAATATCTATATGTAAGATAATATTGTCTTGCTAATACATCGACTAATTATTAATTCCATCCCAGATATTGCAGAACATAAAATAACAGCCATTGAGTTCGTTACGCGTTGAAGAAATACTTAGTTTTGTTAGTTAAATCCAATATTTATAGAAAAATATTATCATTTCAAGAAAGTTATTAATCTCTTAAAATTATCGAGTGACATGTTTTTTGTTGATCAAAACAAGAACCTACTTCTTTAATAAAAATCTCTGTCTGTGGACACATTACACAACCTTTTTTTTTCAGTAAATGACACATAATGTTATAAATAAAATTTTTTATACAATTTAATCGTAAGTTTGTCAATAATATTTTTATATAATATATTCAGATTAAAATTATCGAATAATTTTGTCAGAATTTCAGATTCTTGTTTTGATGTCGATGAGAATATGGGACAATTTTTTTATAGTGTATTATTAATTTGGAGGAATATTAGTGCGGAGTATTTTATAGACATTTATTATTTATAACAGATTGACGTTTTAATTGACAGCTATTTGAAAATAAAGTGAATAACATTGTACTAAGCACTTACAATAAGTTTGTTAATATAATATTATTATGACGCAATACAATCCGTAAGCTTGCCTTTAAATAAAACCGACAAACCTTTATTGCATAAATAATACATATTTCATGTATTAAAATAATTATATATGAACACTTTACATAAGTATGAGTAAATTTGTACAATAGGTACATAGTATGTAGAAAAAATAGAGATTCATTTATAGAGATCGTTCAGTGAAACTAAACCATTGCCAGCGAATTGTTAAATTATAATAATATGACATCAGTATTAACTAACTACAATTATAAGACAATATCGAAATCAATTAAAACGAATATAAAGCAATAGAATAATACTTAGTAACTAAAAACCAATGATAATATTTTCATATACTATGCAAGAGGAAGATCCACCACTAGTCTAATGTTATTACATAGAGCGAAACAATGTCCATATATGTTTATTACCCATAAATACCTCAGCAGTCAATGAAACTGAGCAATGGCCTGTTTCAGTGGCGTATACCTAAAATTAGAAGCACATTACACTATTTACATCAGCCGCCAATAGATACATCTGCAAATCGTAATATACACGTCGAATATAATAACTCGTTAAAACGACTAACTAAAGTTCCACTTCCGCGACACGACAAACGATTAGTTGTCGATTATTTTTAGGAAATCTTCCGGCGAGATGTGAATACCATCGACGGCGGACGCGTCGGTGGAATTGGGGACGGTGTTTTTGAGTTCGCCGAAAGTGTACGTGGTTCGCTTTTTATTGGGGCGGGGTTTAGACGCGCGCGGCGCCGGCAACGACGCCTCACAGTCCAATGACGCACGCTTGTTCCAGCAAAATGGCTGCCGTGGTTCCGCGCCCGCCGACATCGGCATCGCCAATTGCAATCGCGACCTGCTCAGCTCGTTATCGCTCAGCTGCCGTTTCAACTTGTTCTTCCCTACCACTAACTGGAAGCCCTTTAAACTATCAGGTGATTTCCCGAGTTCTTCACTCGTCTGTCTCGAGAGTGCGCGTTTTTCGATAATGCTGTTCTGTCTGGAGGAGTGACTTTTGCCGTCGCGACTACTGCCCGAGGAGCTGGCGGTGGCGGTGTTGGTGCCGCGGCGTAGTGTCTCTATGACGTTGTAGAAGTGGTCGGGCTCGTTGGCGCTGCTGCGGCGGGAGCGGCTGACATTGTTAGTACTGTGCCGCAGGGGCCGCGCGTGTGCTCGCGGCAGTTGCCCGTAGCTACTTTGCCGCGCAATGCCAACACTGGTCTGTCGCCGCGGCATACTACAGCTCTTTGGCACGAATGCGTCCTGCGTCATTAACAGATTCTCGTACACGTGCGCGTTATCAAAGTCTTCGTGAGAAATAAGGTTTTGTCGACTTTCTGTCGTTTCACGTTTCTGTCCCACTGAGTTGCTCTTCTTATGACTTGACCGAATTTTTAATTCAGGTATTTTCTTTCCTAATTTACAATCGCTAGCGCTTCGCGGCAATAGGTTTTCGTAACCGTGAGCACTGCTCTCTTGAACTTGGATTTCAGCTTTAGGTATACTATTATTGTCGATGTTTCTCGAGGAATGAACATGTTTAAGAACTTTAGGATTAGATTTAGGGAGATCAACGGGACATGTTTGTTGAGGTAGACTGTCATGACGCTTCCTATCCAAGTCGGGCTTAGACGATTTATCGAGGACGACTTTCGTTTTATCACTTTTACAAATTTTAACACTGAATCTAAATGGAGGTTTGAACACCACTTGCAATCTGGCCTTTTCGCCGGACAGCAGGTTAGTTGCACTTTTGGACGGCCTTGTTTTTCTTGTACCTTTCGAGGCTTGTCTGTGAGTCCTTTCAGTTAGACCTAAAGGAATTGATTTAGATTTAGGGATGGCTGATGGTTGTGGCGAACTGAGCAACCACTTCTGTACTTTAGTTAATGCTTCTGTATCTTTAGGAGGGGAAGATGAGGAATGTTTTTGCATGGAACTATAGTCAATCGTTTCTTTCTTAACTTTCATCTTACGTTTCTTCACTTTGTTCTTATGTTTCGATAGTATGACGTGCTTTGGAGATTTTCCCTCGGCATTCGTTATAACCGCCGTATTTTCTTTTGCTGCCTTATGTTGCTCTTCAGTTTTAGATGGATTGCTTGGCTTCTGAAATAAAACATTCAGAGTTTTGTTAAGGATATCAATAATAGAATAAATACACATTAAATGTAATGATCTTAATTACCCTTTTCTTCAATATATGCGATGGAGATGCCTTGTCGAGCTTTGCGTCCTTCTTATTGCGATAAGCTCGTGTTCGGAGAGCCACTTTTTTCTTCAGAGGTAGTTTAGATCTGTAATATATGTTTATTGTTTATGCTTTATAAAACATTATATATACAAGACAAGATTTTGAAGTTCATTCCAAAAATAATTTTAAAATGATAATTGTAATTGAAAATAGAAATTATACAAAATCCTAGTGCTAACTATATTTCCAGAAGAACATACCTTGGATAATTGATACATTTACCGTTTTTTTTGGCCAATAGTTTATCTAAGTAGTTTTCGTTAGAAAACAATGTGTGAAAACAGAAAACATTACAACAATATTTTTTTATAGCTTTCTAAATATTAAGATTTTTCTCTAGCCAAATGTTCATTCTATAGCCATTTTCTTTTTTCAAAGAAAAAAGTAAATAGCCGAAATTTCCCTACAAGGAAGGTAACAACATATAATAAGTTGTAACACATATGTAGCTTAATCTGTGACGGACACTTGGATGGTGGTCAAGAAGCGCGGTCCCGAGTCACGCTACATTAAATTTTTTAATACGTTTCTAAATATTATTTATTATTTTTTGGTGGGTACAAAAAACATTTATTTTTAAATACAACAATAAATATGAGGCTAGTCGTGGCGCAGGGGCACAAGTATCCGACGCGAAAGGTTGTGGGTTCGATCCCCACTCGAGGAAATGAAATAATAAATATTTTCATTTCATTACTTTGGTAACAATTCAAAGAGCGGCGTTGAGTTCCACCACTCAACACGGAATGCCTCCGGCATCCGGCAGAATTCAGCGGAAAGTGGGGAATAGAAGTGTTTTGATGGGGACGGAGTGTCTTAACACTAGGTTCCCAGGATCCCTTTGCCGACGTTGCAATGTGCGGGCAAAAAAACAAAAAAAAATACCTGACAGCAGTATGCACTATAAGTCCTTGGTCAGCGGCATCTGGCAGGCGTACAGTTTCAGTGGTAGATGAGTGAATGATAGTGACTGATTTGATTTTTTTGGCATGACGTCCGAAGAAACGGGTGCTAGCTACCTGCAATTATAGAAACATAAATTACAATACAAAGAAAAGTTTCAGAATATTGTCTAGCATAGAAACATGATGATACAATATGTACTCATTTGTATAACTACCATAGCTATCATACATTTTTTTCATTATTTAAAGGTTGTTCCATTTAAAGATGACCAAGTTTAAGTTATTGTTAAGTACGAAAAGTACGTAAAGCTGTATGGTTTACATAACATGTCAAATCAATCGAATGTATAAGCCCAAAATCATGTGGAGAAATATACTAAAAATATATGTTTTTCATGAAAATATATTAGATTTAATGAGCGTTCTAAGTGAGTCGAAATTATATGACTTTTATTCCAAAATCTATTACTGTGTATGAAGGTATGTAATCACACTTTAGCGTATAGGTTGTCTACCTTATTTTAAGTAGAATAACTACCTCTTAACTTAATTAGGGGAAACTTAAAATAGTTTTTAATTTTTATCATCCATTTCTATAGCAGCATTAAGTACTCTGCAGGAACGCTAAAGAAAAAAACAATACAAAATGAAAGTTGTATAAAGTAATTTGTGTGTGTAAAATAATATAAGTACCTAATCCACTTTAATTAAAATATATTTTTAAACATTTTATCTTAGACAGATTGAGAGATTTTTGGTGTGATTGTAGACGTCCCCTAGAATATATATAAAATTATGTTAATACACACATAAACATTCTTATGTATGTCATTCTTATATTTGTCAATTGTAGAAAAAAAAAACTAAACTTCCAAATACACACCACAAAGTTTAACTGTGAGAACAAATTTCCTGTCGCTTTTACAAGCACATGGCAGGCAGAGTAGGCAGTGAGTGCTTACTGTTAAAACACATCACTTTCCTTTTGCCCTAACATGCCTTTAAAATATATAAAACAAAATATATAACTTACCAATAAAGCGATAACTGCAAGTAATATCAGCAGTACCGCGTACCAATGGCGGAGTACCCAGCGCTTGAAACCAGCGATGCTCTCATCTGAGAGAAGTAGCTTCCGTAACGTTGCTAAAGGCCCTGAAGGGTCCACTTCACGACAGCGTTGGAATACGTCGCAGTATCTGGAAAATTGTAATATTTTAGTGAGTTGTATAGAAAATATGTATTAAGTAAGAAAAACAAAAATCTAATGCAAATAAACTAAGTTTATAAAGCCATTAATTTAAGATTGCATAAAAAAATACATATGCCAAAGTAGGTACAAAACGAGAACCACTAAAAGTTGAAATTTATAAATTGAATATGAAACACATATGTATGTATGAAATTATTTCTATTCCATCCATACATTACCGTGTTTCTCACATATATAATATTACTACAGCAGAAATTGGATCATCTGGACCTCTTTTGTGGGATTGTATGATAAGGAAGTTTGTTCGAATATTCGAGTTTCTACTGTCTAATGTAAGGCCAGTCGTGGCGCAGGGGCACACAGTGTTACTCTAAAATCAACTGGTTGTGGGTTCGATCCCTATTCGAGAAAATTAAATATTTATTTACATTTATATTTTCATTTCTTCGCTCTGGTGTCGAGGCAAAGTGAGGCGTTGAGTTTCGCCACTTAACAAGCAATGCCTTCAGAACTTGGCGGAAAGTGAAGCATGTAGTGTCTTAACACTAGATTTATTTATTTTTACTGTAATCCGATTGATGCAACGTACCCATTATAATCGTTACACGGCGTGCCCGGTTTCGAGTACATATCGGGGACATCAAACGGCGCAGTGTTCCAGTGGAAGGAGGACACGCAGGGCCCGCCCGGCTTGCGGCAGCACAGCTCGCACGCGGAGCGCGCGTCGTCCTTGCGGGGCGCGCACTGACACGACTCGAGGCCGTACGCGAGGCAGATGGAACCGGTACATTCCTGTTATATATAAAGATTTCGTGTTACAAAATGCTACAAGTCAGATAAAATTTTACGAATTGTTGAGTAACCAATTGTGAATTATCTAGGTTTCCTTGCTCTCAGTAGGTGCAGCTTTGAGTTATGAAGTTTCCAAGAGGCATCATTGTTTCGATAAAAAAAGATGAGGCCAATAGTGGCGCAGGGGCACAAGTGAGTGACTCATACTTACCTACATATTTCTCAAATATTTAAATCTTGATTCAATTTGGTTCCTACTGTAGTATATTGAAATCTACCTATTATTGAAAAGTAAAACTTCATGTTGTATCCCGCATATGGCAGGGTAGGCAGAGTACATGTTTTTCTTTTTTCGACTTAATTTAAAATCGAAAATATTTTAAATAGAATCATTCTCGCCAGTGAGTGTGGATTGAGCCCACAACCGTAATATTCAACAAACTCATTCACTGCGCCACGATAACCTCAAAAAAAATACTCCTATAATTAATTAATTAACAATGTATTAAAACTAATTTTATCATTTCATATAACATAAACGAGGCCAGTCGGGGCGCAGAGGCACAAACGCGACAGGTTGCTGAATGGAGTATCTTAACACTAGATTTCCAGGTTCCCTCACCCTCAGCGTGGTCAGTCCACGCTTTGGTAACCTAGTGTATGTGCGAAAAAAAACAATAGTATGTATTAATCTACTTACTCCCATAAAGCAAACAAGTTCCTTATCGCATCTCGTCCGGTTGGGCTTGTGCCGGCTGGCGGGGCACGCGGCGCGCTTGCCGTCGCAGTGCGCGGCGTCGCGGCACCCGTTGTCGGAGCGACACTTGTCACCGAACTTCAGAGTGCAGGATGCCGTGCAGCATGGACCCTGAAATCATATAAATAATTTTAAATATTATATAAGTGTATAATATATGGTTTATTGATTGATATAACTTTTTTTTATGTATAGCAAATGAAATATGTTTAAATTGTAGATACTTATAATAATTAAAATATCTGTTTTACGATCAAGTTTATCAAGAGGAAAACTAATAAACTATAAGAAAAATACACACAAAGATTAACCATATATCTTTCTTCTAATTAATTTAAATGTTTCTAACAAATTCTACACCGATTTTTTCCCGCTTTACTGCGGGTTTAAGACGAGAAATATGTAAAATGTTCGTGAACCCACCTGGCTAGGACTACAGACGCTGTGTTCAGTGAGTGTGCAGGGCTTGTAATGTGGGCGCACGGCTTGCGGGCGGCAGCACACGTCCGTGCACTCGGACGCCCAGCCGCAATCGCACTCTTCGCCTTCCTCCACTACACCGTTACCGCAGATTGCTGGCTGCGGTTCTTTAGAAGAGAAATGTTTTTTGTTTTTAGTTTCCCGCATATAGCAGGGTAGCCAGAGGGAACCTAGTGTTAAAACACCCCGTACCCCCACGCAACGCATAATTGTATATTGCGTGTTGAGTGGCGGAATTTAACGCTACTGTTTGAAGTCTAATGATTTAAAATAGTTAATATAAAGAATATATGGTGCAGTGAAACAACTTGTTTACAAACTTACACAACTAATTTCTTTTTAGGCGTGAAATAACTATAAAAATTTTGAAAATAACTTTTTTTTGCCTGCGAGTATATCCAGATAATGATTTTGAAGAAGAGAGTTTCAAAATATTCTTGACATTATCCTTAAGATAATGCATATTAATTAAATATAAAATAGATTTTCAACAAAACAACTGTCTTAAACGGGCAAACATTTCTTCGTATTTGTCGAATATTAGATTTAAACAAAATTTACCAGTGAAACATCCCTTCGGTGATCTCGCTTTATTGTTTAAAACGGGGTCGATAGCACGGAGAGAGCAAGGCGAAAATTTATTGTTGTTTTTACGATCGCCGCTCGTTGCTCGCGCAAACATGATGTAATTTCCATCTTCGCCAAAAGGTGTACACATTTCTGGGTCGTGCTGGAAAGTAAAACAATATATGTAATTAACATTCATAGATACTGTATGTTAGTTATGTTGTTAGTTGTTCAATTATTATAAATTAAAAAATAAATCAGCTTCATGCTGTATACCGCACACAGCAGGGTAGGCAGAGGGAATCTAGTGTTAGACACTCTGTTCCCCACTTTCCGCCGAGTTCTGGAGGCATTGCGTATTGAGTGGCGGAATTCAACGCCGCGCAAGTAGATTTTACAGTCACACTTTGTGCCCCTGCGCCACGACTGCCCCCAATGATGATAAATTACTAGTAAATTCATCAATTAGTACAATACAATGTATTGTTTAGTGATAAAGAATCACATCACTGTATATTGTAAAGAATAATCAATATATAATATGAATAAATAATATGAATTTTATTTATGGAAAAAAAATGTATTATTGCAGTTTTACAAGTTAACCAAAACATTATTGAACAAGATACTACTACACAATCTACAATTTATAATTTCAGTTAAATTACAAAAAAAAATATTAAGAAAAATATATAGATATTTGTGAGATCTATAAGTTTTACGATATAAATATAAAAATATTTTTACCGGTGAACCAAAGTTGTGTCCGATCTCGTGCGCGAGCGTGACGTGCGACACGGCGGGCGGCACGTGCTTGCCGTAGTTCAACAACGTGACGATACCCGTGTTCAGGGACTTCATACTGCCACGGTAGTGCTGTAATAGATTATTCTTTAATGTTAGTTACTATATTACATATACTATACTTTAGCGTAGAAAACTGTTCTTAAAGGTGTAAAGCAAGAACTTTTGAAAACTTAACTTTATTCCACATAAGTGATCCAGTTAATCTCCAAACAGGTCACATTTGACTATATCTTAGTTACGATAAAATTCAGCTATGATATTAGATATCAAAAACAATACTCATAGATACAAAAATAAAGACATAAATGAACATCAAAATAAATACAGCATTAAATAAATTTACCGTAGGCCGATACATTGATATATAGCAGGGTAGGCAATGGGAACCTTTAATTATTATTAAATGTTTCACTAAATATCATAACGATATAATTGAGTAGTTCCATCCTCATTCGTACTTATCATCTGAAGTAAGTGTTGTAAGTTACCTAATTAGGTATGTCAAATATGTCTCTCAAATCGCTAAACGAAGAATATTATGAAATATGTAAAATACTCTACTCTTATATAGAAAAGACGATGTGTATAATACGTAACGATGTATATAATGTTTATAAATACCATATAGTTGAAACTTTACTACGTAATATAATAAAATACTGGTGAACTTCTGTAAAATAATATTATGAATGTTCATTAAAACTTTTCAATTTACGTTCGCAGTGCTTTTCCGGAAATACATGAAGGATAATTACATAGAGCGAGCTTGTACTATATTAAGCTATTGAAGTAAAAAGTAGATAGAAGTAATTCATTTTTGAACATTTAAACAAATTTATTCTGTAATTTAGTGTACTAAGCCACCTCCTATAGAATTTTTTTTAAATTAAAATTATATCAGCTTCACGCTGTATCCCGCACACACCAGGGTAGGCAGAGGGAACCTGGTGTTAAGACATACCGTTCCTCACTTTCTGCCGAATTTTGGAGGCATTGCGTGTTGAGTGGCATAACTCAACGCCGCGCTTAACCTTGATACCAGAGCAAAGAAATGGAAATATAAATTTAAGTAAATATTTGATCTCCTCGAGTGGGGATCGAACCCACAACCAGTCGATTACAGTCACACTTTCGTGCCGCTGCGCCACGACAGGCTTCAAGAATAGATTTTTTTTATTCTCATATATCCTAGTTACTTATGTATCTATGCTTTTTTCAATTCCGTCGTAGTAGACACAATGCGTACTACATACGAGTACATTATTGTATGAAAGGATAAAAGCGAATATTAAAAATATAAATATGTAACTACGTATATTGAATTCTAATCCAGAGCTATTTCGTTCAGCAAAAGAAGTAAAGTCTATATCTGTTAGTAAAAAGAAGTCAACGTACGCCATTTTTTTCGCAGACACCACCAGCGTTCTTCAAGTCTCCAGTCCAAGCGAGACCTAACGTGCCCATCTCAAAGTCACGGTACGTAAACATGTATGCAAGGCAAAAGGCGTCGTAGTCTTCCTCTAAAATTGGATAAAAAATTGTAACTTTTTCACGTTTTCTTCAGATAATATAAAAATAATTTATGAATAATATAATTAATTTAACTAAACATTTAAAAATCGAAGAAATACTTTATAAATTATAGATCATTACATTATATATAATTATTGCGTTCAAATAGTCTCTTACCTGAAAAAAGTTCCAAATATTTCTCTACACCGTAATTATTAGGAAATCTATAGGCAGGGTCTTTGAGTGCGTCTAGCGTGTGAACTTTAATCCTCTTAATCATAAAAGTAATGTTATCCGGTTTTCCATCTTGATTAAAATCTGAAATATGCCAAATAATATATTATTCACAACAGTTACAATTATAGTAATTTTTACCTCACGTTTTTTAAATTTTTTTATCAAAGATTAGAGACTAATATTTTTTTTTACCTGTCACTTTGTATATGGCATTAACTTTTTGGACGTGACGTGTCATAACTTCTA
Source organism: Heliconius hermathena (assembly GCA_013403705.1). Taxonomy (NCBI): domain Eukaryota; kingdom Metazoa; phylum Arthropoda; class Insecta; order Lepidoptera; family Nymphalidae; genus Heliconius; species Heliconius hermathena. The sequence continues at coordinate 256,343 of JAAIXJ010000717.1, read as the reverse complement.
TACAGGCCTCCTCAGATCCATACCTCTGATAAAACATGTGATCAGCTTGTAAGTAAACTAGGCAAGTAGTTTTTCTCGGATCTACGGTTGCCCTTTTATTGACATGACGTCCATCATCACTCGCATTCGCGGAGAGTATAGTGTACCCCACTGGTTCCTTCTTAACTATGTCCTTACTAACTGTCACAACGCCAGCCTTGGTTTTTATCACTTCAACATGCGTCTTTGGTTTTGGTCTCGATTCTTCAGAATCTAGTCGCACTTTTGTAATGAGGTTACTTTTATCGATTTTGGTTTTTGGCTTTCTCGTACTTAACTTATCAAACGGATCACTATTGCTCGTGTATGGAACATCTAAGTCTAAAGGTAAATCTGGATTCTTCTTTGGCTCATCATCTTGCATTTCATCTTCCGGAAGCCATCGCTTCTTTCGTCTATTAATTTCACTATGTAAATCATCTGTGCTATTATCTAACAGCACCTCTTTGAGAGTAACATCGTCTGTAAAGTTAAACAATTCGCCTTTATAACCAAGTTTGCCTTTTACGTGTAACAAATGTGAAGCACAGTGCGTGGTGTCGCTATTATCGTGAGGATGGTCGACGTCTGATCTTCTATAGATAACACTATGCATTGAGGGACGGTCTACGTCGTAGCGGGAGAGCGGTTCCACGTAATATTCCTCACTAGGCGTCCATATTGTACCATCAAATAGACCATCTGCAGTGATTACACCGTAAACGTGAGATGCATCGTCATCTGAAAAAAAAATTATAAAATAAAAAAGGCATCCTTATCTTAGGTTTTCTTAGCATTCTTTTTCCAAAAAGTTTCTATGGATGGTCATCGACGTAGAAAATAAATCACGATAACAACGTCGACATAGAAATATGAAATTATAATGTCGATTACAACTTTGAGGAGGAATCGGCCATCGATATATGCAAACAAATGAACTTGCTTTATTTTATGTAAAATAATTCAAGATGCAAAGAGCCCCTGGACCCAATGAATTAAAGTACGCCTTGCATTCGCAGTGGGAGGGATGAAAGGAACTCATAAATAACCTCAATTACTGTTATTCGATTTCCTTTGCCGTTTATTTTATTGATAAATGTAAAATATATTATGATGTTTGGAAGTTGGGAAAAATAAAAACAAAAATTTTAGAAATAAATGCATAAAGTTATTTGTATAAAGTTAAATATCCGCAAGGTTTATTTTTATAATATTGTATGTAAACATAAAGCAATTTTGTTATTAGCATACAAGAGTTGTTGGAATTCTTTAATAGCGATATATGCCCACATACCTACTCAAATAATTGAGAAATATTTCATATGATATACATATAAATATATTATATCTTACAAGTTATATAATCTTAAACGATTGTAAGCGCGACAGGTAGTGGGTTTGATTACCACTTGGGGAAATTAAATATTTAATATTTACATTTTCTTCGCACTGGTATCAGGCAAAGCGCGACGTTGAGTTCCGCCATTCAACACGCAATACCTCCAGATTCGATTCGAAAATGGGGAACGGAGTGTTTTAATACTAGGTTACCTCTGCCTACCCTGCTGTGTGCGGGATACAGCGTGAAGCTATAAATTATAGGTAGGTATGACAGTCTCAAGTATTAAATGCTTATATTATAAAGTAGACGATAGTCATTATAAAGGATATCGTACTTTGAATAATTCATAAGCATTGGAATAGTATAGCCACTTGTATTTCTAACCCATTAATTATTGTTTATATTTAGCGTCACAAAGTTATAATATATAGTCTTGATTTTTAATATGTGTAGCCTACTTTGTTTTTATTGTTTATTTAAGTATGTTTATGTTTGGTTTAAAATATTATGTTATGTTTTCTGATAATTATCAGCTTCACGCTGTATCCTGCACACAGCAGGGTAGGCAGAAGGAAACCTAGTGTTAAGACACTCCGTTCCCCACTTTCTGCCGAATTCTTAAGGCATTGCGTGTTGAGTGGCAGAACTCAACGCCGCGCTTAACCTCGACACCAGAGCAAAGAAATGGAAATATAAATTTAAGTAAATATTTCATCTCCTCGAGTGGGGATCGAACCCACAACCAGTCGGTTTTTACAGTCACACCTCGTGCCGCTGCGCCACGACTGGCCTGGTTCTGATAATTATTTATTATTTTAGTGAAATATACTTATTAAGCTTCACGTTTTATGTCGAAAGAGAGAGTAGGCTGAGAGTAGTGTCAAGATACGTTCTTCACTTTTCGGCCGATTTCAAAACATTACAAGTTGAACAGAACGTATGGCTCAGTGGTCAGAGCGCCTGGTCGGTTACCAGAAGGCGCGGGTTCGAGTCCCGTTACGTTCAAATTTTTATAAGTTTTCTAAATAAGTATTTTTCTTTCCTAAGTGTCAATTAACACTTTAAAAATGTTAAAAACATTACAAGTTGAATGGCGTAAATCAACGCCGCGTTTAGTCTTGCCAGAACAGGAACATAAAAATAATTCATTACTCTGAGTAACGATCTACTCAACAACAGTCGCGTTCTCAGTTAAAATTAAGCACAAACAACAACTTTTATTACCAATTTTACTTTTTATACATTAAAAGATTTAGCCTCATTAAACGCTACAAACATACGTACACACGTGACTGTTTGTTTATGTATAGCTATTTAAATGAGCAGTATGTTGCTCCACCGAAGATAAGTAAAGTCAAACTCTCAAGAAGCATACTCCATTAAACTTGTGAACTAATTTCATCAAAATTCACTTTGTCTCGAATGTACCAGATGGGTCGCACCTTGTAATTTCATTTTATTAAGTTTGCAACAGAATATTGAAGTTTCTTCTCGTCCTTAATTTATTATAGTAGCCTCGAAATATGGAAGGGGTGAGATTTAAACAGCTATTTCGAGTTAATTATAAAGAATTGTTTTATACTTGCCAAAGCAAAACGAAATGGTTTCGCCACATTCGTATTCAGAAGCTTCAAGGGTGCTTAATTAGCGTAGCCTATGAAATGGGAATATCTATATAAAATTTAAATAATAGCATGATATTATTTCGTTTTATATTGTTTGTGAGGGCAGTCAGGCCACAAAGTGTGACTGTAAAACCGACTGGTTGTGGGTTCGATCCCCACTCGAGGAGATGAAATATTTACTCAAATTTATATTTCTGTTTCTTCGCTCTGGTGTCGAGACAAAGCGCGGTGTTGAGTTCTGCCACTTAACACGCAATGTCTCCAAAATTCGGCAGAAAGTGGGGAACGGAGTGTCTTACACTAGGTTCCCTCTGCCTACCCTACTGGGTGCGGGATACAGCGTGAAGCTGATTTTTATTTTTATATTGTTTGTGACGTAACTAGATAAAAGTTGTACTAACTATGGATTTTCCATAATCCTTTATTTAATATGCTTCTTCATATTTAATAGTTCATATTTAAGATTATTATACGAATCTAGTAAGATAAAACGCAATGTTGATTTGCGTCATATGTTGAAAATTGCAGGGGAACAAGTGTGACTTGTGTAAACGCGACAGTTTGCGGGTCCGATTCCCACTCGAGAATATAAAATATTTAATATTTTCATTTGTTCGCTCTGATGTCGAGGCACAAAGTGGCGTTGAGTTCCGCCACTCAACACGCAATTCCTGCCTTCAAAATTTAGCAGAAAATGGGGAAAGCAGTGTCTTAACACTATGCTCCCGACACCTACCCTGCTACAAACGGAATACATCGTGAACCTGAAAAAAACAATTTTCTGTCTCTACATACCACGCATTATGCGAGAGCTGAATAAATATAAAAATAAACCCGCAAACCGAGGGCAGCATCGACAACCGATGGGCACGCACGCTTATATGACAGCTTACTCAACTGACTGGGTGCTATGGTAAATTTATCTTAAATCATGGTGGATTGCCTCGAGCCGCACACGGGCACGCCGCCGTATGCATCCATCTAATCAAGTAATCAACACATACGAATACGTTCTAATCAAACTGCAAATTGGAGTAATATGTCGCGTCTTGAATAATACATGGCCGTTCTGGCAACGCTATGTGATATGTTATATTAAATCAATAAATTATTTATATTTCTGTACAGGTTTGTATGTATAGATAGTATTTTTTTAAGGCTACGAAATATTTTAATAGATAAATGTAATATTATTACAATTATTATGGCAATAAATCAGTTGTGATTTATATGTTTTTCTAAAAAACATATTTAAAAACGTATGCTTTAATGCCGCTACTTGCAAAATTTATTAGGCATCTAAATAGGTAAAGCCCTCTCCTGGTGCAGTGAAGTGACACCGTCTGATTGTAGACGCAACGGTTGTGTGTTCGATCCCCAGTTAAGGAAATTTAATTATTTTTTATTTTCTCGCTCTGTTCGACAAAGCGTAGGTAGAATTCTGCAAATCAGCATGCAATATTCGGTAAGGAAGCAGGAGGAATAGGGTGTCTTAGCACTAAGTTCCACCATTAAACACATATTAAATCTTATCATTTTTTTGTAAATCACATTTATAATATTAATAAATTATAATAAAATATAGTATAATATATTAATAAATAATAATAAATGTCATTAAATATATCATGTTTTATTAACAACTATATAAAGCTGTAGCATGCAAAATGATAACTTTGCATTACGCGGACAAGGTTCCTCATTTAATGAAGACCGGGAAGTTTTTAACTCGGTTAATTATGTTAGCATAAATAAATCGCTGCTTTTAATCCAGGGTTCCGCTGCCTTTTGATTTACCGTTTTGATTACATTAACGCGTAGGGGCGCCACTACTGCCACTCCTCTCTATTCTTATGTTAACTAGTTTAATTTGGTGCGTTTTGAAAATTAATTTAGTTTCTAGATATATCAGAATTAGGAAGAAAGAATGTTTTACGAGATCTTTCTCTCTCTCTCTCTCTCTCTTGATTATTAGGGATCATCAATAAAGTACGTCACAGGTTATATGGAAAGGCCTCCATTCCTCCCCCTTTATCTTTCGACGAAGTGTAACATTGAGTAACAAGGGATGGAGAGGGGTTCTAAATTTTATGACATCACATTTCAGAATATATTTAAGTATTAAAACACGAAATTTGTGTAACCAAAAAAAAAAGAAAGTAATAATATTTCTAAATATTTAAGGAGTGACGTTAAATAGATAGAGTCTCTTAAATAGTTATAGCGACTAGCTAGGAACGGAGGGGTCCAAAGTTATGAAATTTGTGTGACGTAAATTACGGATAGCCCCTTAGATGCGGGAAGGCAAAGATATTGCGGTTTTGCGAGCCACACTGACAAAACACCTATGAAAAAATAAAATATAAATGTATATGTATACATCTTATAAAAATATGTCATTTATAGCATATACATGTATATGTATATGTATATGTATATGTACATGTACACGTATATATATATATATATATATATATATATATATATATATATATATGTGTGTAAATAAAGATTTAATTTCCTCGAGTGGGGATCGAACCCACGACCAGTCGATTTAGATACAGTCACACTTTGTGCCCCTGCGTCACGACTGGCCTCAATCTTTTTAAAATAAAAAATAAATCAATAAATCAGCTTCACGCTGTATCCCGCCCGCAGCAGGGTAGGCAGAGGGAATCTAGTGTTAAGACACTCCGTTCCCCACTTTCTGTCGAATTCTGGAGGCATTGCGTGTTGAGTGGCAGAACTCAACGCCGCGCTTAGCCTCGACACCAGAGCGAAGAAATGGAAATGAAATACTTACTTAAATTTAAGTAAATATTTCATCTCTCGAGTGGGGATCGAACCCACAACCAGCCGGTTGTACAGTCACACTTCGTGCCGCTGCGTCACGACTGGCCTCAATCAAATCAATCTTTTTAAATATAATAATATACTTATAATTTGTTGTATGTATTTAATAATAATAGTTAATATATGGAGCAGACCTTCTAATTTTCCGGAGTAGACCAGCGCAGTGTTGTAATCTATAGGCCCAGCCGAAGAATGGAATTGTACGCCGTCCGCGAAGACAGAACTCGGGTCCGGCTGCAGTACTAGACGGAATTCTCTGAAACCAATGAAAAATATTTAGATTTTTATGTTTTCATACCGTGAAATGGCTTTAAGAAAGAAAAAAAATATATATTTATAATACATCTATTCTTATTAGAGCTATATATATTTTTAGATTTTTTTATCAACTTCACGTTGTGTCTCGCACACAGCAGGGTAGGAAGAGAAAACTTAGGTTTAAGATATTCCGTTCCCATTTTTTCGTCGAATTCTGATACCATTGCGTGTTGAGTGGCGGAACTCAACGCCGCGCTTTCCTTTGACACCAGAGCAATGAAATGAAAATAATGAATATTTCATTTACTCGAGCTCGTATCGAACCTAAAACATGTCATGTTTACAGTTACACTTTGTGTCTCTGCGCCACGATTGGCCTCATTCTTAGGTAATGGTGTATAATGGTAGGCAACGAAAAGAAAGTACATAGTATGTTGTGAACGTGTAGTGCTCAATTCTAAAGAATACATAAAATGGCGTCTTTGGTGCGATATATATATTGGACAATGGAGAATTTATTCAATCGCATTTCAATCTTAATGTATTTCCTTTATTTTCAGTTTAGAACGAACTACACAAGTTCTATAAACTACCATTGATCCCTCTGAAACAAACTCGAGCAAAGTTTAATCAAAATCTTACATGGATGCGGAACTTCTAAAACATATTTCAAGGTGCAGAAGGCATTCTCGCAGTCATTTAACAAGAAAAGTTCGTGTGTGTAAAACTTAGGAAGTCGATGGGCCATCATAAAGTGCTCACGTCTCGGCGGTATATCAACGTTAGCTATACGTAGGAATACGTTGATTTATTGATGTTATAACGCTGACCCATATTTTAGCACTTAGGCTCCTTGAAGCTTCTAAGTAGTTAGATATTCACTATATTTTTAAATATGTATGTAGCTAAGAAAATCTTTTCTATATATTATGGAATTTTATTATAATATATTAACATGTTAGAATACTACTCATTTTTTTGTTAAGAAGATTAAAATATCTACAAGGGGCGCTATCCTTCGTCCAGATAGTAAATAACATATGTTTTTTTAAGTAAGCTCATCCCGAGAACTTTATGTTTTTGTAAGTTAATTAATGCTAATGTATAAAAGCTATTCATTTACATTTCCATCTGGAAAAGCAATACCGTAATGTGGCTTCAACCACCTTGAAGCTTTAATTCGACTTGTATATATACACTTAAAGATGTATCTACATGCACACTTAAAGGTATCCTGGTAAATTTTAATTTTGTATTTTGTAGTGAACTTCATATTTTTTATTTTTCTTTTTATATAAAATATTTTCTGACTGTAAACTTGAAGGTTATGGGTTCGATTTCTTGTGTGACATAATTATTTTCATTTTCTCGCTCTGGTAGTAAAACAAAGTGCTGCATTAAGTTTCATCACTCAACATCCATTGTCCATAATCGGATAGAAAGTGTGAAGCGTAGTGTCTTAACACTATGTTTTCCTTGCCTATCTACGGTAGACGGGAAAATAACGTGAACGTTATCACTATAAAACGATTAAAGTTAACTTTGTTTTCACATATTTTCAAAGTATTTTTTTTTATATTTGTGCTCAGCTAGCGTTTAGGACAATAGAATTCAATAGAGCGGAATTGAATTTATTTATGTTGACAACAAATCTATTCAAACAACGATAACATTCTCTTGCTGTTGTTATAATTGTTGTTTTAAACGATCGCAACAAAGTTTAATATTAAGTTGTGCACAATCAGCATCCGCCATTAACCTAATTAATTAAAGATTAACCTCAGAAAATCTGTATCAAGTGGTTGTGACAGGTGAGTAGCCTCTAATTATTCATAAGGCTCTAAGACACTAACCGTGTAAAAGTGAAGTAAGTTGGGAACGTAAAGCACCTTCGTGTGAGTTAAAGCTCGAGGCTTAAAGTGTGAGCGCGTCATTTTATTATTTACCCAATAGCACTAGCTTTGCAGGCTTTGCCTTTACACGTAAATGTTTATTTTATGTGGAAGTAACTTTGAGCGACAATGTCAAAATGTTATGTGATGTAGAGGAGATTCTATTTATTTTATTGATAGCTTTAGTTTTTATAGGAACTGTGAACTTTATTATTATTTTTTTCATTTTAAAGTATTTCCTTTTTTACTTTTTAACAATGTGACTGACAGAATTTTAACTAAGTACTAAATCATATAAGAATACGTTACTTACCTACTTTTACTAAGTTCTGTCTGCAATTTTATTTGCATTAAATTCAATAGAAAATTTATTATTTTTATTGATAGCGCTGTTACTTATTGATGGTATTGTATCGTATTGTATGGCCGACGCGACGTCTAAATATAACTGATGAATGATAAATTACAAAATTGTGTCAAAATTTATGAATTTATATAGATTACTTAACAAAATTATCCTCTTAATTCAGAATTATTTAGAGGAAATCAAAATGAGAAGTAGGGGAGAGTAACCAATATTATACCGGCGCTTAAATTGCACCGATGCTATATCTCAGTCAATTAACTTCATCTAAGTTTTCTGGCAACACCACAATATGCGACCGTAGCACCACCAACTCTCTGCCATTTGGTATTGACGTCGAACACGTATCATAGCCGAGACGCTAATAAATTCTTTTTGTAGTGTACTGGTATTATTTTTGAGCTTTTTGGCTAAGGACATTGTTTAACGTGAAGGTAAGTTACAATTTCGTAAAATATTACTTAAGGAGACACATTTTATACTGTTTAATGTGCTAGTAAAATAATATAAATCTTTAGAGGTTATGATTTAATTTTTTGTGGCGAAATCGTAATGCTGCCAAGGTCTGTATATTGGACCACCCTCAAGTTCCTTCATTGTACCGGACTAATATATGCAACTACCTTTTTTAGTAATTTAAATAAATTTTTATCTTTTTAGATGGCAGGTGCTATCGATAAAAGTAAGAAAGGAAGCACAACTAAAACATAAAAATCTAAAAGAGTGAAGAAGGCTATGAAAAGAAAAAGATCAATTTCCAATAGGTCAGATGAATCCGATGTTATTGTCGAGCTAGACGATGATGATAATATTCCTAAATAAAGTGTTGATTATGTTTAAAGAATAAAAATTAATAATAATGACTCGTAGTTATAACTTTCCTTTACTTAATTCCTAATTATTCCTATAATTTAAGATTTGGTCCAATTTGGTGGTTCAATTTATAGTACCGGTGGCGTAAATTGGACCGAATGGCGACCTTTAGAATTTTTTTCTGTTTTTTATATGTTACCATTAGGTTACAATATCAACGGAATGGTATTATATAGCTAATGAAACAAGGTACGTTGAATGGTTGTGGGTTCCATCCCCACTCGAGGAAATGAAATATTTACATATATTTATATAAGGTTTTTTTTAACTGACGTTTAAAACGCAACTTAGTAAAAATTATTTACTTCGAAAATAAAGTTTTATTTCCATCAATTTAAATAACATACGTTCTCTTATAATATTTCATTAAGTTCTACCATAAAATCAAAACAGCAGTAAAAATGAGAACGTTTTTATAAATGTATGAGAACAATCTACTTCGTACGAGACAGTAAATTATGAATCAACACGCGACGTGCTCTGAGCAATTGTACAATAAATTTAACAAATACACGTATCACTTGTAAAAAAGTTTTTAAACTAAAGAAATAAAAAATGCTTGGTTATATTTGTTTTTATATTTACTCTTGTTTTTCAACTTATAGGGGTATCCCGCATATAGCAGGAGAGAGAGGGAATTAAAATATAAAATTATTCATCCCCCCCCCGAGTGGAACTTGAACCCGCAACTTTCGCATTTACAGTTTTACATTGCACCACGGCAGCCTCAAAAACTATAGAAAGGATGCATCTCGCTACAGCTTATTTCACATAATATTTCAAAGTAAAACTTAAATAAATCTTTGTTTGTCCCTCATTTCCCAGCATCTGCTCATGAAAAATAAAATATAAAAAATATGAAATTGTGGTCGCAACGCTTGTAATGCAAATGAATGCAACCGGTTCCTAGCAAAACCACGTTCAGATACAATTATTTAATGTTTAATATTTTTTTTTATCCTTTACCGTTTTATTTGAAACACCTTGTGTATAAATCGAAAGTAAAATTTATTTTGTTACATTTGCTTCAGTGAAAAAGTTTTTTTTTTACTCAGAAGAATTCAGAAGAAGAAGAAGAGATAATAATCAAACGAAATTTAAGAAGTAACGAATGTTTTAAAAAGCATTCGAGATTTGAGGCCAGTCGTAGCGCAGGGGCACAAAGTGTGACTGTAAAATCGACTGGTTATAGATTCGATCCCCACTCGAGGAAATGAAATATTTATTTAATTTATATTTTCTTTGCTCTGGTGTAGAGGCAAAGCGCGGCGTTGAGTTCCGCCACTCATCACGCAATGCCTCCAGAACTCGGCGGAAAGTGGGGAACGGAGTGTCTTAACACTAGGTTCCCTCTGCCTAACCCGCTGTGTGCGGGATACAGCGTGAACCTGATTTTATTTTATTTTTTCATTCGAGATTCTAGGTATTACGAATTTTCCATATTCCAAATTTATTGCCATTTACAAATTCTGCAATAAATGGAATTGTTTCGTTGAGAAACAATAATCCTTGCACACGATGCCACGTTACTCAATCATAGTCATATATGTAGGTAGTTTTTCATGATTTTTTTTAATATAATCTCTATATATAATAAGACAGTAAAAATATTTTGTCTGTTCATTTAGTAATTTTGACTGAAATGGATAGAGGGACATTTAAAAAGAATAATAAAAAGCAAAAATATTTTTTTTGAATTTCTTGTCTGTCTGTCTGTCGATATGTATGGTCACATTTTTCTCTGAAAGTACCGATTTACTTAAAAGTTTCACCAATTGATTTGTTTTAACTCAGCTTAACAATTAAAGTTTGTTTCATCAAAATCGGTTTATTAAAAAAAAAGTTATCGTCATTTGAATGAACTCAAGGCATTAGTTTGCCTGGGAATGTTATATAGCAATCGCGCTGGTAAGATTCCTGGCTAAAGAATGACATTCAAAAAGTCTTGGTTATATGACTGTTGATAAAAATATATATTTTTGAAGCACTATTACACAATATTTTATACAATTAAGTAAACAAAATTGAATTGTTAGTGGAGATTACCTTCATAAATCATAACAGTTAAGTTTAAGTCGTAATTAATTCAACATAGAGATAAAGAACGATTTGATCTTCAAAGAAATATCAAGTAAATACATAGATTTTTGGGTTCCTTCCTTCGTTTGAAATAAATCTATATACAAAATGCCTAAAAACATCCTCTCTACGTGTACTCTGTAATAACTACATATTTACCAATTGTACATTTAGATAATAATATATGTAACTAATTTAAAAACTGTACAGGAGTTAACATGCAATTATTACAATTATTTTACAAAGAATATTATAAATCATTACCCAAATCAATAATTTAACATTTAAGGCTGTTTATAAAGCAGTACATTACATTATTAACTGACATCAGCACATTTAACAGGGTTTTAAAAAACTTAACATTGGTAAAAAGAACGTAATGTTACAAAAATATATACACATGATAAATAATTAGCTTTATGTATATTTTATGAATATCAAATATCAACACTGGTCGTATTTTTTAGTTCGAAACAATCAAAAATTCTTATAGAAATTACGATAATGTCGTAAAAAAATCATATCAAAATATTACAGATTAAAGTAATAAAAAAATCATATTAGAAGTTCATTATAGTTGTCAATCAATTCTGCTTATTAAATCAATAATCATCTATTTTAAGCCGGCCAAGCCGTGGGCGGGCCGCTGGTATACAATAATTTTATTTTGAGTTATTATCAAGGGAACAAGTAAAAAAAAAATCTCTGCGACATTTTTCTTTATTTAGTATATTTTTGTTTTAATTGTGTATTTTTGTTGTGCATACGACTTTAAACGCGACAGGTTGTAGGTTCGATTCTCACTCGAGGAAATGAATGATTAAATATGTTCATTTCTTCGCTCTGGTACCAAGGCAAAAGCATATTGTTGAGTTCCGTCACTAAACACGCAATGCCTCGAAGGATTCGGCGGAAATTGGGGAACGGAGTGTTTTAACACTAGATCCCCGTCTCTATTTGCGACTTACAGCGTGAAGCAAAAAAAAAATATAAAGATGATGATCATAATCCATACATTCAGCAAAAAGGCCACGGAGAATCGTATTCAGCATCATAACTGCCACTCAACCATACATACATCGCGTGGTACTTCTAATTCCACCCCCACGATATAATGCTTAGAAAGTTAAAAGCGTATTATTGCATATGAAGAGGCCGTAAGTAGATGGAACCCATAATACAATAAATGCTCACAATTGACGCGAATGATGCGGATTGGTCGGCATCAGAAGCGACTATAACGAGCTGGGAAGGTAATGATGTTACTAGATCCCCACTTGTATGTTCTAGCTTCGTTATAGGATAACTTGTGAGTTGTGACTCGCTGTATTCCTCTTCCCAGTCCGTATATGTGTTGGAAATGGAAAATAAAAAAAACAAGCCTTCTTTGTGATACCAAATATTGTTGTGAGTACGAAGCAACTTCCGTGAAGTATTCAACTCGTTTCGAATGGCATGGGGAGTCGAAATCAATACCTACATATGTAGGTACTAGAAGGAATGAGAGCTCTTTGAATTTGTTTGTTTTTTTTTACTTTTGTTAAAATAGATGGGTCGTGGCATCGTTGAAAATTTTGATAGGTGAGTGAATATTTTTTTTAAATTTCGTAGCCGAATGGCTGTCTGTGCCTCCAAATACCACAGACACTTTATTTAATTTTTTTAACTGTTAATCGCTTTATGATTTTATTGCAAATTATTATAAAAAAATCAATCACTCAACCACTCAACACGCAATGCCTCCACAACTCGGAAAAGTGAGTCAGGAAGTGTCTTAATGGGAATGGAGTGCCTTTACACTAGGTTCCGAAGTTCCTACCGTCTACTCTGTTATGTGCGGAATACAGCATGAAATTATTAAGAAGAAACCAGTCAAATGCGAGTCAGACCTGCCAGTCGAGTGTTCTGTAAAAAATTCACGATAATGGGGCAACGGAAAGTATTTATGGGAAGATGTTAAAAGTGGACAAACTTAAATTTACATTCATTTTGTATGAAATGAACTATAAATATAAATTTATAGCTTTTTTTAAATTCCTTTAAAATTTTGGTTTTTCGGAATGCACATCGCACTTGCGACTTAAAGTGTGTTTTTTGGTTTTGAGATACTGAACTCTAAAAACTAAGTTAAACTTATACATAAAAATAGGGGATGACATTATTACACTACTGTACATCACACTCAATAACATTTACAGTACATTAACAGTATGATTTTTTCTGGTAAGCTAAATCATCCTTACTATGAGTAACCAATCAGATTTCATCGAGTGATCGTTGAAATCTATGACTGACTCACAAGTCAATCAGTCAGTTCATTCACAACTCATAAGTTATGAATAAACATTAAAATTATATCTTTAATTCTTAACTCATAATATATATAAATATACATACTTAAATACACATAGCAGTACATATACATTTTTTATACATATAGAGGTTCTGATTCTGAAGTAAATTTTATGTTGTTAAAATTTTATTTATTTAGTTAGTTAGTTAGTTAGTTAGTCAGTCAGCCAGTCAGTCAGTCAGTCAGTCAGTCAGTCAGTCAGACAGACAAACAGTCAGTCAGTCAGTCAGTCAGTCAGTTAGTGTTTGTTTGTTTGTTTAAACTATGTTTACGGCCGCAAGCCTACGACAGCCTTCGACACGCGCAGGGAGCGCCCTTGTAGCCACGTGGTGCTTGCACTTTTTTTTCATTATGATATCAAGTTGTTCATGATTGAATGTATCTCAAAGTGGTTGGCAATTGCGTAATGAAACAATATATATGGTATGTAGGCGAGCCGCTGGTATTAAATAAACTCTTAGTGTATGTATGGTTTTTTGATATTTGATTGCCAATAGTTTTTTGTTGTAATAATAATGACGAGCATAATACAAAAACAGATGACTTCATTGAAAATATAATTATTTTTGAAAATATCTATATATATAAAAGGACTTGTGCTGACTGACTGAGGTAAGACGCACGCAGACCCGTGACCGCTGATGGTAGAAACGTGAAACTTGGGTAGATGTTTATTTTCATATTCTGGACATCCACTAAGAAGGGAATCTGAAAAATTTTAACCCTAAAGGGATGAAATAGGGGTTGAAAGTTTGTATGGAATTTTTTTTAATCTGTACCAATTTTTATATAATTTGAAATTCAGACTCTTAAAAATATTTCATTGAACACGTGTTTCATGGTTTTTAAGAATTCACCCCCTAAGGGTTCAAATAAGGGGTTGAAAGTTTATATGGAAAAATCTTTAAATTGCCACCGATTTTTATAAAAATTTAAATTCAGACTGTTAAAAATATTTTATTGCACATGTGTTTCGTGGTTTTTTTAGAATTCACTCCTAATAAGCGGGCGAAGCCGCGCGCGCCCTCTAGTAATTTATATTTGACCAGGTAATTATATTTTGTTTTTATTTTGTTTTCAGCTTTACGTTACATCCACTAGTGTTAAGACATTCCGCTTCACGCTTTCCGCCGACTTCTAGAAGTATTGCGTGTTGAGTGACGCAACTCAACATCGCGTTTTGCCTCGACAGCAGAGCGAAGAAATGAAAATATGTAATATTTCCTTTCTGGAGTCGGAATCGAAACCCCGACCTGCCGCGTTTATAGGCGCACACTTGTGCCCCTGCGCCATGGCCTCGATATTTTTTATTTTTTAAATGAAATTCAACAAGATTCAATCAATAAAGAAAAATACAACCACAAAATACTTTTAGTATAAGGACAAAGTTAGATTACTCGTGAAATTCCATAAAAGTTTTGCGTTGCGTAAAAATGTGGGAGAGAAATAGGGTAAATATCAATAAAACTAATTTCCCGAATATCGGCAGGAATATACGGCGGGTAAACAGATTTTCCTTTCAATTTCTCCTTGCCAAGGCCGGGGAAAATCACTGTCTTAGTGTAACACACATTGAATTAGGATTCTTTTGTATAAGACCGGAAATGAAGTTATTATACTAATGATAGCAATGAAAACATAGTTGAATATAGGATATATCCTATATTATGTAATATGTTTTTGGTTAAACATTTTTGTAGCTATTATATATTCCAATGGGTTCCTGG
This sequence comes from Heliconius hermathena, assembly GCA_013403705.1. Classification (NCBI taxonomy): domain Eukaryota; kingdom Metazoa; phylum Arthropoda; class Insecta; order Lepidoptera; family Nymphalidae; genus Heliconius; species Heliconius hermathena. Next base: position 240,959 of record JAAIXJ010000717.1, on the reverse strand, counting down.
ATGGTTTAAAAATATAATTGGATACGATAGCTTTTAAGACTAGCTTTTAAGAAATTAGGAAATAAGTTTTTTTTTCATTCTGTATCCCCAGCATATAGCTTATGGAACCCAGTGTTAACACACTCCGCTCTCTACTTTTTGCCGATTTTTCGAGCCCTTACGTGTTGAGTAGCGGAACTCGACCCCTAAGCCTTTGATACCAGGAAAAATGAAAATATAAAAAAATAATAATTAATTACCCCAAGTGGGGATTGAACCCACAACCGTCGCGTTTCAGCCACACGCCTACACCACGACGGCCTCAACTCATTTTGTATCAAACTAACTTCAAATATGATTTGTAATATATTTTTTTCAATGATATTCCTAAAAAAAAAATTTCCCGATTTTTTCCTTTTATTTGTAATTTCGGCAGAAAGTGGGAAGCGGAATGTCTTAACACTAGGTCCCCTCTGCCTACCCTGCTGTATACAGGATAGGCAGACAGCGTGAAATTGATTTTTATTTGTATCAGGTTTCATTTCAAGTCAAATTTTACAGTTTTAAGTCCACGGAAAGTGCCCTACAGATTTTGATTACGTGGTGATTTTCCTACAAAATGCACCAAAAGATGCATTAATTACGTTGACTTAGAAGCTTATTTTTTCTGTGCTGCTAATGGACCATAAGCCTTGACCCAATCCAAAAAATCTTGAAGAAACATGGTCTTGACAGACGAGCAGACGGACAACAAAATGATCCTATAAAGGTTCCCATTTTTTCCTTTTGAGGAACGAAATCCTTAACAAATTTTACAACGAATTCATATGACTATCAAATGACACAGATCAAGCACGCTTTTAACAGAAACAAGTAACATTGAAACCAATAAATTAAAATTAAAAATTAACTCAGCTTCACGCTATATCCCGCACACAACAGGGTAGGCAAGGGGACCTAGTGTTAAGACACTCCGTTCTCCACTTTCTGCCGAATTCTGGAGGCATTGCGTGTTGAGTGGCAGAACTCAACGCCGCGCTTAACCTCGACACCAGAGCGAAGAAATGGAAATATAAATTTAAGTAAATATTTCATCTCCTCGAGTGGGGATCGGACCCAGAACCAGTCGGTTTTACAGTCACATTTCGTACCGCTGCGCCACGACTCACGACAATAAACGTTCTTAGTTTATCCATTCATATGTTTAAGGAACGTTAATTAGAATATCAGAATCCATTGTTAGTACAATTGTTGACTAACGAAATTCCTGACTCAATCTCCGTACTAATTACCCGAATTCACTTCCATATTGAATATTTGCCTACGGTTTGTTATATATTAATAAGTCAAATTAATTTAGGAAGTTTAGCCACTGAGACCGGTAACAAGATTGATACCCCAAATTTACTTTGCCCTTCTTATTAGACTATCTATTTTAGCGAGGTCATCGTGGCGCTGTGGCACAAGTGTGTAACCGTAAAAGGGACGGTTATGGGTTCGATTTCTATTCTGGGAAATTAATTGATATTGATTATTATTTTCATTTCATTGTTCTGATAACAATACAAAGATTCGGCGTTGTGATCCACCTCACAACAGGCAATTTCTCGAAACGGAGTGTCTTAACACTAGGTTCCCTCTGCCTACCCTGCTATATGCGTGATACAGCGTGAAACTACTACGATTTACTTTTAGTACATCGGAGACATAATGGTAAGGCCAATCGTGGCACGTGGCAAAGTGTGACTGTAAAATCGACTGGTTATGGGTCCCATAACCACTCGAGGAGATGAAATATTATTTAAATGTATATTTCCATTTCTTCGCTCTGGTGTCGAGGCAAGGCGCAGCGTTAAGTTCCGCCACTCAACACGCAATGCCTCCAGAGTTCGGCGGAGAGTGTCGATCGGAATGTGTTAACACTAGGTTCCCTCTGCCCTGCTGTGTACAGGGTACAACGTAAAGCTGATTTTGAAAACGAGCACCGTTCATACAAATAAGTTTAATAAATTCACCATTAAATTTAAAATATTAACATTATTAAAAAAAACAAACGATGTCTTAAAAAATATTATAATAAATTAGCACAATGCTTTAGTTGAACAAAAGAAAAATAAGTAATTTATTTTATTTCGTGACACGGATATAATGAATATTAATGGCGGCCTTTGATACGTAAGTGCAATTTTATACAAGTTCCTATGTTCGCAAACGAGCCGCGTCCTATCTCAACATTAGCGTCTATCATCCCGACGATGATTAATACCCTTGTTTAAATCAAAACAAAACGACAGCATAAATTACTAAGTTTTATATTAGGAAGCCGAGCAGCATTCGCCGTACGTCCATCCTCATTTTGGACTTCACTGAAAACTCGGAAAAGAAGTTATTAGGGAACGCAATTTCCTGAAGCCATTATTCATTTCTAGTAACAAGACGAGCTTTCAGTCCGTCCCTGGACACGTTATCCTGACTTTTAAAGAGGCAATATCGAGGGCTCTTCATAAGAGGGCTGCCATAGTAAAATTTAAAATTTAAATAAAATTTTCTTTTTAACAACCTAGCGTTGAATAATCACCTTGCGCTATAATTCCGAGAACCTATATATATATATTTTGGTTGATTAGAGAAATGTTTTCATGCATAAGGACCGTGGAACCATTTTATATATATGTCGTCATCCTGTTCAAATGCTAACATTTCTAGCAGATTCCTTGTGATTATTAAACATTTTGTGAACACAGTGCGTCATATGGCGGGGGACCGTATTTTTATTATGTAACTGACACCAAAACTCTGGAGAAGTTTTTGCCATTTTCGCTTTCCGTTAACTCTGTTATCCTTGGGAAATATTTTTACAATTTGTCACAAAAAGTTCGCCGTAGATCTCTGAGATTAACCTTCGGCGTACAAATTCCGGATTTGATATTGTTATGAATTTCCGCAGCGTGCGATCTCTCGGACGTAAAGAGAAACCATTAAAAGTGATTTAAGTATAAGATTATGTCATTTACATAATCTTACAACATAATTATAGATTGTGATCATCAGATACCACATAGATAAATGTTTATTTGAAATATACATATATATATATTTATTTATATATTCTTTATTTATAAAAAAATATGTAATGTAAAGAGGACTTAACGCTAAACAGCCAAATTATGTATCAAATTATGTATCAATCATGCAATATCATGGGAGAATATATGTATGTAAAGTACATTTGTAAATTTATGTAGATGTACCTACTACATCTATATAATAAATAAATTATCAAAATATAATACATATTTATGACTTTGCACATAGATACATACCGTACGATATTAACATATATTAATCGATTTTAATAATAATAAATTTCCAACATAAACCTAAATAATATAAAAGTAATTAAACATCAATAGCCAATATTGTCAACGACAAAGTCCGTATTGACACAACAATTAAAATATGACATTAATTATAATTTAAATATTTAATTGCAATTTAAGTATGGGTGCAAAATTTTCAGTAATCTGTCGTACAACAACAAAAATATACACAGAAAACTTAAAATGTTGCGTTCAGCCCAATCAGTCGGAAGAATGGCTAATCCACGGCCGTAGACGTCCAACTCCCTATCCCTAACGCAACACAGTTGTGTTGCTGCCCTAATAGCTTTGCTATTAATGGTTTCGATGTTTTTACGTCATTGCGCAACTTCGATGAACTGTTTTAACATTTACAAATGATAGAAGGTTCACAATGTTACAATCAATGAACTGAAAACACTATGGAACGTAACGTAATGTCTGTTATTAGATTTGCTGTTTGTTAAATGGATTATGTGTTTCGTATGCATATAGACCTATTAACTATTTTGTAGCGTATTTGGATGGAAAATGATGAATTATTACGTGTATTTTAATAATTATTATGTTTCATTTTAATCTACGTTTCTGTTTGCAATTTTCAATTTAATTTTAGTATATCGTATTGTGATGTTTATTTTAGATAGCGACTAGTGATTTTAATTAATTTTTAAATATTTCTTTCTCCAATAATTTATTCAGTGTATATACTTATTTAATGTAAAACATTGGAGAGAGGATCAAACCGACAAGCCTCTATTTTTTATTAACTATATAAAATTATATGTCTATATGGAATTAAGTCTAAAAAACCAAAAAAAAATCTATAAAAGGCATTTAATGTGTAATAAAAAGTAATTTAATGTGTAAAGGCATTTAATGTATAAGATACACCAATCAGTTACCTAATAAGTCAGCATTGTCACGTAAGACGTCAATAAACAATATACAGGGCGTGGTCAAATACGTGGACAGACGTGAACGCCCTACCTTTTAGTCAATGACGATAAGACGACAGTTTTTGTCAAGACAGATAACGAGAAATAAAAGAAATAATAGGTAATGGCTAATGGTAAATCAATTGGTTTGACGAGTTACTGTTATAATTTCGATAAAAATGGATTTCGGACTTGGATTCGGATGTTTGAATTCGTTATTAATTTATAACTTGGTGACCTACTGAACAATGTCGAAGTGCCAGCTGCAAATTCAAGTTCCGATCTACTTATTTAATAATTTATGGATTTAATTCACTTATATTTTCGAATTTTTAGGAAAACAGATTTTTTTATTGTATTGGAGGTGGTAGCTTAGCTTTATGTTGATTAGACGATTCAAAAGTGGTCGGAAAAATATTTTTGAATAAAGAGTATTTAATATTCTATCTTGAAATTAGGACAGGTACGTCTTTGTACACTAATTTATCAATATTTATTTCCTATATTGATAAAGACAGAGACATATGCGGACAAACATGTAGATATAATGTACAAAGTTAGATACAAATGTCTATGATTATATCCAAGATTGATATAAAGAACTACTTTATTGACCTAGTTAGACTGCTCCGATAGTAAAGAATTGCTGCTTCCTGAGCTCTATTATGGTTGTGGACTTGTTGTTGTTCGTACAACATAGGAAAGATTTCTTTTCTGAGTTTACCATACTTTATGTTTATGTACTTTATATCCAAAAATGTTTACTGTGGTTCAAATTTTAAAATCTGTTCCTAAGAAACACTAAATATACATAAACAAATCCATTTGTGATTAAAATCTAATATTTAAACTATATTAAATTATGATTTAAACTTTTTTAAAATGTTACTTATGCCACACTAACAATATTTTTTTAAAATATTAAATGTTAAAAATATTAAATAAATATTTCCTCATTCTATTTTGTCATTATTGATCATATTATACGTTCTCTCTTGCTAAATGATTATTCTGGTAATTTGTAAAATTAATCATTACTACTACAGACATAGCTGCCTACACAAATAAGTTGTAAGAAGCGTATTAGAATTTCGACATAGCTTGATAAGAACGTATGCCCTAGTCAGAGTGCTCGGACGATTTCTAAGACGAGAAGTTTCTAATTCCGCAATAATCATATTTTTTCACCTGTTTTTTTTAAATAACTTTACTATAAATATGGGTGTCAAATAATTAAACCAGAATTTTTTAAATAAATTAGAGATGTCAAAATTTTCAAACAACAAATATTTGACAAATGTATATATGTATGTGGGCGCTTCCGCCCAGTGTCGAGCCTAAAAGCGACGAATTGATAACCTGTAGAAAAAAGATAAAAAAAGTACTTTAAACGATCTATTTTCAATGTACGGTATAAAGGGCATGAAACATCGCCATTGGTTCGATTCGGAACGTTTTAATTAAGGGAATGGAGGGTCGCCACAGTGGCTACCTTTACAAATGGATTAGTCTGGATATCTTCGATTTGCTCAGACATGGCGAGTCTGCTCAACGACAAGTAAAAAAGTAATTATTGTTGTTTTCTTTTTGTACGTTTCCCTGTCCACGGCTGCCTTTTATTTATGTTTTCCACTTTCAACATTTTCCATGTCGGTACGTAAACATTGTCTGTTGAAGTTGGAATATGACGAAATTTTGTTTTTGTTTATAAATTTTAACTTGTATTTTTTAGTATGACTGTTAAAAGTTACAAACATAAATATACTATCTGTGTGTTTTTCGTGTGCGGTGGCTCTGGCTTGCAATGATAAAAAATATAATAAAATAAAATAAATAATAAATCGATGCTGCAGTTATGTTCGGTTGTAAATTTATTTTAAAAATAAATATATCTCAAGAACTCCTGGTGTGAATCGAATATTTTTTTTTGTCGATAATCCATCTATCAAGGAAGGGTAGCCATTACATTGTGGTTCATCATTTCGATGTAGTCCACTGTACGTATGGACAGTGTAACTTCAGGCACCAAAATTTTAGTTATTTCAAATGCATGTGGGCCAAGCCGCAGGTAAAAGCTAATAGGTATCTATATATGTTTTGTACAGCAGACTTATGTAAGTGTAAGAACGTGCCATACAAAATATGTAATAAAGTTGAGATCACAAGTGCGTGAACGTTTTCGTACACATAAGATCAACGCTAGTTAACGTTCATATAATTGGATCCGATCCCCTCATTACTCATGCGCAAAACGTAATCCCTTGCTTTGTAGCCTACATTCTGTAATTGTTATTAATTTCTCTTCGATCTGTCTGTCAGTATCACTTCTGATATCTGAATAATTGAGGTATATGTACATTAGTTTGTATTATTATTAATTCTTATTATCAGCTTTAAGCTGTATCCCGCTATAATATACTTTTCTCTTTTCAACAATCTCCTCTCTTTGTCGCCTCTTCTTTATTTTTCTTATTAGGTAACCATATATATTTTTGGTTTTATCATGAATATAATTTAACCGTCACAATTTAAGTACTATAATTAAACTTGTTTTATTATGAATTGCGTCGACGTCAACTTATTAACTTATATATAAAAATGTAATACAAAAATTACGAATTCCATTCACTGTTCATCAAAGGAGTTCATTAGTGTCAGAGAGCATATTCGAGTTAAAGCATATCGCGGTTTACCTGAGGGGTCTACAATACGTAATTTTAAAGTATATAAAATTAATGAAAATGTATATAAAATAGAGGCCAGTCGTGGCCCAGCGGCACAAAGTGTGACCGTAAAACACACTGGTTGTGGGTTCGATCCCCACTCGAGGAGATGAAATATTTACTTAAATTTATATTTCCATTTCTTCGCTCTGGTGTCGAGGCAAAGCGCGGCGTTGAGTTCTGCCACTCAACACGAAATGCCTTCAGAATTCGGCAGAAAGTTGGGAACGGAGTGTCTTACACTAGGTTCCCTCTGCCTACCCTGCTGTGTGCGAGATACAGCGTGAAGCTGTATATAAAATATTTTCGGATATACCTGTAAGACACTTTCTCAAATATTGTAAATATAAGTTTATTTTTAAAGCATTGTATATTATAGCAGGTTTTAAAAATATAATTTTAGATCAATCAGTAATCACGAATGAAACAAATTAAAAAACATTGAATCAATTGAATGTAATTGCTTTACCGAGAATTGTTAAAAATCATTGTTTGCATAGTTGTATAGAAAGTCAACTCCTGACAATGTACAACATAATAAAAGTTTTGACATTTTTTATCAACATTTTTAGCCTTATGATCCCCACTGCTGGACAAACGCCCTCCTAAACATCTTCACGACGATCGGTTCTACACTGCTCGCATCGAACGACTACCGGTAACCTTGACCAGATCGTTGGTCTATCTGGTAGGAGGTCTGTCCACTAAGCGTCGGTCGGTTCATTGGCATTAATTAATAAATAATTTGATATCAATAATAAAAAAAAACCTATATTTTCAAATGGAATAAAAATGTTAAAATTGTAAAAATTCTATACAGGTGCCCATACCTTATTGATTATGTTTTATATCAGTACAATCTCAAGCTATTAGATAAACAGTAAACCTAACTAGTCACGCAATGTATCTTTATAATTATTATTTTTAACAACAGTAATGGAGACTGGTCGATGAAGAATTTGTAAATAATACTTTGGGTCTTTATCATTTAAATATACTTAGGTATGCTGCGCGTCCACGGAAAGTAAAAATTGTACAAAACATATTATACATATGGTAGTAAAATAGAATAAACTAAAATATCTACTACCAAAAGAACTACCAGATTGTTTTTAGGGTTCCGTATTTTAAAAGGAAATAAGGGAATTGCGATCGCGTGGAGGTATCAAGCTGAAATTAATCTCTATATATAATAAGACAGTAAAAATATTTTGTCTGTACATTTAGTAATTTTGACTGAAATAAAGAGAACACCTAAATAGAATAATAGAAAGCAAAAATATATTTTTTTAATTTCTTGCCTGTCTGTCGATATATTTTTGTCCGCATTTTTCTCTGAAAGTACTGAACCGATTTACTTGAAAATTTTACCAATTGCTTTGTTTTAACTTAACTACTAAAGTTTAGTTCATCAAAATCGGTTCATTAAAAAAAAGTTATCGTCATTTGAATGAACTCAAGGCATTAGCTTGCCTGCGAATATTTTATAGCAATCGCGCTGGTTTCTTGGCTAAAGAATGACATTCGAAACGTCTGGGTTATATGACTGTTGATAAAAATATATACATTTTTGAAGCACTATTATATAATATTTTATACAATAAAGTAAACAAAATTGAATTGTTAGGGGAGATTACCTTCATAAATCATAACAGTTAAGTTTAAGTCGTAATTAATTCAACACAGAGATAAAGAACGATCTTGAAAGAAATATCAAGTAAATACAAAGATTTTTTGGTTGGTTCGTTCATATAATATATGTAACTAATTTAAAAACTGTACAGGAGTTAATATGCAATTATTACAGTTATTTTACAAAGAATATTATGAATCCT
>JAAIXJ010000717.1:195428-231094 GCA_013403705.1 Heliconius hermathena | reverse complement strand
TATATATATATGTCACACACAATCAACAACTATCGCGTACAAACAAGTATTAAGCTATCATATAGATTAAACTCTATATATGGACTTTATTATGACATAATCTAATAATTTATCTATCTTTAACATTTTCAAAGTGTTATTCCACATTTAGGAAAGAAAAATACTTATTAACAAAACGTATAAAAATTTGAAAGTAGCAAGTAGAAGGAAAGAGGTGCGGGTTCAAATCCCGCTACGTTCCAATTTTTATAGGTTTTCTTAATAAATATGTATATATTTTTTCATTCTAATTCACCTGTTGTGTGCTGTGAAGGAGAGGCGCAGGGGGGCTGGCGGAGGCTGTGTGGACCTGCGCCGCCTCGGTCGGGTCACCGGCTCGTAGCTCGCCGGCTGCCAGTGCCGCACAAATGGCGATAGCCCTGTAAACAAATACTCCTATATATTTATGTTTCTCTTTCTTTTGTAAAAACGCGTTAGTGGACGGTGCTGTAGTTTTATCGATTAACCATTTTTGAATCACATAACAGTTTTTATGAGGTCAGTCGTGGTCCAGGAGCACAAAGACTGGTTGTGGATCCGATCTCCACTCGATGAAATGAAATGTTTACGTAAATTTTTGTTTCCATTTTCTTTGCTCTGGTGTCTAGGCAAAGCGCGGCGTTGAGCTTCGCCACTCAACACGCAATGCCTCCAAAATTCGGCGGTTCACTCTGCTTACCCTGCTGTGTGCGGGGTACAGCCCAGCGTGAAGCTGATTTTTTTGTTTCGATAACACTAATTAAAATCCCAATATGTATCTCGCATATATATAATTAAGTATTAAAGTAATAATTAATCAATTTGACAATGTAGACGAGGTGTACATTTTATCAAAGCTTACATAAATTAATGGTTGCCCATTGAAATTGTAAACTAATAGCTAAATTGAATATATAATCGAAGGTTTAAACTGAAACGCCGCGTGGCTTTAGTTGATCGAAATGCTGAATTCTGTTTAATGGAAGGTATTAATTAAATGAATCATTGTAGTAATTATGGAGATTTGCGGGAATTCAAATATATGGTGTAGTAGGTACTTTTGTTGGTCAATATAATCTAACGTAAGTCCCTTAATTCTCTGTTGTAAAAAAAATCTACTTCACGCTGTATCCCACACACAGCGTTGGGCAGAGAACCTAGTGTTAAGATACTCCGTTCCCGATTTTCTGCGGAACTCTGAAGGCAATGCGTGTTGAATGGCGGAAGTAACGCCGCGCTTTGCCTCGATACCGTCACAGGGAAATTATAGTCTTCCTTTATATTTATATGTTCAAGAGCAGCATGAACATATAAATATAAATGAAGACTATAATTCCCATGTGACCGACGCACAGCAGGGTAGGTAGAGGGAACCTAGTGTTGTGACACACCGTTCTCTATTTTCCGCCGAGTTCTGTAGGCATTGCGTGTTGAGTGGCTGAACTCAACGGCGCACTTTCCCTCGACACCAGAGCGAAGAAATGAAAATATAAATGTAAGTAAATATTTTATCTCCTCGAGTGGGGATCGAACCCACAACCAGTCGATTTTACAGTCACACTATATGCCCCTGCGCCACGACTATGGCGTCTATATATAATAATTTCCCGCGAAAGGAAAGATATAATGTTTCAGGAAATGGAGAAGAGAGGTTTATTAATGGGTCTATTGATGGCGCTCGCAGGTAGCTAAAATTTGCATGAAATGACCGTTAAGCGCAGCCTTTGTGGGTTTAATTAAAATTTCCAAAACGATCAGTTTCTGATATATCCCAGTGATTGATGTTGTCTTGATAGCTCTTGTATTGTGAATATTTAACGATGGTAATATGGTTTGTGAAATTGAATATTATTATTATTTGTGAATAAACATTATGAATATATTTGTATATTTATATAATATAATATAATGTATATTATATAACAAGGTAGGTACATCAAAAAATCTTTTAAATTGTTGGAAAAAATATGTAAATTAGCTTACTTTGTGAACATTTTATTGTAAGTACGTTTATGTTTATAAACCAAATTATATTATTACAAAATATAAATTCAAACATTTTTTTAGCATTTCTAAGGATGAAGAGGAAATCTATTGTTAAGACACTCCGATACAAACTTTCCGCAATATTTCCGAGACATTGCGCGTTGAATGACGGAACTCAATGCCGCACTTTGTTTTGGTACCGAGCGAGAAATTGATGCTAATTTATTCCCCTGAATTGTATTCGAATATATAACCGTCGCGTTTCAGTCAAATTCTATGCCGCAACGCCACGACGGCCTCATCTTTCAAATTTATATAAATATACCAAGTTAGTATAAAACTTAGCAGGGTTTTTACTAGAATGAAAGCGTCGTAAAACTAGAAAGTGGAGTGCTTTTTGGTTTTACGATGTTTATGTATGAAAAAGAAACTACAAGTTACTCTTGATAACATAAATTTATTTTATACCAGCGAGTGTTCAGTCCTTACAAAGAGATTGATATACCTACCGTACATTTATTTAATATCATGTATTTATAACTGTAACTTAAATTTTTAATACTATTTTAAAGTCAAATTTTTATAAAGTTATTACAAATTATAATATTGATTTAGAGTTCTGCCACTCAACACGCAATGCCTCCAGATCTCGGCGGAAAGTGGAGAACGGAGTGTCTTAACACTAGGTTCCCTCTACCTACCCTGTTGTGTGCGGGATACAGCGTGAAGCTGATTTGATATTTTATAATTTTGATCAAAATGTGTTACTATAATAGTTAATTAGTTACCTCAATCCCCCAAACGTTAATTACAGTTATAATTTTAAAGACTGAAAATTAAGACAATAAAGCTAATTTAGTAAAGCACCGGATTCATTATTCCACCTTTGCTGGAAGCTCGTACGATATTTCTTATGTAGCCGTAAAGTTGGAATTTATTCCGTCCACGGAAATATGAGGCCAACTTTACCTAATTGGAAAATCAAGAGCCATATATTTACTGTGAGCCGCCCCTTGGGTGTACTAGGATTTATACGGCAGTGGGAAGTCTAGATTAGTGGATAGGGAACTTATTGGAATCCTATAGAATATAAATTGGTAACGGGCAGGTAGAAGAAGTACCGATCAAGTCGCTTTACTTTACTTTGTCAAGATGTTATACTTTACGGTTATAGAACACTTTATTTACTCAAAAAGAACAAAAAAAAAAACAAAAGTATATAACTACTTAAAGTTATCTTAAATAAACAAATTTTCAGTGGTCGCGTGTAACAAATTCTTAGGTATTGTTTGAATAAATAAATAAATATTAATTAAGCAAGGAGTATATATAATTTAAAATTTTTCTTAAATTCTTTTACTGTTGTACACGTCTTTATACAATTTGGCAAGTTATTAAGTAGTAGAACACCCTCATACATAATATTTTTAATTCCGTAGCAGGTAGTTCTTGGCTTTCTTATTTGAATTTTGAAGTTGCTTCTTATATATTATATATAACAAAAGGTAAGTCTAATAAACGATTGTTAAAGGGAAGCAAGTTCAAATCATACTATGATTTTTATTGTAATTTTTATTAAATAAATTTGTATACTTGCGATTTGTTTAAAAACAATGTTCTTGAATAAATATGCAAGTTTGATTACCAATCATATAATTACAATTCAATTTTAGACTTTTTTTATAATATAAGAATTATTATATTATAATACAAGAATTAAATCTATCATATTAGTCTACATATCAAGCACACAGCAGGATAGGCAGAGAGAACTTAGTGTAAGACACTCCGTTTCCCACTTTCCGCCGAGTTCCGGAGGCATTGCGTGTTGAGTGGCGAAACTAAACGCTGTGCTTAGCCTCGACACCAGAGCGAGGAAATGAAAATATAAATGTAAATAAATATTTCATTTTCTCGAGTGGGGAAACCCACAACCAGTCGATTTTTCAGTCACACTTTGTGCCCCTGCGCTACGACTGGCCTCAGTTACGTATAACGTTGCTTTTATGTTTTAATAGAATGTACAACTCTATTATAAAAACTTAGTAAGCTATGTAAGTATATTGCGGCGTTGAGTTCTGCCACTCAACACACAATGCCTCCAGATTTCGGCAGAAAGTGGGGAACGGAGTGTTTTAACACTAGGTTCCCTCTGCCTACCCTGCTGTGTGCGGGATACAGCGTGAAGCTGATTTGATTGATTTTTTAGTAAGCTATGTGAAATAGGCTTTCAATATAGAGTCCAAATGTTCTCTTACTTCCCAAAATCAAAAGAAATACACCCTAAAGTGATTCAAAGTGTACAATTTTTGCACCATTTGTTAGTGGACGTGTGCGGCGTCAGCATGTAGGGACGTGCTTTTGGAAAACGAACGTCTTATATTCGGATTTATATTTATTTTATTCCCACAAAACAAAAATGAAATCCGAAATAATGGTTTATTCTAACTAAAACGAAATTTATATTTCTCGTGTTAAAGATAATATTATATATTAAAAGATGTCTTTTTTTTATCGTCATATATGTTATTATTTAGACTTTCTGTAAAACTTCAATCTAAAGAAAAGAAAATATGAAAGCATAAGAGCGAACCGAAGTAGAATACAGTCTGGCAAGTTTCTAGTTCGAAAAGGGGAAATGAATCGAAAAAAGGTAAATTGCAAATTGGTTAAAGAAAACTTATTTTTCTAAAGCACTATAAGTTCTTTCCGGAGCATCGAAAGGCAATAGCGAATGCGCGTTCTAATGAAATATAGTGAATCGCTGTAACTCTAGCGACCTGCACTGTACATTTCTAAATAAATATAGGTACCCCTTCAACCATTCGAGTGAATTGGATTTAAGCGCAGCTAGAGAAACGGGCAGCTCTTGAAAATAGTATAACGAAGGTAGAAATGTTTGCGTGATATGAGCCATGTTTTGCGAATTTCGTTCAAAAGCAAATGAAATGTAAATCGAGGAAGCCGAGTTATACAGGTGAGTTGTGAGAGGTCCCGATGCTGCCCAGTATTAATTGAGGGCGCGCAGACAAAGAGACTGCGTTAGTGGGGCTTCTTTCGGAATTCCAAGCATTTTGTGATGAATTTACCTTTATTACAGCCACTGGAAATCGATAATTCTCTTCCGACTGCGGCTTCATTAAGACCGCTTGAATGCTTATTAGCCGGAGCGCCGACTTCGGAAGAATGAAATTTAATCAAGATAAAAGAAATCTGTCTTGTCAGCTTAACGAAACATTTAGCAGATTAACAATAATGGTTTAATGTTGCACAGCATAAGTTACAGCTTTACTTGTGCTTAAGGTTTATTTATCCTAGAAAAATACTTACAAAAAGATTATGAAAAAAATAAATCAGCTTGAAATTGTATCCCGCACACAACAGGATAGTCAGAGGGAACCTAGTGTTAAGAATATGAGAGGAAGGCAAATTTTGTCTTTCTACATGTAACTAGTCTCGAACCAATATCAAATTTTACTATTTCAAACCATATCACGTTGTTCGTAAAAAAGATCAGAGAGATCTTATTAGAGTGTCGAGAGTACAGACTCTGGTTTCACTCCGCACAAATGGCTTTCCCATTAGCAATCGTCGCTCAGAGTCAGAACTTAGCAATGGAACTTGACAATATCAAGGTGACGTTTATCAAATATATATCTTTGACAAAATTCTTGAGAAAATAAAAAATATATTTTATAAAAATATATTTTTGTGTTAACATTAAACAATTTGAGTAGGTACTTTCTATGAACTGTTACATAAGCTTTACGCAGTATACCACACGCAGCAGGGTAGGCAAAGTGAACTTAGTGTTAAGACAGTTCGTTCCAACTTTTCGCAAGAGGCGTTATGGATAATATGTAAATATTGTATATACTAAACTACTTTCCACTTATTTTAGACTGCGTTTTGGGTAGCAGAATTCACAGTCACTCTTTTTTATAACTAGACCAGAAGAACCTCATTTATAAATTATTATTATTAAATTAGACCGAGTTTTGACTCTGCAGCTATAGTCAGAAATAAGAAATAGTACATTATTTTATAATATCAATGATTTATTCGAAATGAAACAGAAAAGACCGCAATCTGCCCGTTCTCATTAATTAATATTCAATGTTAAAGTGAATTTTAAAGGCTGGAAACAATTTATTAACTAGCGGTACCTAACTCCTATTTTACGTTTTAAAAAGCAATAAAATTGAAAGTATTTCAATTTCAGTACATTTTTCGTTTGCTATGCTTAAATATTGTTTTTGTCAGATTTCTAATGTGGAAATGGCCCAGTCGTTTGATTAAATCTAATTGTTGTCGGTCCTAATACCACTTGAGAAGTCTTGGTTAATTATTATTATAGTGTATGCTACTGGTTTCTGGATGAAAAAAAGGGATGGACTAGTGCATCATTTTGCTATTCTGAATAGTGATATTTAATTGTTTTTATTTTATTGTTGGGTTCCATCTGAGACCGTAAATACGATGGCTGTGGGTTCGATTCCTACTCGTATCATCGTGCCGTATGTGAATTATAATTAAATTTTTCTGCCAAGCTGCTTGTTCAGTGGCACAAGCAAGTGACTGTAAACGTGACGGTTGTGGATTTTATTCCCATCAGGAGGAGTGAATTCTTTAATATTTTCATTTTGTTGCTCTGGTAACAAGGCAAAACGCGGCGGTGAATTCCGCCACTCAACGACTTAGCTTCTTAACACTAAGTTGCTATATGTGGGGTACGGCGTGAAGCCAAGACAAGGGGTTGGCAATGATTTAGTCATGCAATAAGCAAGTTCACAATCTCGACCAGAAAATGGAGAAAGAAGTGTCTTAACATTAGGTTTTCCCCGCCTGCCTGCTACATGTAGGATAAAGCGTTTCGGTAAAAAAAAATATTAAGTTGAAATCATCAATATTATTCAAATTCATTTATTATTTAAAAAAAAGTCAAATCTTAACTATTTTTGTTTATATCGTTATGCGATTGTGCAGAGAGAAAGTCAATACAAGTCCACTTGACACTTAATTAGAGGTGTTGTATCTAGGTTGGCGGAATTCAACGTCGCGCAGTGATAACCAGATCTATTACTGTGGAAACATTTTTCTTAACCCAGAAATACTAATTCATCAAACTCGTCTCAACTGCTTAACGATATCCGTATTTATTATAACTAAAGTTTTTAGTACAAGTAATGTTGAAATTTTATCGCTCTCGTGTTGAGGCAAAAGAGCGGCGTAGAGTTCCAGCTCTGAATACGTAATGCATCCAGAATTCGTCGGAAAATGAGGAACGGAAGGTCTTAATACTAGGTTCCCTCTGCCTACCCTGTTGTGTGTGGGATACAGTGTGAAGAAGAAAAAATATACAAGTTAAAGTTCTAGTTTGTACATGTTCGTAGTCACTTATAGCACAAATATGGCACAGTGAACATAGTCATTGCTCTAACCATCTAATTCGCTCTTAGGCATCGGTACAAACTACAATTTGCATTCCTATATCGGATTTATAGGGCCACTAAAAGTGAAATTTATTAACTTTCTGGTACATGCATTATACATATATTATCAACGTTTCGAATTATTTTGTTTTAGCATTTAGGAATCGAACCTGTCGTGTTCACAGTCCCAGGCTTGTGCCCCTGCCCCACAACTGACTAATCTATATGATTTGTTATAATAACGTAGAAAACCTTTTTTTCATCCCTATATGAATTACATTCTAAAGTATCTTGTAAACATAACATAGAACATAAAACAACGTCTAAAATATTATTGAAGTTATTTTTAAATTTCAATATGTTACAATCTATCAAAAATATTATAAAAAAAAATAAATGCAATAAATATATCTCGATTTTCGTAGCCATGATTAACTCGCTCTAAATGTTAAGCGCTTTAAGAGCACGATGACTGAACTATGTGAACTTTTGCTTTGTCAGAGTGCTCCACAGGCTGAAGTTTAATCAGTTTACGTTTCGAGTATGCATATTTTTAATTTTCTTTTAAATAAGCAAGAGTTATAATTTAAATGTTTAAAAAGCAATCTTTTAAGCATAAATAAACATTTTAAGCTTACATCATTTAAATATAATTTATATTAGTTGTTGAAGATGCTTAATACTTATGTAGAGAACACTCCTAAATGTTTGTAGCATTTTTCTCTAAATTTCATTATCTATTTGTAAATAAAATGAAAAAATATTTTGCAGTCTGGTCTAGTTTGTTTAGGTTTTACTTAATATATATATATATATATATATATATATATAACTATACATTTTAGATGTCTTCTGCACTTTATATTATCCTTAAGTTTTTTGTGTCGACACGTAGTAAAACGAAACAAATTTTTAATGATATTGTAATAAGTATAACAAGTGCCTAGTTGTGCACAGAAAGGGTACTTTACAAGTATTAAGTTTTGTAAAGTTCCCCTTATCATTACCTTCATATGCATTAATCCAATTAGCAGAGTTCGAGTTGTTCAGTATAGTTATCGCCGGTGCTCGTCTGCAGCGCACGCTGCGAGGGTTGTCTTAATCGGTACTACAGTTTTTATTTTAACTGTTAAACGTTTGCATATACGTGTGTTTTAATTAAAGTAAGTTCATTTTTAAACATATGATATTTTTACGCTTAATCTGTATCCCTTATATGCAGAATACGGGATACAGTATGAACGGTACGCAACGGGAACTTAGGGACTAAGTGTTAAGACACTCCGTCCCCATTAAGATATTTCCGTTGAAAAATTAAATAATGAATGTAAATATTAAATATTTCATTTCCATAAGTGGGAATTGAAATCACTACTTGTCTGGCCCCGATCATAACATATTAAAACAAAACAGTTAAGTAACCTTCACTAAAATCATATTGACAGTAAAAAATAATGAGAATAAATAGTAAGTACAACAGTTTACGCAAATAGTGTGTGCAGAACTACTAAAAAGACAAAAATAAAATATTATATGATCTGATATATCAAAGAGCATATAGAGGTAGGTATAACATGCAAATACATTCTATACCTGTGAATATTGAATGTTTAGGTATGCCCGGCGCGTCGGGCCGTCCTCGAGTGACGGCAACATCTGTTGTTTATTCATCGTGTCCTCTGGATATTGGGAACCTTTCTCGAGGCTCATGTTTGTGAATGTGAAGAATCTATCCTTAACGGAGAACCAAATACTCATGTACCAAATCCTTTCGAATATTTAAGGCCCAAATCACATATTAGAAATATTATCAACAGCTCAGATGACGTTATAGCGATTATTTGATAAAAAGTTTGTAAAAAAACCACAGCTTCATTCTCTTTTATAGCTTATGTTAAAAAAAACAGTACCCGAAGAATGAAAATATTGAATAAACTCTAAACAAAGATAATTCAGTATTTTCAGAATATAACAGCAACGTCTCTTTTTATATTATTAAGAAAATATAGTGATGTTGCTAAGCTCTGATTGCAACTAATTTCATTAACGTGGGTAATTTAAGCAACTGGAACTTGATTAAGTTTCGTAGTCAAAATTAAGAAAATATTTCGTTATGCGCCTGATCCTTTTAAAAACAAAATAATCTGGTTACAATTAAAATTCACGTTTCGTCGTTGTCGCTTGTATGTTGTATGTCGTTTTTATCAGAGATTTTAACACTTTTATCTTATTTTTTTTACTCTCCTAGTGACCAATCACTCTCCTGTTGTTCTTACTGATTAAAATCTTTGTCTAAAAAAACAAGGATCACAAATTTTTTGTCAGAAACACATGCCGCATGTATTTTGGACAAAAAACTTGCGTACATCTTTCGATATTACGTCGAAAGATTCCTTTAGATTTCGGCAATTTTCAAACTTGACCGCATTTCAGTTTGATGGGCTACATAGTCTGGGAAATTGGTAGACGTATGAGAAGTAACAGATTGTATCTAAGTTCAGTAGCACAGTTTTGTAGTAATCTATGAACATGGTGTTCCAGTATGTTAGGTACTACGGGAATGTCGTTCATCAGAGAATACATTGTTTGCGTCGCTTTACAGTGACGTCAAAGATGTTTATTATTTTTTTGACAAACTAGGAATCTAAAAAAACATTTAGATTTTTATCCGTTAGAGATTTTTAAAAAGTTGTAAATGGGCGACAAAATTAACAAAGTATTGACTTAAATAACAAACTAATATAGGCTGTAACGAAAAATGCTTAAAAAATATTATACATTCTTTTATTATTGGCACATTTTCAAAACTATTTCCATCATTTATCCAATTCCTAAAAAAAAAACACTTGACTTAAATATAATCAAGTTTAACAAGTCTCGTTAAATAGAAACACTGAAGTACCTACTACATCCTGCTTAGTCCTAAGTACCTGTCTACAAAGTTTGGTCTACTCCATGCTTACACAGTTCATATTAGTGGCCGGACGAGGCTTCAGGCTTAATGCTAATTACAGAACAAGTTTCAGCAGATCGCTGTGTAAACAACTGTGAGTATATGTGGTGTTATATATCTCTATAATAGATGTCCTTTTTTTCATTTGTTATGAAATATTTCTATTTTCTTCTTCACGGTGACATTCTCATTACGTAGCGAACCTTAAAACAATAATATGGTTCAGGAGTAAACGTCTGTCACACGATACTTGCGTGTCAACTTATTATGTAAAATGATTTAATATAAAAAATAAGTATTTTTTTCAATCTATAAACCCACTTTGACCACGCTGTATCCTGCACATAGCAGGGTAGGCAGAGGGAACCTAGTGTTAAGACGTACTGTTCCCCACTTTCCGCCGAGTTCTAGAGGCATTGCGTGTTGAGTGGCGGAACTCAACGCCGCTCTTTGCCTCGACATCAGAGCGAAGAAATGAAAATATAAATATGAGTAAATATTTTATTTCCTCGAGTGGGGATTGAACCCACAACCAGTCGATTTTACAGTCACACTCTGTGCCCCTGCGCCACGATTGGCCTCACTGTTTTTTGTAATCTATACTTATAATAAAATCGTAACGCCAACAAGGTGTGGATATTGTCTTTAAAATGATAATGTTATTGGAACACGAAAGTAATTGAGACGAGAAAATAAATAATTGTGTTTTACAAGCTACGCTACAGCCACTTGCATTACTTAAAGTTAAAATTGACTATCCTACTTTCAAGGATTTTTGAGTTGTTGAGGCCAGTCGTGGCGCAGCGGCATGAAGTGTGACTGTAAAACCGACTGGTTGTGGGTTCGATCCTCACTTGAGGAGATGAAATATTTACTTAAATTTATATTTCCATTTCTTCGCTCTGGTGTCGAGGCTAAGCGCGGCGTTGAGTTCTGCCACTCAACACGTAATGCCTCTAGAATTCGGCAGAAAGTGGGGAACGGACTGTCTTAACACTAGGTTCCCTCTGCCTATCCTGCTGTGTGCGGGATACAGCGTGAAGCTGATTTACTTATTTATTTACTTTCAAGGATGTGGTTACACAGTGTCAAGTTAACGATGTTAGCCCCATATTGAAGCGAACGAAAAGTGAATAGAGTTATAGAGCTTTTTAATTATCCCATAAATTATATATCATCATATATCAATTTAAACACACATATTTGTCTTCACTTTTTATAATTAAAATACTAACTGCATTTCCTGTGGTTTTCCGGAAATACCTTAATTAAGAAAATCTTAATGGCACACGAAACGAAACATTGCTTGTTCAATTGCTTTAACATTTCCACTTACGACTTTGTCTCTGGACTGAAGCCCAGTTTGTTTTAGGAGTAAACATGGCACAAAGCAACGGTCAGACTTGTGTAAATACGAAAAAGCTACTTCAAATGGCGGTTTCGATTAAAATGCACTCACAAAATTATGATTTTGTGGTAAAGTAGCAAAAGAGAAAAAGAATAAAATAAATTTACATCCGAAAGAGACATTATACTATTCTACTAATGATATTGATGAGACAATTGTCGATAAATTTTTAAATATTTAAAAACATTTAAGTATAGTTTAAGAATAAAGTTTGTATGTATGTAAGTAATATATAATATTATGTACTCGTAGCTAAGTGCTATAGCATTTTTTGGATAAATAATATAATTATGTATATCAAATTAAAAAGTTATTGAGGCCGGTCGTGGCGCAGCGGCACGAGGTGTGACTGCAAAACCGACTGGTTGTGGGTTCGATCCCCACTCGAGGAGATGAAATATTTACTTAAATTTATATTTCCATTTCTTCGCTCTGGTGTCGAGGTTAAGCGCGGCGTTGAGTTCTGCCCCTCAACACGCAATGCCTCCAGAATTCGGCAGAAAGTGGGGAACGGACTGTCTTTACACTAGGTTCCCTCTGCCTACCCTGCTGTGTGCGGGATACAGCGTGAAGCTGATTTATTTATTTTTTATAAATTAAAGATGGCTTTTATAATATATAAAAAGCAAAATGCAGCTTATAAATAACCAACAAAATTCGTGCAGTAAATTATTGAAACACAAATTTTAGCGAACAATTTATTTCGATGTAGTTTAATTTCATTAACGCGGAACTAACTGTGTTCACTGTTGAAATCAGAGTCGAGCTCCATAATTTGGTATTTAAACATTATTTTTGTTTAAACATAAACATAATTTAAAAACAAGAAAGAAGAGCAACGGTAATAACGTTTTTAAGTCGTTTTTGACTCTAAGCGCGACGGTTGTGGGTTGAATTCCCAATCGGGGGAATTATTTTATTTAATTTTTTTTTTGCATTTTCCTTATCTATTAGCCGAAGCGCGTTGAGTTCCGCCATTCATCACGCAAATTAATGTATAATTTCTGCAACTACTTACTTAATTCTATTTCCTTTCGATCTTGCAATATTTTTTCTCTCTGTGATGCCTATCACATAAGGGAAGAGGATATTTCTGAACATATATAGGACATGATTGCCGTCATTTTTACTTGTTTTGTTTTTATGGAGCCACTCACTATATCGAGATTGGTTTAAAAATAATGATGGCAAACTATTGAAACGTAACGTCGATGGGGGCGTTTCTAATAATAAATTCATTTAATAAATGCAAAATAACATCAAGCAATTCTTGCATGATTAGTAAAAATACCTTGTTTATTTACTTGTGTGTAATGTTTTATTTACTAGAAAATTATGAAAAAATAAATATTTCTGTATACAGTTTTCAACTTACTTAATTCAATTTTTGTTTAACATTTCTTATTTGGTAAATAAAATTACAATCAAAATGTATCAATTTTATTCTAAAATATCAATTTGAATGCTTAGGGCACTGGAATTAACTAAGATCCTATCGAATTTGCATCTGGTCGATAACCAGATGATACGACTGTGGCTTGAGAATCTCTTGATATCTAGATAGGAATGTATGCAAATTAGGCTCAAATGCGAACGAGGCCATCGCTTAAACTTGCACTTGCTAGGAATTTAGCATAGCGCTTAGCCGATTAAGGTTACATATTCTATAAGTTACTCTATAAAATCGCCGTCGTGGCACAGGGGCACAAGGGTGTGACTGTAATTCGACGATTGTGGGTTCGATCTCCAATCGAGGAAATGAATTATTATTTCTTAATTTTCTTTTCTTCGCTCTAGCACCAAGACAAAAGCCCGGCAAAAGCCCGGTTGAGTTCCGCCACTCAACACGCACCGTCTCGAAAAAATCGCCGGAAAGTGGGAAACGGAGTGCCTTAACGCTAGGCTCCCTCTGCCCACTTCCCATATGCGGGATATAACGTGAAACTGATTTAATTTTGTAAAATTTGTTTGTCAGCTGCAACGTGGACCAGTTGTATTGGGTTTGTGACATTCAGCGTAGACAAAACATTTCAACAACTATCATTGACATTTTTTTGCATATTTTCAATTTATTTTACATTTCCATTTTACGTTCCACTGCGCTTTATGTTCGGCTGTTCCTGGCAATAGTAGGTACACTATTTTCGTGTTGGAATCAGTTCTTGTTTTGAAAAGGTTTGTATCAAATTTACTTTTGAATTTGTGTATTGTTTTATTACAAACAACAATATTTTGTTAACTAAGGATTAATTATACTCACTTTCAAATAACAATAGAAAAAATACGACGTTTTAATATTTTTTGCAAAAGATGAGATACATATAGTTGTAATTTTTAAATAGTAGATAATATCTACTATATACAAATTGCAATATAAAAATATTACATTAAATTATAGATAACAATCTTATATGCATTATAAATATATGTACGGCGTACGCGGCAACTAGGTATTAAATATATTTGAAATATGTAAATTTTGACACTTCCAATTCCCACATTGGGTCGAATTCTGGAGGCATTGCATTGGAAATCAATGCCACGCTTGATACCTACGCGCCTTGATACCAGAGCAGAATTAAATATTTTATTTCTTCGAGTAGAATTCGAACCCACTACCTATCGCATTTACAGCTACACGCTTGTGCCCCCACGACCGGCTTCAGATGAACAAATTAAAGCCCAATCATATTAGCATTCCAATATAGTACCTACATATTTTAAAAGTCAAATCGATTGTAAGTGCCTCAAGATACGTAAACGAGACCATATTCGTGTTAAAAGTTTCAAAGATTTTTCATATGCTAATATCGGCTTTATGTAGTTGTAATACGGTATATATTACTGAATAAAGGAATTTGATACACATTTCATTCACACTTCACGCACCGAATGTTACGTAGCATGTAGTTCAGTAGGTTATAAGTTACTTAATAGACTTTTTATAACAATAATTGAAAGTGTGAGATAAGTAATCAGCAGCTTGTGTTTATTCTGGTTTGTTAATTATATGGCATTTCCTATTATTATAGGCTTTATTTTGTTTTTGCATTTTGAGTAGGGTTTATAGGTAAAAAAAATAGCTTCATGCTGTATCCCGCACACAGCGGAGTAGGCTGAGGGAATCTAGTGTTTAGACATTCCGTACTCGCTTTCCGCCGAATTTTGGAGGTATTGCATGTTGAGTGGCGGAACTCAACGCCGCATTTTACCACGATACCAGAGTGAAGAAATGCAAATATAAGTTTAATAAATATTTAATTTCCTCGCGTTTGCAATCACACTTTATGCCTTGACTGGACTATAATAGATAAGTTGAACACATTTTTGTTCGATAACGATCGGTTACTATATTTAATTTTTTATTGTTTACTTTCTTGGTGAATATTTTCAAAAACATGTTTTCTTTTAACTTAGTACAATTGCTGCTGTGTGCCCTACAAAAAAATTGTGTCGTGTTATTTGGCTGATCTCCAAATATCGACCTTGGACCAAATTACATGATCAAATTTATTACTGCTGAAAGTTCGTACAACCATTAGTTGTTAATGTCATTTTTGTTGTACATTTTTGTGTATACTAATTTTCATATAATACAGTTTAAATTTTCACATAATACAATTAATTTCAATAGATCAAATCAGATAGTAGATTATTATTTTTAGATTCCATCATGCTCAGAAATAAAATAAAAAATGTTAAATCAGTAAAAGTTAAAAATGGCACATTATTTTCATTTTCTTTAAAAAGTCATTACCGCATTGTCTGAACTCCAACATTTTTCCCTATAATCCCGTTAAAAATGAAATAATTGGTCGTAATATTAACCAACTTCGACTTCGAATTAAATATAAATTATTTTCTGTATTTATATTGAATTTAATGAATTAACCACATCAATCTCTAGAAGAATAGGACGCAATCAACCAACCAGCTCATTCAGAGAGATTGGTAAATAATTCCGTTTGCTTATTTGACTAAGAATATTTTATTCAGAATTCATATTATAATCACTATTCTGAGCACGATCGCTGGAACTAACAAAGATGACTTTGGTCAAAATTCAATTTCTCCTTCGAAAAATGTTACTTGAGACCTTGAGGTTTCAAGAACACAGAATGTTTGCCAAAATTATTTGCCAACTAATATATTAATGTCTATGTTGGCAAAGTGGGATATTCGAGATTGTTGGTCAAGGCATACGGACCTTGGACTCATTTCGAATGCTGCCAGGATGACAACCTACTTACTGGATCACCGAGCCAATTTATCTTGAAAGCCTTGCATTTAAACTTAACTGATGCTGCACAAACATACAGATACGTATGTTCTCCTACTATTACTATTATTGTATAATGGATTATTAATTTGGGACAATTTAATCGTGTTTATAGATCTTTTTGTATTGGTTACAGTTATCTAGCTTAGGTATTATTGGGTAATTTTTGGAAAAGCGCCTGTTGAATAGTGTTCCATTTAACAGATCTGACGTCTACATTTTTCATAATTACGAAATGACTTTAATACGTAATTCTGTAATTATAGGTATGGTGTTGGCTGTACTTATAGTAACCGACGTTGTAGCAATTATAATAAACAAGAGATCCAAACAACGTTTAATAGCGTTCGTTGAAAATTCTAGTTTTTATACCAATGGGGACGTTGATAAAGAATTATCTGATTTATAACTGGGCTTTCTCATTTTATGTAGGTGGTTCTCACTAGATTACCAAATTGGTGGTTAGGTATACTTATATATAGACATAAAATATGCCATTATTATACCACGCTTAGTTATTATTATTTTAGTCTCTAACAGGACTTCTATCGCTCAAGATTACTTAATATATTTTTCTTGTTGAAATCGTGTAGGCGGACTTACGTACACTTCATTAGGTATTCAACTTTGTAAGTAAACTCAACAATAGGAACAAAGAGCTGGCATTCAACATTTGTAAAGCAAAGCAAATAGTTAGCACTTGAGTATCGCTGCATTATAGAACTCGTTATTGTATCGCCCGATCCGAAGGCATTAAGGATTCATGGAACAGTAACAAGTTTGAATGCGTTCAGCTTTGGAGAAAATAGAACATCGACAATTTTTTTTAATATTGTATTAAAGGAAAGTTTTTTTTATGGAATTTTAATGACTGGCACTGTTAGTGTTTTTATTTAGTAAGTATATATGATGAACTCGATATAAAATAGATTCTTCTCACATCGCGTTTTCCATTTGTGAAACCTTTTCATCACCCGAAGAGCGATTCGGAGAAATAATGCCGAACTAAAGCCTTCAGTCAGGTCAGGAGATAGCTTCGCGACACCCGCATTTAAAAAAGTTCTATCATTTATGTCATCAAGAATCTAGATCACTGCAAGTATAAACGGACCGTAAGTCTTATATTATTTACATAGTTTCATTTATTGTTACAAACTGTGAGGTATAATTCTGATCAAGTTTTTTTTTTATAATAGGAATGTTGTTATTATATAGAGAAATAGTTTTTAAAAAATTATGACTTAAATTTGTTTGTTTTTCCTATGCAGTAAATTTATTTATGACCTTAAAAGGTTATCTTAGGTAATGTACCATTATATAGACAACAAATATTTCCAATTCATTAGCTCTGTCTTTTCTTTCAAATATATATGATCAATGAAACATGCCTCCATATAAAATGTAACCATGTCTTTACAATTTCTATTAATAATTATAAACCTTAATCTAGGTAGATAAAAAAAAAATTTTAGTAATATTATATGAGGCCAGTCGTAGCGCAGGGGCACAAAGTGTGACTGTAAAACTGGTTGTGGGTTCGATCCCCACTCGAGGAGATGAAATATTTACTTAAATTTTTATTTCTATTTCTTCGCTCTGGTGTCGAGGACAAGAGCGGCGTTGAGTTCTACCACTCAACACGCAATGCTTCCAAAATTCGGCAGAAAGTGTGGAACGGAGTGTCTTAACACTGTTCCCTCTGCCTACCCTGCTGTGTGCGGGATACAGCGTGAAGCTGATTTATTTTATTTAATATTATATGACAAAAATTTACTCATAATACATAAGTTTAATATTCAAGCGACGCGTATTTATGGTAGACGTTGGAGTTGTGTCGTTACACCTGTTACCATGATAGCGTTTTCTATCAAGCGTCGTGAAGCGATGAAGCTATTATACACTATTTATACTAAAACTTTATGAAATTTATAAAGTAATATGTGAAATTATATTACACTTTTAGTAGAAGTACATCCAAATTTTCCGTATCTTATCTTTAAGTCTTACTAAAGTGGCTTTGTTTTTTATGTATTTTGTTTTATTAAGAGGTAAATACTTAATTATATAATTTTATATATTATATGTATATATAAAGAAACGATTTACATTAAACTAGTTTTATAATTGATGGTGATTTAGTTTTTCAATTAAATAACCAAAACAGGAAAAAAGAAACATAAGTAATTAAAAGTATATAGATATAATATGGAGGCCCGTCGTGGAGTTGTAGAGGCACAAGCATGTGACTGTAAACGCGACAGATTGTGGGTTCGATTTCCACTTGAGGAAATCAAATATTTACTATTTTCATTTCTTTACTTAGGTTGCGACTCAAAGCGCGGCGTTGAATTTCGCCACTCAACACGCATTGCCGCCGGCCGAAAGTTCCCTACTTGTGCAGAGTGTCTTAACACTAGACTCCCTCTGCCAACCCTGCTACATGCGGGATATAGCGAAGTGATTCATTCATATACATATACAATATAACATTTGGTCACTATACCATAAAAACTGTGTTACAGTAAAAAAAAACGTGTAATAAACGTTCCGAGTTAATTTTATATAACGTTGAAGCTGCGGTACAGCTTAATGGACACCACGACGCACGTCAGTACGTAATCGGATTGGAACCCATTGCACTTATGGGATTACGGAGGGTTGCGTTTTTTCACACCACGATCGAGTTGCGTTCTATTTCCCGCTGAAGTTGTTGAGCCATTTTGTAATTTCTTAACCAATGATTTTCTGTAGCATTAATATTTTATACATTCAATATAATACTTTCAAGTTGGCATTTGGAAAGGCGTGAAGGCTATATAAGTCAGCTTCACGCTGTATCCCGCACATAGGGTACGCAGAGGGAACTTAGTGTTAAGACACTCCGTTTCTCACTTTTCGCAGAGTTCTGCAGGCAATGCATTTTGAGTGGTGGAAATCAACGCCGCGCTTTGCCTCGACACCAGAGCGAAGAAATAAAAATATAAATGTAAATAAATATTTTATTTCCTCGAGTGGGGATCGAACCCACAACCAGTCGATTTTACAGTCACACTATATGCCCCTGCGCCACGACTGGCCTCTATATAAGTATTTAAAATATATCTGTTTCCTTGGCCTATTTTTTAATTGATCATAATGTATGAGTGAACATAATTTAATCATGATTAAAAACCATTCCTCTGAGGGAGGATCGAACCTACAACCATCGCGTTTACATTGAAATGTCTGGTGTCTTACTGCACCATGAGGACCTCATAATTCTTTTGGGTGTGAATCGAACCGATAAGCGTCGCGTCACTTTTACAGTCAGACATAGTGTCAGACTGTAAATGTGACCTCGCTTTTGATTTTTTTTAGGTAAAAAAGTAATATCAGTAATTATTATATAAAAAATATAGTGTGAAATATTTCGAAATAAACAAAAAAGAATTATAAAACCACTTTGAAATTTAAAATTTAATATTTGAGTTTCTTACTAAATCTACTTAATAGACGCTATAATACTAACAAAAAGTGCCCAAATTATAGTCGGAGATCTGCCTAACTAATTAACGCAAGAGCTATTTACTTAAGAAAATAAGATTCTAAATCCAAAATTTTCTTAAATATAAGATAAATAGATATACGCTTGTTATAAGTTGTAATAAGAGCATAAAAATTTCGACATAGCTTGATGAGAACGTATGGTCAGAGCGCCTGGTCGGTATCTAGGAGGCGCGGGTTCGAGTCCCGCTACGTTCAAATTTTTATACGTTTTCTAAATAAGTATTTTTCTTTCCTAAGTGTGGAATAATACTTTAAAAATGTTAAAAATAGATATATACATATTTTATCTTTAAAACATAGTTTATTTCGTAAAAATTGAACAAGCTAATACAAATGCTAAATAATTGGATGATGTGATTTTAAGGTTACACTTAAACTAACAGTGGTCTATAGGCATACACTCAACAGCGCTCCTCGCATCTCTGAGCTTCCGTTTGCAAATATTTGATATGTTTCTACTGAAACAGAACGGCGGTTATATGATTTAAGGTATTAATTACTTACTCATACTATCAAAATTATGTGTAGTATGTGTATGTTCTCACAAATCTATTCTGTTATAGCAAACAAAAATCTGCATGATTTTTAATTCATAAAAACTACTGAACTGGCCAATACGAGGAAAAAACTTGAACTACGAAATCTCTTAAGGAAATCAATAAATATTTATCTATTTATTCTTTTAACATAGCATATGAAGGCTATATGAGGCACTATTTATCAGGTTTAGTTGGGCGTCTGACACATCCTATTCACGCTCAACAGTGTATCATGCATACCTCTTGTCTGTCTATTATATATACATGGGTGTAGGAATGGGATGGGGTGGTGAAAAGTGTTGTTTTGAATTAGTCGCAAATAGTCACACCACAGGCTAATAACAAACAACTAAACCAGAAAACTTAAAAAATATCGGTTTAAGCCTAATATAACCCCCAGCTCCTAGGAAAATGTCCCTAGATACGCCCTTGTACCTATATAAGCTCGAATAATACTAGATCGAAATACACAGATGGGGAGGTTCCATTCAATTCCATCCATAAAATATTTAATTTCCTTCCTCTCCTTGCGACACGCACTCAAGTCGAACATTTACATAAGCTCACCGAAGCAGTATTTACACTAGCCGACAGTGTTGTTTATATACAAATTAAATCGTTCTCGTTACAGCATTTTTTTTTATTTTTTACAAATATATTGTATAATAAATTGAAATTTATTTGAATTGAATTGTTATTTTTATTTAAGGACAACGAGCGTGTTGAGTTCCGCCACGCCATATTCAAACGGAAAGTGGAGAACGAAGTATCTTGACCCTACGTTTTCTCTGGCTACCTTACCTATGCGGGAAAAAAGTTTGAAGCGGCTTTTTTATTTTTTAATCTCAATGTGTGACTTTATTTTACATTCCTCATTTTCAGTCATCTTAGAATATGGGAGAATGAAAAGCATTTGTTGTCTGTAATTATAAAAAAATATAAAAATATTATTTCCATTTCTTAAGCTTTACGCTGTATCCCGCATATAATCGGCTAGACAGAAAAAGTCTAGTCTTAAGGTACTCCGTTCCGCACTTTCCGCCAAATTCTCGAGGCATTGCGTGTTAAGTGACGGAACCCACCGCCGCGCTTTACACTGTTAGCAGAGGGAGCAATGAAAAAATGAAAAATTGAACCTACAACCGATGTGTTAACATTCACACACTTATGCCACTGCGCTACGAGGCCATCAATTATTTCCATGGAAGATAGAAAATCGGTTAGATAAAGTATATTTAAAAAAAAGAAACAGCTTCACGTTGTATCCCGCACACAGCACGGTAGGCAGAAGGAATCTAGTGTTAAGACACATCGGGGAACGATGTGAACTTTCCGCCGAGTTCTGGAGGCATTGCGTATTGAGTGGCGGAACTCAACGCCGTAAAGTATATTTGTTGCCTAATAATAAGGTTCAACTGTCTACGGAAAGTACAACTTATAAAAGTTGACAAATTTAAGTTTGCATATGCACTCATTTTGTATAAAAGTATTTATTTATATTGTAAGTTCAAGTCACTTCGTGCCACGCTTCATAATTGTAAGTTCACGAGAAACCAATACATTAATGCTCATATCATTTGATTGCCTTGACTTAGAAGCTTAGTTTTTTCTGTGCTCTATAGACCGTAGACATAATTATATTAATTTCAACTTAATACCTTCATGTTATCATGAGATAAACGGTCTTAACAAAGAGACAACAACGATGCGGAAATCTAAAAAAAATAATTAAACAAAAAGTTAAGTTTATTCTATAGAGAAAAGAATTCAAATACTTACAAAATATACAAACTTTAAAAACAATAACTAAGCTACAACCTTACTAAAATAACAACAACTGAATACAAAAAATATATTTCGTAGATTACAATGGAGTTACGATTGGTAAATGATAAAAAGCTCATTTTTCACTGAGAACAATTTGTATGGATGTTGATAATACATGTCAACGGGCGAGGGTGTGAGGGTGCGAAAATTGACAAGTGACGTCTCCCGTTAATAATACATTTTTCGATTTAAAACGCATTAGTCTATATATCTTAGTTGATATGAATGATATTATTTCTCATTGTTATTAGGTATATACACTTGCACATGTGTGTGTAACGCGACAGTTGTGGGTTCGATCTCCACTTTTTCCCACCGAATGAATTATTCTTTATTAGTATTTTAATTTATTCGCGCTGGTAACAAGGCAAAAGCCCAGCGTTGAGTTCCGCCACTCAACACGCGATGCCCTCAGAAATTGGCGGAAAGTGGAACGGAGTGTCTTAAAACACTAGGCTCACTCTGCTTAATCTGCTACGTGCGAAATACAACGTGATACAATTATTAATTGGAATACCTATTGCGATCTAGATTCTATTTTCTAATGCTAGATTTCTGTCATCCTGTAGCTAGTACAAGTATAAAAAATAACTAAAACAATATTATAAAGTAATCAAAATACAAATAAACAGAATACCTTACCTAACTAAATTTCGATTAAGAGTAACGATGTACTATATTTCCATGACAGTCCAATAAAAGAGATTAGGTCCACTTTATTGAGTACTAGAAATCCTCGAAGATGGAGGTAAAAGGTATTTTAGATTTTGATTTGATCATAAATCAGTTACGATCATATCTAAGAAAAATTTAAGAGATATAAATTACAAATGATCTTAAAATAATATTGTCTAAATATGTTTTATGAAGAAATCATAGAAATTATTATATTTGAAAGAAAAATAATACGTATATTGTAAAGGAGAAATTATCGTGTTCAGGTGTGAAACTAGCCCTTGTCTAGTTTCAGATTAAAAAAAAAGAATACGCTTTCCTCGAATGAGAATCAAACTCACAGTCACCCCTTGTACAGAGACCTAGGCGGCGACCTGACTGTGTTATGATTGCGCATCTATTTTCATAAGACACTTATACTTGGATTTATTCCGAATATTCTACTAAAAGATATAACATTTCTTTCTCATATAATCAGTTTTCACGCCGTTAGGCTCGGTGATGACATCTCTTTCATATATCTACGGTATACCTACATGGAAAAAATCGAATAATGTGAGGGAAACAGGGACGACAGGGAATTGAAATGACAACACCAATACGAGCTGGCACCTGCTGCCTCACGTAATTACTGCTACGAAGTCATCAATGTACGGAGATTTTCTTTTTGTGTTTCGAAAATAAAGAAAAATTAAGTAGAATTGAAGTTGAAAGTAAACAAACGAATATTTCATTTCACACTGAATTAAACTTTGTTCAATTGTCGCTGTCTTCATGAAGTTATTCAGTATCGTCCCTAAGTACGATTAATATTATTTATTAAAATCAAAAAATAAATCAGCTTCACTCCGTTCCCCACTTTCTGCCAGATTCTGGAGGCATTGCGTGTTGAGTAGCAGAACTCCATGCCGCGCTTTGCCTCGACACCAGAGCGAAAAAATGGAAATATAAATTTAAGTAAATATTTCATCTCCTCGAGTGGGATTCGAACCCACAACCAGTCGGTTTTACAGTCACACTTTGTGCCGCTGCGCCACGACTGTCCTTATTATTTATTAATTACCAATTATTATTTATTAATATTTTCATTTTTTTACTATGGTAGCAAGGCAAAGCGCGGCGTTGAGTACCGCCACTCAACACGCAATGTCTCGAAAATTCTGCGGAAAGTGGGGAACAGAGTGTCTTAACACTAGGTTCTCTCTGCCTACCCTGCTATATGCGGAATACATCAACTATTATAGGTTAAATTCAAATTCTAAATAGACTTTTGCAAGCACTTTTGTAATCGTCGAATGAACAAGTTACTTCCACCGATTTGGATGGCAGTTCTGTTAAGAAGAGCCGACAAGAAACCAAAAAATTGGTTTAAATAGAACACCAATGTCAGAAATTCGTATTTAGGGCCAACCGTTATCATCTTCAATATTATTTACCCAAAATATAGTATTTCAATGGCAATACCCTGAGTATTCAAGTTAGATAAGTTTCCATCTGTCAGGCGACGTTACATAAACGTAACATCGTTTTCGTTTCATCAAATACGACGTTTTCGTGGAGTTTCAGTGATATTCGATATTGTTGTTGGTTGTTGTCTACCGCTAATTATGAAATTTCTTGATGATTTANTTGCTGAAGGAATATCGAGTAAACTGCATGAGGACCCCTCGGAGGGCATGGATGACAGTGGATGACGCCAAAAAGGATGCAGAGACGGTAGCGCTTGCTTGCGTTCTCCCTGTCTATCCCGCTAGGATAATAGCGTGAAAGTGAAAAAAAAAATTGAGGTTCAGAAATTACATTTTAGCATATACACACTTCTTCAGCTCTTTATCGATAAGCGGTTACAGCGGGAAAGTCAGTCTGCACTTCGGACTGTAGTCAGTTTTGAACTTATGAAAACCACGATGCATATAAACCAATCCTGTACCACAATGGTCTATCTCTATACATACGGTTAATATATGTACATACAACAAAATCAAATAGCTTATAAAACAGCGCATTATCTCATTATAATGTTTATAGTAATAAAATACCGGGTCGCATCAGCCACATTCTTCCTATACAGAATTATACCACTCGACGCTACTAGTAAAGCGTACTTTACTAATAATAACTTGACACCACCTCAACTTTAATTAAATTCCAAATGGATATTGCTTTAAGCTGCTTTTGTAGCGGTTCACCGTAAAAGTAAGCTTTAGTTCCCTGTTGCTGACAGATTTTCTGTAAAAAATTATAATAAAATATGCTTTTTTATTCTTTGTGTTCATTTTAAAGAATATCAATTTCTGTAAACTATAGCTATATAATAAAATATGCATTTTTTTGCTTATCTTAAGGATGTTCTTTAGTTCTATAATGTTATAAACTTAATACAATACCTACTCACTTGTTATATTTAGGTACTTAGAGATATATCAGTCCGATATTCCTATATTACAGATATTTGATATGTGTCAGTAAAAAAATAAGCAATTTTAAATTAATTTTCAAAAGACAACATTTTAGCTTTTACGTAATTTGGAATTCTACGTGTAGAACGATATTTTTATTAATTATTTTAACATGATTCATATTTATTTAGAGATCCCATGACAATATTTTCTCCCACGATGTCATGGCGACTCAACTTTTGCACTTTAGTTAATTTCAGTCTTGTACAAAGTAGGATTCTTAATGGAAGTGTGTCATGTGTGGTTTAGTTAAAAGCATTCATGCGGTCGCAGAAAGCTGAGTTCGAGAAAATAATTTTGGTATTTTTTTTTTCATTACGTACAACCACATATTATGCAATGCTATTTATCTTCATTTATCTCAGCAGACAAGAGGACCCAGTGAAGCATCACTTGGTATTACATAGTCCTTCATTTTATTCTTTCATAATTGAAAAAAAATGGTTGTTATTTTTAACAAAAATACATATCTATAAACCCTTATAAATGTTGATATAGAATGCAAGGTACAAATAATTTGTAAAATGCAAAGTTAAGGAAACCCAATAACGTTGAGTTGCGGAACTCAACGACGCGCTTTGCCTTGCAAGACCAAAAATATTTTAAATAGAATCATTTTCTCGAGTCCCACCCACAACCAGCGATATTCTGTGCCACCGCTTCACGACGGTCTCTAAAAAAATTATTTATATACAAAAAATATATTAAAAACACTATGAATAAATCCTTACGCTGAAAGGCTCTCACCAAACGGGTATTACATATTGTCGGAGCGATAACAATAAAACAGCAAGCTTGAACGACGACCTAATAAAGAAGTAAACCATTCCAAAAGGATTAATTAGCCCTACAGAGGCACTTGTTCTGGCTTTTACGAGGACTCTAGAGTGGCCTGCTCAGAAAGCATTCGTGAATACAGTCTGTGGGACTATAAAACCTTTACGGGCCACGCAGTAAACACATATGGTCATACTCAGATCGCTTTAGCACTAGATACCAAACCTCGTAAACGATAT
Source organism: Heliconius hermathena (assembly GCA_013403705.1). Taxonomy (NCBI): domain Eukaryota; kingdom Metazoa; phylum Arthropoda; class Insecta; order Lepidoptera; family Nymphalidae; genus Heliconius; species Heliconius hermathena. The sequence goes on along the minus strand of JAAIXJ010000717.1, from coordinate 204,956 downwards.
ACTCGTATGCTCTTAAAATTTGGAATTTTCTTTGTTACAACGACACACTCACAGCCTATCTTTACGGCCAGTGCTAATATTTATGACCACGATAACGCATATATTTATAAAGGGATAAATATATTTTAGTTCTTAGCGTGTATAAAAAACCTAAATGGTTTAATAGATAAAAATGAGATATTTTGTGTATGTTATATTCTTTTTTTCAGACACACCGCTCTGCACATTCCGCCGAATTCTAGAGGTACTCCGTGTTGAGTGGCGAAACTCAACACTGCGCTTTGTCTCGACTCCAGAGCGAAGAATAGAAAATATGAAATATTTAATTTCCTCGAATGGGAATCAAACCAACAACCTACCGTATCCACGTCACACACATGTGCCACTGCGCCACGACTGGCCTCGTAACTTATATTTTAAGCGAAAATATTTTTCTTCTTGAATTAATGTAATCATTCAACCTGTAAAGAGACATTCTAACAGAATTTCTAAAACCACGTTAAGCTTTATGTATAAACAACAATGAATCTAATTTAAATTTTCGCTTGATATAAACTGAAAAACTTTAAAGTCACTGGAGTTTTATATTATAAGTTTTCACGTTTTCTCATTTCCTGCACGTAAAAGGATTTAAAGGAATTCTTAAAATATTAGAACTTTGATGAACAGATCTTATCTGGAAAATGTTTACGATGTAAAAGCTGGCTATGGTTTATTTCTATTTACCAAAAGAATTTACCAACTTTGTTATGCAATGGAGAATGTATGATATGAAAATCTTATTCTTAGGATGTTGTTACTCATGTTTACTTTGTTGTTTATATCCTTTTCTATCTTAACAGGGGTCAGTAAGACATTTATTAAAAAAAAATTAGCTTCACGCTGTATCCCGCACACAGCAGGGTAGGCAGAGGGAACCCAGTGTTAAGACACTCCGTTCCCCACTTTCTGCCGAATTCTGGAGGTATTGCGTGTTGAGTGGCAGAACTCAACGCCGCGCTTAACCTCGACATGGCACGCAATGCTTCGGCGGAAAGTGGGGAACAGAGTGTCTTAACACTAGGTTCCTTCTGCCTACCCTGCAGTGTGCGGGATACAGCGTGAAGCTGATTTGATTTGATTTGATAAAATAAATCATTCCCAATTCGGATAGAACCCACAACTACGACGCAGACAAACGCCCTTCCTCATCGATCTCGATTAGAAGTATTTAGAATAATTCGGACAATATAATATTAAGAAATACAATATTTAACATTTATTTCAAAGAGCATATAAACTGTAAAATCTCCTATTTTAGTAGCAACATTATTTCTTGTCGTGTGAAACGTTGAAATCCTTCAGTCTCTGTTGGGACCTACCCTGTGAAACTATATAAACCTCCATATAGACGTGAAACGACAATTCTGTATGTAGATATTTCGTCATGTCTTGTATTTCTTCAGTGAACAAGAATGTTGGAGTTGATCCTCGTGTCACAAGATTTCCTAATGTAGGGATAGCGTTCAAGCTTTTGTAACTCTATGAAATATCAACTAGTGTAACATGATATTATGTATGTACCTACGTGGATGTTTGTCCATAGAATTTATTTATATTTCTTATTAAGTTAGTCTTATTGCAAAATGTATTATATGTGTGTTTCAGTAAAATCGTAGATATTTAAAACAGTTAAAATACCTGTAAGTATAAAAAAGAATCTAAAAATATAAGTTTTATTTTCTTTTCTTTCTTTACAGTATAGACTTTAAATTTATTTAACACTCAATGCGAATATTTCCTAAATAATTAACAAAACGTTTAAATATTAATATGTTATTTATTTTATCAAAGATTTTTTTACTAACCCCGCTATGATAGACGTATGAGAGAGGTATGCAGGGACCGTAGCGTTTGGAGCTCCGTTCTCTCTGACTACTCCTCTAGGGGTTTACAGCGTGAAGCTAAGTAAATAAGTTTTCTCCGTTTTCTCCTAAGGTGCGAATATGACATAAACATATATACGAACATGCTACTAAAAACTTTACACTGCTAAAACTACTATATTATTTAGTTGCAATATCGTTGCTTAACTTGGTACGTATAAAAATGCATTCCACGATCACGATCCACGATCTGGTTTCGATTTTGTTTCATTTCTTAAAATGGAGGTTGCACCTCAACGTGAGCTAAAGCAGACTTATGTTAATATAGCTTGGGAGCAGCTAAATGGTTAAAATGTTACTTAAGACCAAAATACTGGCTTTATATAATATATAAACGAAATAAAATTAAATGTTAATCTGATTATTTATTACTAAAAGTAAATCAGCTTCACGCTGTATCCCGCACACAGCAGGGTAGGCAGAGGGAATCTTGTGTTATCTCTCCGTTCTCCACTTTCTGAAGAATTTTTCTAAGCATTGCGTGTTGAGTGGCGGAACCCAACTCCGGGCTTTTGAATTGGTGCCAGAGTGCAGTAATGAAAATATGCATAAATAATGATTCATTCCCTCAAGTAGGGTTCGAACCCACAACCATCGCGTTACAGTCACATCCTTGTCCCTCTGGGCCACGACGGACTGATTATTAATTATTTAATTTAAAATTGAAAAACTACTTTTTATAATTAAAAAATATATATCTGATAAAGAAAATTTATGTTTACTTACTTATATACGGGACTCGAACCCGCGCCTCCTGGAAACCGACCAGGCGCTCTGACTACTAAGTCATACGTTCTCATTTGAACGTAGCGGGAGCGGGGCGTTTTGAGAACGTATGGCTTAGTAGTCAGAGCACCTGGTCGGTTTCCAGGAGGCGCGGGTTCGAGTCCCGCTACGTTCAAATTTTTATACGTTTTCTAAATAAGTATTTTTCTTTCCTAAGTGTGGAATAACACTTTAAAAATGTTTAAAAAATATTTATGTTCACTTATTAATTGACATTACTGTAAATAGTAAATAAGTTCATATTTATTTTGAATTAGAAGTAATTATTGGTCGCTCATTAAAAGTTTCAACCTATAAACCTAACTATAAACTAAATCTACCAAATGTATTAAAACATTTCTTATATTACACCATCAAAGACTTTTATGTTTCTCTTAATATACAAATATTAAAAGAAACATAAACTTACAGACATACCCATCAGGGAACTTGGACAAAAATGTAAATGTTGTATTTTTACATTTCACGCAACTCTGTCAGGCTGGCTTTGATCGAGCAGCCGTGAAATTACGTACCTGGGTCCCGTCTTCGTAAATATGTTTGACGATTGTACGACTTTTGAAAAATGGCCCATCCAAATGTTATAGAGAATACAAGAAAAAAAATATCTTTAGATTATTGAACATAGATTATAAAAAGACTAAATATCTGTAATAATAATAATACAAAGTGCGATAAACGTGTGAAGATAAAAAAATTAAGCAAAAGCAACTTTAAGTCTTAAAATTCTCAATTTAACCATTCATATTAGCACACAGCGCCATATTCGAAATTGCAATAAATAATTATATAATATATAAATAAATAGGTAAACAAACCTATCTAACAATCTCTGACAGAGCTTGCGCGTTAGGAACCTACTATTATTAATTTTTTTTTTCAGCTTCACGCTGTATACCGCACACAGCGGGTTGGCAGAGGGAACCTAGTGTTAAGACACTCCGTTCTCCACTTTCTGCCGAATTCTGGAGGCATTGCGTGTTGAGTGGCAGAACTCAACGCCGCAACATTTTTTTAGATTTATCATTAACAAATATAACTTCCAAAATAAGAATATCGATTCAGTAAATATGTAGAATAAACGACAATTGTTCGCAATATTTTATAATATTTCTATACTATCTATATTTAAATAATAGTGGAGCTGGAACAGCTGGAATATAGAAAAAGCTAATTGTAATCATAACTTCAAGTAACGAGCACTTACAAGTATCAAGAATTTAATAGTAATATACTCATCCGTACATTTCTACGAGTTGTTTTATACTCATTATGAGTCTGATCTCCATAATCGCCTTTAGAAATGAAAGTACCGCAGCGATAAAAAGACTTTTTAAATTCATTTATGGACTTATACATTATCATATCGTATATCATATGCATATTAGAAATAAATCATTGACTGTTCTTTATATTATATTACAATTCGTAACTGCGTAAAATGTCTGATGACTGAATAGCCGAATACTAATAATAGTAAAAAAAGAATATACAGAATATATGCACTGAAGTTTCTACAATTAAAATCAGCTATACTTACTTATTTACAAAACGTATAAAAAATTGAACGTAGTGGGACTCTAACCCGCGCCTCCTGGAAACCAACGTTTCCAAGAGGAGCGGGTCTCTTAATACGTTTTCTAAATAAGTATTTTTCTTTCCTAAGTGTGGAATAAAAATGTTAAAAACAGCTATACTTAATTTTTCCACTTATATCATTTATCATAAAAATTGATAAAATATTATTTTTCAAATTTACTATGCAACTTAAACCGTAAATATTTTAGCTTAGTAATAATAGTGAATTATTCAATATCAGCGACCCAACCGCAGTTTCGCCCGTTTAAACTTAATGTCATACTGTAGCTAAATTATAAAAAATCTTTATATAAATTGTAGCCTATGTGCTATCCTGATGTTTAAGCCATACTACTATAAAGTTACATCTAAATATGTTCAGTAGTTTTTGCATGAAAGTCGAACAGACACCCACACTCACAAGCTATCACAATTACAACATATTACGAAAAAAATAAATGAAATTTAGAAAACTTAATCCAAATAAGCAAGTTGTGTGTACAATATAAGGCCACATTGTTGCTTAACTATTCCAAACAAAGGTAGTTAGTCAACAAATTCGTTCGCTTTATGTATTTCAGTGAATTTCGGCAGCAGCTCAGAGGTGATTGCTAATTAATTTATAACGGCTGCGAAGCGTAAGAAACTTCGAGAAACCAATTTTCCGTCCATATTGTGTTTCAGTTTACAATTTAAATACTTGTTAAGATTACTTTAATTTTTTTATTTTATTAATGCTTCAAGATCAAGGTTTGCTTTCATTATGTATAGAGTTTATTTTAAACTTTTCTAAAAATTTCAACTCTATATTATATTTTATTATTCGTTTAATATCTGTATTTGAAAATAAAACAACGAAATATTTTTATTAGATTTAATTTAATATATGTTGTATTTTAATAGCTGGCCAAGGTAAGATATAAATTATTTATAGGTTAGTTGGTAGGAACGGAATGTCTTAACACTAGGCGCCCTCTGCCTACCCTGCTGGGTGCGGGATACAGCGTGCAGCTGATTTTGTGATTTATTTATAAGTTGAAGAGTAAAATAGCTGGTATCGCTGCAAACATGATAGGTTTATATTCATTTCTTTGTTTGTGGCTTTTAGTAGTAGCAGTTGAGTACGATTTACTCCACCAATGCTGCACAGGGCATAATAGAGTTCCAAGAGACAATAGATGTGACTTCTATAAAGCTGTTATAGCTTTTGTTCGTAAAGATTGTGCAATATTAATAAAATACGTTCCTGTTTTTTTTTTTTCATTTAATATGNACAATAGATGTGACTTCTATAAAGCTGTTATAGCTTTTGTTCGTAAAGATTGTGCAATATTAATAAAATACGTTCCTGTTTTTTTTTTTCATTTAATATGTCGTGTAATTACATTAATATATTTTTAATGTCGAAGCCGAAGTCCAATTTAAAACATGATGTTTTGAGTAGCAAAAATTTATGAATAATAATCCATCGGCCTAGTGGGAATCGAACTGACGACGCACTATGCGTCGACAGCGTTATACTGAGCCACGATGGTCTCAAGAAGTTATCAACATTTTTAAATATTGTATGAAATAACAAAAATAAAACTGAAGCTTGTATTGCGTTCCGTTTCGTTATCGTTAGGTAAATTTAATTCCACTATCCATACTATTAAAAACATCTCTCAAGTACTAAGAGCCTGTGTAGTCTTGTGTACAAATATGGACTTATTGTGTACTAAAATAGGGAACGGAGTGTCTTAACACTAGGTTCCCTCTGCCTACTTTGCTGTGTGCGAAATACAGCGTGACACAAATAAATTATTATTTGCACTAAAATGTCTAAATAGTTAAGTAGTAACACAAAAACATATTCACATTATTTTGGACACGGGTGACATATAACTCCCTAACTTGCTGTTTATCTTCTTATAGATTTATTTGCACAATATACACCGTTGGCTGTGCCCAATCACGCTCCCAATACGACGGGGAGCCTCGTCCATCCTAAATAAACTTATATGGGGCCACTAAAGTCCGAATGGGGATAAAATGTATGGGTGAATGCGGCAATTCAAATATATTAGGGATATAGCAGTTATTGGTTTACGATTTTCGCTACGAGTTTGAAATGGTTAAGTAACATTGTTATGTGGGAACAGGTTTTTAAGGATTGAATGTATCGATGGTATCTTATGGATACTGATACTATGTTTATTTTAAGGTTGTTTGAATCAAACATGGTCTATATGTTTGTTTTTATTTCGATCATCATGTCAACGGCGTAGTTCCCACTTTTCTATCTAAAAATAAAAACCAAATCAGTTTCACGTTGTATCCCGCACACAGCAGGGTAGGCAGAGGGAACCTAGTGTTAAGACACTCCGTTCCCCACCTTCCGCCGGATTCTGGAGGCATTGCGTGCTGAATGGTGGAACTCAATGCGCTTTGCCTCGACATTAGAGGAAAGAAATGAACATATAAATAAATATTTCACTTCCTCGAGTGGGGATCGAACCCACGACCAGTCGATTTTACAGTCACACTTTGTGCCTCTGCGCCACGACTGGCCTCAACCAACCTTTCTATCTATATTTGTTATTTTAGAATATAATACTTCACCTAATACACCTACATAATACACTTAATACTTCGCTCTATCTGGGTATAAATACTTTTTCTTTTTATAGTATGCTGAGTTAAGTAATTTTAGTGGCCCAGTATTCCATTATCCCGCGAGTGTCCGCAGGTCCCGAGGGATGTTAAAGAAATACAGTTACTAAAACGTGGATCACATCCCTCTTGATAGCAAACATAAAGGATGTAATTTACTTTTGTAAAATTCGGAAATAAATCCTCATATTTTTTATTATATTAACTTTTTACATATAAATTTAAACATATATATTTTTTTCTTCTTAACCCAGCATGTAGCGGGTTACAGTGTGAAACTAAAAAAAGATGGTATGCAACGGGAACTCATTTTTAAGACATCGTTCTACACATTCTGCCGACTTTTCCAGGCATTGCGTGTTGAATGGCATAACAACGCCGCGTTTTTATTTGTTACCATCATCGAGCGAGAATCATCTCCTCGAGTGGGAATTGAACCCACAACAGTTGCGTTTACTGTCACACTCTTGTGCCACTGTGCCACGGCGCTCTCAAAAACATAATTAATATTTAATGAAATAATAAAACACGTTATCAATATAAACCACCGGTACTATTTTTTTATTTACTGGTGTAGCCTTCGGTTAGTTTTACTGGAGATGTGTTCTGAAATATGAACGTGATCAGCATATTTTTAGAAATATGGAAGTAAAGTGACATTGCATCTTACAGGAGACGGAATTCGGTATTTCACTTGATATAAAAAAAAAAACTTAAAATATAAATTTGTGGTACCTTAAGTTATTAACAATCAGAAAATGTTAATTCTTAATATAACAATAAATAAATAAAATTAATAACAATTGAATTTTTATCTGCATTTTTAAATACACGAAACAGCAGTTTCTATTATATGACGTTATATGACGGAAATAAAGTCTCGTCCTTCAGCTTCACACTGGATCCCGCCTATAGCAAAGTAGGGGGAACCTAGTAGTAGAACTCGTCCCCCACTTCCCCACTTTCCACCGGATGACCCATTACGTGTTGAGTGGAACAAAGAAAGAAATAAAGAAAGTGTCATCTGATTAACGCAACTTTCATCATAGGATATTATCATAACTCATTTTAAAATGTGTAATAATCGTGAAAATCAAAGAACTTATTATTATTATAACTCATTTATATTTATATTGGGGTGGAGTGTTTTACACAAGGTCCCCTCCATCTACCCAGCCGTGCTGGAAAAAACGTGAAGTCGCTTTTTGCTTTAAATGTGCTTTAAATATGAACAACCTCCAGTTTTGTACGGTGTTCTAATAATGCAATTCATGTTAAATACACTACAATTCTCATCTGAAATGATATATGTACCTGCCGTATTAGTTGGTATGGCCCAAATATGTCAAACTAAAGTAAAATGAGTTCGCAGTGCAAGCACTTAGCAGTGTTAGTTTGGGCTATTATTTAGGAATCATATTTAGTTCTGATGACAATGTCATCAAATATAATCAGTAACTATTTAGAGTGTTTTTGTCAGCACCACTTTAAATGAAACCACAGTTTTAACTACTCTATAAAAGCCTAATACAATTTTAATAAAATCCCAAACATGAAAAAGTGATTTTTTCCAACAAAAAAATAATAAAATTATCGTGAAAAGTTGTTTAACATTTAGTAGTATTTTTTAGTAGTATTTGTTTACGTTATTGGTATCTATGCGTAATACGAAATACAGGTATGGATAAACATCGTGAAATGAAAAAAAATCCATACGTCTAAACTGTTGAGTTATCTTGATTAATTTCTTTAGATATGGGTTTGAAATATTTTACCCTATATGCTATTCCCGTAAAAGGAGCGTTGACGCTTCCACCTGTATATTATTCTAAAAATGGCCGTTGCATATTAAAGTAATATAACATTATAGATATAATGTAAGTTTGACGTACCTACATTCTATTGTTTTTCATAAGTTTCGCCAGGTAGAATTAAGGCTTTGAAATGAATTAAAAACAAAGCAAAGTAGTTTAAATGGACAAAAAAGTTGATATTTGTTTATCTGTAAAGGATATATTAAAAAGCAATCGGAGAAATATCGACGTTAATAAAATGAATTCCGTGAATTCCCTCTCACAAAGGATTGTCTATTTGCAAAACCCAGATTGCGGATTTCTTAACTCAATATTAATTTAATTGTAAAGGAAATAAAAGAGATATTTTACATTTTATAAACATTATTACATGTAATATAGACATATTCTGTAGTACATTTTGCTTTTAGTTATTTTAAAGTTACTCTTTAGGAATTGTTTCAATCGTGTAAAAGAAAACTTTTTTTTTTAAATTCATGTCTTGGAATGTGGCTTGTACGGATGTCAAGTAAAATCTATGTACTATTAAAACCTATCTAATAATAAAAATAAATAAATCAAAAATAAATCAGCTTCACGCCGTATCCCGCACACAGTAGGGTAGGCAGAGGGAACCTAGTGTAAGACACTCCGTTCCCCACTTTCTGCCAAATTCTGAAGGCATTGTGTGTTAAGTGGCAGAACTCAACGCCGCGCTTTTGCCTCGACACCAGAGCGAAGAAATGGAAATATAAATTTAAGTAAATATTTCATCTCCTCGAGTGGGGATCGAA